>CM060881.1:148992500-149370000 GCA_030762935.1 Hymenopus coronatus | reverse complement strand
CGTGGCCATTCATAGACAGCAGAATTTCAAAGGAATAGACATGACTATAGCTTAAGCCTACTGTATCTTCCTTTTACAGACGAGTCCACCATGACGTGTCAGTACTTCCGGTTTCCTATACTACTTTTCTTTATATAATATTGTAAGAATCTTCCTGTCATCTGTGTACCATATTATGAGTAAAAGACCTGATTGAATGGCGAAAGGAGAGAAGTAGTACGGATACATTTCACCTTAGTGGCTAGAAAACATAAGCCCCCTGTTTCATATTGGTTTGATGTCAACAGCTTGCCATTATATGTTAACCTCGGTTCCAGATTCAGGAGCGAAGGTAAAAGAGATGGGAGCAATACAAACATTAAGTGAGAGGCGGTTTAGCATTTTCTAAACAACATAAGCCACTCAACATTATATTGTCCATAATTCACTGCATTCGACTCAACCTGCATTTCTACAATTATCTCAACATTCAAGTAGAAAGAACAATAAAAGCTCGTAAGAATAGTTTATAGCAGAGTAGGTAGAGAAAAGCATGTGAATGTGACACTATATACAACGGCCAGTAAATCTTACCTGAGCTTTATAAATAGCACATATATTTAATCTTTAGATGCTACCTGCAGTTTTTATGATGTACTTTACCCCGTAGGAGGGAGGTTCCGACCTCTTCAGCTGCTTTGGTGCGAGCGCTGCGTACCCCGAGTACCCGCGGTACTTCTGACGTGACCAGAATTAGTCGGGCCGAACATCCGAGCCCCTCCCGAAGGGGAGTTGTTCGGACTGGGTTGGACTCGACGTAGCAGTGGTGCCGATACCCATGGGTTATTGGGTACGTCTTTGCTGCGCCTTGACGGGGATGTGAGACTCCTTAAGTTCTTCGGCACTAACAAAGGAGAGCTAGTTGACGGTAAGCTGGTAATACTTTCGGCCTCACCAAGGTTATTGGTAGTTGACCCTTATGGGTTGTCGCGCGTAAGTGGCGTATCCACTTCCGTCCCGGTGTGTTCCCACGCCGGAGGGCCTTGTTAGTCTCCAGGTCTCGGCCTAATGGAAAGAGCCACAGGGTTTATCCCCCTGGTGCATCAGAATGGGGGGCTTCGACCCTGGGTAGTGCTTCGTATGGTAAGTACCTAAGTACTGTATTCCATCCAAAATTTTGATGTAGTGATTTCATCGAAAATCTGTGTTTGAGTCCCTCTTATCATAAAAATTACACCTCAGAGAGAGAGAGAGAGAGAGAGAGAGAGAGAAAACACGTTGACCTTTCTGTGAACGTGTATTAAAAGTGCGTCCGGCAGTGTCTCTAGGTATTGTAAGGGCTCTTCATGACCTAGTTATCGCATCCTTTTTAGTTAAAAACCATGGTTATGCCAGCATTGCTTTATGAGGACGCAACTGTGTAAGCATTTACATCTTGTCACCAATATATGGATTGCTGAAACTGGTATAAATTAAAAAACTAACCTTTATATATAATATGTTTTCAAACTTTTAGATTTTCTCAAAAATGGCTCTAATAAATTTGAATAAAATGCTATAAATTAATAAAATGTATTGTAAAGGCATTTATAAATTAATATTAAAATATCTGCATGACAAATAAAACATATACCTTGGGTTTATTGGGGAACAGCCTGTTACGTAATTTAAAGCGGAAGGAATTTTGCATAATCTTCTACAACTGATATACGTTAACGCTAGATGAAAATGCACCACACAAAAAAAGCATATGTTTTTAAAAAACACAATTCTTACGATTGCATGCAAAGAGTATAGTTTTAAGGCCAGTCTAAATAGTCTGTTCTTAAATATTTGACTATCGACTTTTCCTTTGTATTTATAACGAAGTGTGCAGTGTAGCTATTTCTGGTATGGTTTCTCTGGATGGGAATGAAGTAGAGAGGAAAACGACTTTTATAAGAACATATCATATTTTTTACTTTCTATAGCCCGAATGTACTATGTACATAGTGGATAAAGAAGGTGTTGTACTCCACCCAAAAATCCGATAACGAGATTTCACCGAAATAACATGTTTTGAGACCCCCTGAATAAAAAAAAAAAGAACTTTTAGAAAAATGCCCGTGTGTGTCTGTGGGCAGCATAGCTCAAAAAAGAAAAGCTGGTTAAATACCAAACTTGACAAAAAAGCTCAGTATGTAGCCAAAGATGCATCACGAAGATTTCCCCACCTCCACTTACCATTTTCTTGAGAAAAAAATTCGAAAATTTTGATTTTCTCAAAAATGGTTCTAACGATTTTGATTGAAATCTCTTATGTTTAAGATATTTATGTGACAAATAAAATGTATATCTTGAATGTTCTGGGAAAGCCTCTGAAGACCTCTTTATCCTGAATAAATTTTGTTGAATGTTCAAACTGATAAACCGTAGGAGATAGACAAAAACATACTACATAAAAAATCTGATGTGTTACACTCACAAGACTTTCTCTAGACGTTCTACAAACTTCTTACATAAGATTATTCTTCTTTCTGCAACTTGTTAATCGAGGTATTCAGCAAAATATTCTTATAACTTAGATCCTTATAAGTAGGAAGAAAATAAGGGAATACACCTGGCTAAATCGATAGTCAAATGTTTTAAAAGCTGTCGTTATGCGATTGTTATTACAAATCGCTTCTTTTCTTGGCCAAGAGTAGAACAAAAGAAAAACGGACACCCCTGTCTAAGAAAAGTATAAGTACTTCACACCTGAAACTAATAACAATGAATACCTCGAAAACGGTAAGCTCCACGAAAAAAATGTAAATTACGTAAATTGTCTATTTTAACAAGGCCTACATTTTCTGTATAGTAAGTTTTTGTCTATCTCTTACGGTTTATTAGTTATGCCAAATTAAGCAAAATTCATCCGGAATAAACAGGTCTTTGGAAGCTATTCCCCGAAAATTCAAGATATACATTTTATTTGTCAGGTAAATAAATAGCTTTAATATACGACATTTTAATCAAAATCGTTAGAGCCATTTTTAAGAAAATCAAAATTTTCGAAAAAAGTTCCCTGTAAAGGGTAGTTTGGGGTGCGGGGGATTTTTCTCAAAATCTTCGTGTCGCATCCCTGGAAGATAGTGAACTTCAGTATCAAGTTTGGTATTTTAGCTACTTTTCGTTTTTGAATTATCATGTTCACAGACACACGGACACACACACACGGAACTTTTTCCGAAAATGTTTATTTTAGATAAAGGGGACCCTAAAACATATATTTCCGGTAAAATCTCCGTATCGAATACATTCTCTATATACTATGTACATAGTGCCTATAAAGAAAGTAAAAATGTAGATCACGTCAAAACACTTTTTGTTGTGGAAGTAACCGTTTCCGAGATATTCCTTGTTATTGGTTTCAATTGTAAAGTACTTAAACTTTTCTCAGGTAGTGTCCATTTTTCTATTGCTCTACTCCTGGCCAAGCAGAAAAGTGATTTGCAATGACAATCGCATAACGACGCTTTTAAAACATTTGATTATCACTTTAGCCTAGTGCATTCCTTAGTTCCCTTCCACTTATAAGGAACTAAGTAATACGAGAAGAACATTCTGCTAATGTTTATCTCGATTAGCAATGTGTAGAAAGAAGAATATCTTTTGTTAGAAGTTTGTTTGTAGAAAAAGACATGTGAGTGTAATACATTAGATTTTTTACTTTCTCTTGCCCCTTATGTACAATGCACATAGGGATAGAGAAGTATTGCATTCCACCCAAAAATTCGATGTCGAGATTTCACCGGAAATACATGTTTGAGGACCCCCTGAATCCAAAAAAAGCATTTCCAGAAAAAGGTCCGTGTGTGTGTGTGTCCGTGTGTCTGTGAACACGATAACTCAAAAACGAAAAGTAGCTAAAATACCAAATCTTCCAGGGATGCGACACGAAGATTTTGAGAAAAATCCCCCCATCCCAAACTACCCTTTACATGGAACATTTTTCGAAAATGTTGATTTTCTTAAAAATAGCTCAAACGATTTTGATTAAAATATCGTATATTAAAGATATTTACCTGACAAATAAAATGTATATCCTGAATTTTCTGGGAATAGCTTCTAAAGACCTGTTTATTCTGGATGAATTTTGCTTAATTTGGCATAACTAATAAACCGTAGACAAAAACTTACTATACAAAAAATGTAGGTCTTGTTAAAATACAGAATTTACGTCATATACATTTTTTTCGTGGAGCCTACCGTTTTCGAGGTATTCATTGTTATTAGTTTCAGTTGTGAAGGACTAATACTTTTCTCAGACGGGAGTGTCCGTTTTTCTCTTGCTCTACTCCTGGCCAAGAAAAGAAGCGATTTGTAACGACATTCGCATAACAGCTTTTAAAACATTTGACTATCGATTTAGCCTAGTGTATTCCCTTATTTTTTTCCTACTTATAAGCAACTAAGTAATAAGAACATTGTGCTGAATACCTCGATTAACATGGTGCAGAAAGAAGAATAATCTTATGTAAGAAGTTTGTAAAACGGCTAGAGAAAGTCTTGTGAGTGTAACACATCAGATTTTTTCTAAAGCGGTATTTGGTTATTGATGCATCACATATTGCAGAAGTGTGTACGGCAATCACCACACTTCCAGATCATGCTTCACTGGGCACAATGGCGATATCTGTGTTCCTCCTTCACGTCATATACTCTGTAAACCATGAGCATATCTACTCGCTTCGGTGACTAACCGGAGCAGATGATACAGGAAGTTATCCCTGAATGAACGTAATCGAAATTTCTACAGCTTGGAGGCAACAAATGTTCCGTGTCCGCTAGTAGATAGCGTCAGAACTGTAAGGACAGGTAAATATAGCTACTGCTTGATTTCTGCTCTTTAATCATTTTTACTTTCTCTGCACGTACTATGTACATAGTGTATAGAGAAGTTATTGCACTCCACCAAAATATTCGATACCAAGATTTCACCGGAAATATATGTTTTAGGGTCCCCAATATCCAAAAAAAGCATTTTCACAAAAAGGTCTGTGTGTGTGTCTGTGTGTGTGTGTGTGTGTGTGTGTGTGTGTGTGTGTGTGTGTGTGTCCGTGAACACGATAACTCAAAAACGAAAAGTCGGTAAAACACCAAACTTGGCATTTAAAGCATGCGACACGAAGATTTTTAGAAAAATTCCCCAACCCAAACTACCCTTTACGTGGAACTTTTTTCGAAAATTTTTATTTTTTTAAAAATGGCTCTAACGGTTTTGATTAAAATATCTTATATTAAAGATACTTACCTGACAAATAAAATGTGTATCTTAAATTTTGTGGGAATAGCCTCTGAAGACTGGTTCTGGATGAATTTTACTAAATTTTGCATAACTATTAAACCGTAGGATTTGGACAAAAATTTACCGCACAAAAAATATAGAGCACGTTAAAACTCACAATTTATATCTTATACATGTTTCGTTGAGTTGATCATTTCTTAGATATTCCTTATTTTTTGTTTCATCTGTAAAAACTTACGCATTTTTCATACAGGAATTTGTCAACTCTTGTCCATACAAGCAAAGGAACTTCAGTCACATAGCAACCAGCTTTTGACTATCACGTTAACCTATACTACTCCCTTATTTCGCTTCTACTTCCAAGGAAGCAAGTAATAAGACTATTCCTGCTAATTTTTTCTCGATTAACTTGTAGTAAATAGAAACTTTTACGCGATAATAAGTTGCAGATATGTAGAGAAAGACATGTGAATGGAACAGATCAGATTTTTACTTTCTATACACATACTATGTACATAGTGTGTAGAGAAGATATTGCATTCCACCCAAAATTTTGATACAGAGATTTCACCGGAAATTATATGTTTTAGGGGCCCCTGGATCCAAAAAAAAAAATCTGATGTGTTCCATTCACGTGACCTTCTCTACATCTCAGCAACAAATTATTATGAAAAAGCTTATGTTTCTATTTACTTCATGCTAATCGAGAAAAATTGGCATAAATCTTAGTAAAGTAGAAGAGAAATAAGGGAGTAGCATTGGTTAAAGTAATAGTCAAAAGCTGGTTGCTATGTGACTGAAGTTCCTCTGTTTATATGGACAGGAGTTGACAAATTCCTGTATGAGAAAATTATGTTTTTTAAAGTTGAAACCAATAACAAGAAATACCTAAAAAAAACGACCAACTTCACATAAAAAATGATTATCTCAGTAATTGTGTGTTTTATCGTGATCTACTTTTTTGTGTAGTAAGCTTTTGTTTATCTCTTACGGCTTACCAGTTATGCAGAATTCAATAAAAAACATCCAGAATAAAGAGGTCTTTAGAGGCTATTCCCAGAAAATTCAAGATATAAATTTTATTTGGCATGTAAATATTTTACATATAAGAGATTTTAATCCAAATCTATACAGACATTTTTGAGAATATCAACATTTTCCAAAAAAAGTTCCATGTAAAGGGTAGTTTGGGGTGGGGAATTTTCTTGAAAATCTTCGTGTCGCATCCTTGGAAGATACCAAACCTAAATACCAAGTTTGGCATTTAAAAGAGTTTAACTCAGGAAGATTAGAATGTAACAGACGAGATTAGATTAATCCATTGGGTTCTACCCTCAACTCCCTGACCATGTAGCCTCATTAATACTTCTATGTGATAGTATAAAATCACTGTGCTCCCTTGGTATACGTATTTATAGCCCCCCGATATCTTTCCAGATGTATACGATGTGTACATTAACCCTGACGCCACCTGCTTCCCTGTCCGCATGCGCGGATTTAACCTGAACCTACTACCCCCTAGCGATACACAGTGTCAGGGAAATTCTTACCTCACTCTGGGTATCCTACAATATTAAAAATCTGAAATGTTCCATCCACATTACTTTCTCTATATCTCTGCAACAAATTATTGTTAAAAAGCTTATGCTTCTATTTACTTCATACTAATCGAGAAAAAATCAGCAGAAATAATCTTATTACTTGCTTCCTTGTAAGTAGAAGCGAAATAAGAAAGTACTATTGGTTAAAGTGATAGTCAAAAGTTGGTTGCTATGTGACTGAAGTTCCTCTGTTTGTATGCACTGGAATTGATACATTCCTGTATGACAAAAGTATGTTTTTAAAGCTGAAACAAAAAAACAAGAGTATCTCAAAAACGCTCAACTCCACGAAAAAAATGTGTATAGGATAAATTATGTGTTTTAAGGTGCTCTGCATTTTTTGTGTTGTAAGTTTTGTCCATCTCTTACGGTTTAGCAATTATTGAAAATTCCGTAAAATTCATTCAGAATAAAGTAGTCTTCAGAGGCTATTCCCAGAAGATATACATTTTATTTGTCGCGTAAATATCTTTAATATACGAAATTTTAATCAAAATCGTTAGAGCCATTTTTGAGAAAATCAAAATTTTCGAAAAAAATTCCATGTAAAGGGTAGTTTGGGGTGTCGCATCCCTGGAAGATGTCAAACTTAAACACCAACTTTAGTATTTTACCGACTTTTCGTTTTTGAGCTATCGTGTTCACAGACACACGGACCTTTTTCTGAAAATTCTTTTTTTTGGATACAGGGGACCCTAAAACATATATTTGCGGTGAAATCTCGGTATTTAATTTTTGGGTGGAGTGCAATAGAAAAAGTAAAAATAGGCTTTTATGAGAATCGTTTGATGGGAAATGATTAGAGAAAGTCAGGTAAATGCAACACACCAGAGCGTTTACTATAATTTTATACGAAGCACTGCAGGCAGACATTTAGATCACCATATGGCATGCCCTAAAAGAACACATTTATAAACATTACGTGAAAGGAAAGCAGAATTCGTTTACTGTTTAATAACACAAATATCCATGTTTATAATACAGATATCCATGTTTATGAACTTTGACAATTGTTTTGCCCTTTTTCACACAGTTTAGCACAGGCACTTGTAAACATAATGTGTTCCATTCACATGGCTTTCTCTATATCGCTGTAACAAATTATATTTGAAAATCATATTCTTCTATCTACTTTATGATAATTGAGACAAACATTAGCAGAAATTGTCTTAATTACTTGCTTCCTTGTAAGTAGGAGGAAAATAAGGGAATACACTAGGCTAAAACGATAGTTAAATCCTTTAAAAGCTGGTTGCCATGTGGACGAAATCCGTTTCTATGTAGGGCCAGGAGTTTACAATTTTCCGTGTGAAAAATGTTTAAGTATTTTAAATCTGAAACAAATAACAAGGAATATCTTAGAAATTGCCAATTCCACGAAAAAAACGTATATGGCACAAATGTGTGATTTAACGTGATCTACATTTTTTGTGTTGTAAGTTCTTGTCTATCTGTTATGGTTTACCAGTTACGCAAAATTCATTCAGAATAAAGAGGTCCTTAGAGGATATTCCCAGAAAATTCAAGATATACATTTTATTTGAGATGTTAATGTCTATAATAACGATATTTTAATAAAAAAAATAAGTTCCATGTAAAGGGCAGTTGGGGGGATTTCGTTTGTGAAAATCTTCGTATCGCATCCTTAAGTGCCAAGTTTGGTGTTTAACGTATTTTTCGTTTTTGAGCTATGGTGTCCACAGAAACACACACACGCACAGACACACATTGACCTTTTTCTAGAAATGCTTCTTCTTCTTCTTTTTGGATTCAGGGGGACCCAAAACATGTATTTTCGGTGAAATCTCGGTATCGAATTTTTTAGTGCATTACAATATCTCCTCTATAACTATGTGCATAGTACGTGTAAAGAAAGTAATAATAATAAGAAGAAAATTAGGAAACACTACAGTTCAGCGAGCAAAACACCAGCAATTGTTTCTCAAGTTAACGCCACAGAAATTAAAGGGGGTTATGTAAATGAACCAATAAATAAAGTAAAATAAAATAAAGTCCAACATCCTAATGAAATTATATGTTGATCCGGAAATATAAATTAACTTCTGCATTGTTTTAACTCGCCACCATTATAACCAGAGACATAGGTACCAGGTGATCCAACTGCCCTGTTATTTTAACGTTTGCAGATATCCCTTGTTGCGTTAAAAGAGCTGCAGAACTCAACGGGGCTTTTCAAGGTTAAACTTAAATGGGCAATGAGCGAAACATGCTCACAATCTTTGATAGTAAGGCGTGCTAAGCGAAGTTCACTCTCGCCAGTACTCCACTGGCAGGTTTTAACTTGCAATAGCACTGTTGAGTTCTGCAACTCTTTCAACGCACCAAGGCATATCTGCACATCAGTGATGCCAACCGTAGCGAAATTTGAACTTTCGGGAGACATTGCGGAGAAAAATGAAAACGTGCCAAAATGTAGCGAATTTTGTCAATTTAAAAAAAAAAAATCAGCCAATTTATCGTAAACACCAATGCCCTATGTTAGGCAACTATGCTGAGGGAAGTAGGCTCAAGGAAGCTCTCATGTGAAAGATAAGTTGATAACTCATGTTAATATGTATTTAATGCAAGCGCCCGGCCTGACAGTATTTATAAAAATATTCAATAAATAGTATACAGATAATTGATGTTTTTCAAAAAGTTTATGCTAGCTATGATAACCTAATCTATACCTTGCGCAGCATGATGAAATACTCGCAGGCACAGGTCTCATTTCAAGTTACAATATCATACCGTCAACTTGCCGACTAACGTATTGCATTAAATTCAAATAGTGCGGTACTTTTAATTGTTACTAATTATAGTTTATAATGATTGATAAAGGGTACTCCACCCCTAAGAAAAAAAAAAGGGAATACCGCGGAGAATTGTCGAAAGATGAGAAGAAAGCGAGAAAGCAGTTCTTTTTGGACAAGTGGTTGAAAGAAGATATTTTTTTCGAAATGGATACAACCAGTTACAGAAGACAGTGCAAATAATTTCACATCATCATAATCACTTAATCCATCGACTTGGTCATCTGTAACGCCATACAAAAGGTATGTTATAACCATTTTTACTTTCTCTAGCCCCATATGTGCAATGTACATAGGGATAGAGAAGTATTGTATTCCACCCAAAAATTCGATATCGAGATTTCACCGAAAATACATGTTTTAGGACCCTCTGTATCCAAAAAAAGCATTTTGAGAAAAAGGTACGTGTGTGTATGTGTGTGTGTGTGTGTGTGTGTGTGTGTGTGTCCGTGTGTCTGTGAACACGATAGCTCAAAAACGAAAAGTAGCTAAAATACCAAAGTTGGTATTTAAGTTTAGTATCTTCCAGGGATGTGACACGAAGATTTTGAGAAAAATCCCCCCACCCCAAAC
The DNA here is from genome assembly GCA_030762935.1 of Hymenopus coronatus. Taxonomy (NCBI): domain Eukaryota; kingdom Metazoa; phylum Arthropoda; class Insecta; order Mantodea; family Hymenopodidae; genus Hymenopus; species Hymenopus coronatus. The sequence goes on along the minus strand of CM060881.1, from coordinate 149,359,765 downwards.
TATCCTTTACATGGAACTTTTTTCGAAAATTCTGATTTTATTAAAAATGGCTCTAACGATTTTGATTAAAATATCATATATTAAAGATATTTACCTAACAAATAAAATGTATATCTTGAATTTTCTGGGAATAGCTTCTGAAGACCTGTTTATTCTGGATGAATTTTGCTTAATTTGGCATAACTAGTAAACCGTAAGAGATAGACAAAAACTTACTATACAAAAATTTAGGTCTTTTTAAAATACACAAGTTATGTCATATACATTTTTCTCGTGGAGCTTACCGTTTTCGAGGTATTCATTGTTATTAGTTTAGTTGTAAAGTACTTATACTTTTCTCAGACGGGAGTGTCCGAACATTGTGCTAATGAGTACCACGATTAGCAAGGTCCAGAAAGAAGAAGAATCTTATGTATGAAGTTTGTAGAACAGCTAGAGAAACTCATGTGATTGTAACACATAACAATTTTATGCTAATTTAATGTGTGTATTTTTGTAGCGGAATGTAGCGGAATTTTGCTCGACCTGTAGCGACATTCAGTGGATTTTGGTTGAAAACACTGCTGCACACATCAAATATAGAGGCAGTTGGGCCACCCGGTATATGATAGTGGACGCTTCACGGAAGACTGAAAGAATGTCCGAAAAGGTACTTCATTATTTTCAACTTACTTTGGCTCAAAAAGCTAACGATGTGTACTTAGCATTAGTGACCTCAGGTGCAAGCACAAATTAGAGGTAACCACATCAGAGGTCTTCCTTCACATTTGAGGCTAACAGCGTTTTACTCCGTCGCCGCATTTTCAGCGGTAGTCGCTTAATAAGGCTTTTAAACGCTAGTGACAAAAGAATTAACGTCCCTAGTGGTCAAGTGCGAGCCACTAACGTGTGTTCCCGTCGGACACACGAGTTGGGACGCTCGTTGCTCTTGTTCATTTATTTCAATTATCAATATCGTGAAGGAATTATTCCTGCGTGGCTTAAAGTCGAACTGGGTGGCTCAGTTAGTTTGGGTCGCGGGTTAAAACCCAGCCTGGACCGATGGTTTTTAAGTGCATTTAACACAGACAGCCCAACATCAGTAATTTACTGACATGTAAAATAACTCTTGCGGGACAAAATAACGAACAACGGCGGCGGTGATATAATTCTGGCAATTGATAACATCACACATAAAAAATATCTGATGTGCCCCATTCACATGACTTTCTCTATATTTCTACAATATATTATTTTTAAAAAGCTTATGCCTCTATTTGCTTCCTGCTAATCGAGAAAAAATTAGCAGAAATAGTCTTATTTCTTGCTTCCTTGTAAGTAGAAGAAAAATAAGGGAGTACCATAGGTTAAAGTGATAGTCAAAAGCTGGTTGCTATGTGACTGAAGTTCCTTTGTTTGTATGAACAGGAGTTGACAAATTCCTGTATGAGAAAAAGAAGTTTTTCATAGCTGAAACAAAAAAATAGGAATATCTAAAAAAGGATCAACTCCGGGGAAAAAATGTATAGGACATAAACTTTGTCTTTTAATGTGCTCTACAACTTTTGTGTGGTAAACTTTTGTCTATCTCTTACGGTTTACCAGTTATACACAATTCCGTAAACTTCATCCAGAATAAAGTAATCTTCAGAGGCTATTTCCAGAAAATTCAAAAATATACATATTATTTGTCAGGTATATATCTTTAATATACGGTATTTTAATCAAAATCGTCAGAGCCATTTTTTAGAAAATCAAAATTTTCGAACATTTTTCCATGTTAAGGGTAGTTTGGGGTGGGGGAATTTTCTCGAAAATTTTCGTGTCGCATGCTTGGAAGATACCAAACTTAAATACCAAGTTTGGTATTTAAAGGTCTTTCCGTTTTTGAGCTATGCTGCCCCCCCCACACACACACACACACACGCACACGCACACTCACAGGCAGACACACAGACATTTTTCTAAAAATGCTTTTTCTGTATTCAGGTTGTCTTAAAACATGTATTTCCGGTGAAATCTCGGTATCGAATTTTTGGGTGCATTACAAAACATCTCTATACACTATGTACATTTTTTTTTTTTTTTTTTTTTTTTGGTAGTGTTTAACGCCCGCTTTAACTACTAATGGCATCGCAGGCGGTGACACTGATGATACATGAATGATGATGGAGCACCGGTGGAATGCGATGGCGGGGGAAACCGGAGTACCCGGAGAAAACCCGCCCCAGCGCCGTTTTGTCCACCACAAATCTCACATGCGGTCGCTTGGGATCGAACCCCGGCCGTCTAGGTGAGAGTCGAGTGGTCTAACCACTCGGCCACGGCGTGGCCCTCACTATGTACATAGTAATATAGAGAAAGTAATACGTATTTGTTTTATTTTATTTTCCGTGCCTTATACTGTTGCTCTAATTAATCTTTATAGTTGGTACAAATTAACCATTAACGCACGTCTGCTTCCGGGGGAACACAACAAGACTTCACTTGTAACTGAAATTAAATTGCCTTATATATTATTGTAAAATACCCATAGTAGGATAGGAGTTACCCCTATATTGCGCATCTCTAGGGGGGTAGTAGGTTCAGAGATGCAGTAGGTGCTCGGGCCTGCGAGAGGGAAGCAGGTGATCTCAGAGTTTAAGCTGCAGGAGGATGTACATTTGGGGAGAGATCAGGAGGCCTAAATAAATACACAAGGGTGTGAGGAGACACAGTTTTTTTTTCTATCCAATAGAGAAATTTTCGAATGAATGACTAGAGAAGAAAACCCAGGGAGTTACTTAAATGCCATTCAACTCACCTGATCCATTGGATGTTCAGAAGTTAACACTTTTAAATGAAACTTTACTCTTTTTCTCGACGTCGGTCAAGAGTACATCCTACAGCGTCAGCAGCTCAGATTTAAGGTTTTCTGTGACCTTGTTATCGGAGCTTTTGTAGTTAAACCCATGCTTATGCCAACATTGCTTTAGGAGGACACAGCTATCCCAGCATTTCGACATCTTGCCACCAATAGCGATTCTTAAAACTGGTGCCACATTACCCATTGCTAAATGGAATATAATGTATTCAAAATGACCATATCAGGTACTCTGCTTCACATGTTGTGTGGGGGTAGCTTATCTGCCCCCATTCAACAGGTCCCGAGTTCGAATCTCGGTTAGTATAGGTTACCAGGATAAGGTTACCTTCATTCTGGGAATACAAATAGATTAATGTTCCATGGACCCTGGTTCTTTTAAGAATCATTTCACCAATCCCATTCATCGTGCGATATGACCTACTAAGTGAAAAGATGTTACATTTAAAAACAAACAAAAATGGAGACGCTCAGTCAAATGAATATGAATTTCTTATATCATAAATATAACATGAAAGCAGCTCTTGGAAGAAGTTTTAATGAAGATTTTGAACCATCTTATGAATTTTGATTTCGTTTCTCACATATCCTCTGTCACATACTCGCAATAAACCTAACTATAATTGAAGCAAAACAAAGCAAAAAAATATACGATTTGTTCTTCTGCAATACAGAGCCAGAATTGCTTGCACTGCACTGCAGTGTTTCTAAAGGATGCTGTTCCTCTCGCCCAATAGAATTAGTTGGTATTTATCCGAGTTAAATTGCTTACAGACACACGGACCTTTTTCTAAAACTCATTTATGGGTCTTCAAAGCATGCATCTCACAGTTGAACGGAATATTTTCATTACTTACTCCTCGTAGTAAAGAAAGTAAAACGGTATGCGTAAATATCTAAGTATATCTACCGGGCATATGCCATTCAAAAAGCTAAGACTAAATATATATCAGAGTATCCCCTGATCATGTGTTAATGCAGTATGTAAACGCATGTTATGTGAACAAATGCATACAACTGGTGGTAATTTCAGGACAACCTTTGACCTTCATGGGTAACAATTCACATATCGGAGATTTGTGTTGGTTCGCCAGATTACGTCGGTAATACAGACAGATATTTATTGGGTTTGCCACAACAACCTCATCCATAATGCAACCACAAATATTCCTTTGGTCTGAGGGAATCTAGCAGTAGCTATGTAGCTATGTAGTTCGGTTCTAAATCTCGACCTGTACACTGAGGGACATAAAACATTTTTAGAACATTGTTGATATGACTCAGGAAGGCTGTCTTCCATCCAAAGCCCTATGGTATACTCAATAAGAGCTGAGACGAGCTATCTTCCTAAATTTTATACGACAAAGGGAATTATGGCTGGCCCGTAGATCAGTCGATAGAGTTCTCCTTCGCGGTTTTAAGCCATTTTTAGCCAATTCCGGCTCCAAATTTTGTTTGGTCATCCTGGATTTCTAAAGCCTTGGGGTTTGTGGTTATATGATGCTCGACTGACATTCTTTCCGAATATTGTTTCCAGTTGGTTCTATAATCTGTTATTATTCTTTTTAATTCTTCTATTTTTAGGCTTTGCTTTATTTCATGTTTGCTTTTTTTTTACTTTCTCTATGCGTATTATGTACATAGTGTAAAGAGAAGGTATTGCACTTCACCCAAAAATTCTATACCGAGATTTCACCGGAAATGTATGTTTTAGGGTCCCCTGTATAAAAAAAAAAAAAAGCATTTTCACAAAAAGGTCCGTGTGTGTGTGTGTATGAGTGTGTGTGTGTGTGTGTGTGTCTGTCCGTGTGTCTGTGAACACGAAAGCTCAAAAACGAAAAGTCGGTAAAATACTAAAGTTGGTATTTAAGTTTAGTATCTTACAGGCATGCGACACGAAGATTTTGAGAAAAATCCCCCTACCCCAAACTACACTTTCCATTGAACTTTTTTCGAAAATTTTGATTTTCTCAAAAATGCTCTAACGATTTTGATTAAAATTTCGTATATTAAAAATATTTACCTGACAAATAATATGTATATCTTGAATTTTCTGGGAATAGCCTCTGAAGACTATTTTATTCTGGATGAATTTCACGGAATTTTGCATAACTGCTAAATCGTAAGAGATGCACAAAAACTTACAACACAAAAAATGTAGAACACCTTAAAACACACAATTTATGTTATATACATTTTTTTTCGTGGAGTTGATCGTTTTTGAGTTACTCCTTGTTTTTTGCTTTCAGCTTTAAAATATACCTTTCTCATACAGGAATTTGTCAACTCCTGTCCATACAAACAAAGGAACTTCAGTCATATAGCAACCAGCTTTTGACTATCACTTTAATGTATGGCATTCCCTTTTTTCGCTTCTACTTACTAGGAGGCAAGTAATAAGTCTATTTCTGCAAATTTTTTCTCACTTAGCATGAAGTAAATAGAAAGCATAAGCTTTTTAACAATGATTTGTTGCAGAGATATAGAGAAAGTCAATCGAATGGAACACATCAGACTTTTTATCTAATCTTGTGTATCCTGCTATAGGTCTAAAAAATTTTCATTTCGGTTGTCTGCATTCTTCTTTTATTTTCTAGGTTCAAATCCGGCGGAGGGCGATGGATTTTTTCGGGCGTAAAAAGTCTTTCGGGAGGGAAGTATAGCCGCTGGTAACGTGTCGTAGATTTAGGGCAAATAAAAGAATATCAAGCCTGATAAAAAGAGGCCTCTGAGGAAAATTAAGCGGTCTTTCATGCCCAGTATACAATGGTATGCTGAAAACCACAGCAGTTGTAGAGCAACTCCCTTTCGATTTTTACTTTCTCTACACGTACTGTGTACATAGTGTATAGAGAAGGTATTGCACTCCATACCGAGATTTCACCGGAAAAATGTGTTTTGGGGTCCCCGTATAAAAAAAAAGGAATTTTCAGAAAAAGATCTGTGTTTGTGTGTGTCTGTGTGTCCGTCTATCTGTGAACACGATAACTCAAAAACGAAAAGTCGGTAAAATACCAAACTTGGTATTTAAGTTTAGCATCTTCCAGGGATGCGGCTCGAAGATTTTGAGAAAAATCCCCCACCTCAAACTACCCTTTACATGGAACTTATTTCGAACATTTTGATTTTCTCAAAAATGGCGCTAACGATTTTGATTAAAATGGCATATATTAAAGATATTAACACGACAAATAAAATGTATATCTTGAATTTTCTGGAAATAGCCTCTGAAGACTACTTTATTCTGGATGAATTTTACGAAATTTTGCATAACTGCTAAACCGTAAGAGATGAACAAAAACTTACCAGACAGAAAATATAGAGCACATTAAAACACACAATTTATGTTATATACATTTTTTATGGAGTTGGTCGTTTTAAAGGTATTCCTTGTTTTTAGTTTCAGCTTTGAAAAACTTATACTTTTCTCATACAGGAATTTGTCAACTCGGGTCCATACAAATAAAGGAACTTGAGTCACATAGCAACCAGCTTTAGACTATCACTTTAACCTATGTTACTCGCTTATTTTGCTTCTACTTACACGGAAGCAAGGTATTTCTGCTAATTTTTTCTCAATTAGCATGAAGTAAATAGATGCTTAAGCTTGTTAACAAGAACTTGTTGCAGAGATGTAGAGAAAGTCATGTGAATGGAACACATCAGATTTGTTTATTTTCTGCAGTCAATATCCTTTTATTTTTTAGCCTATATTATTCCCTATTCTCCCCAGAGTCTGGAAGTATGAATGTGAGTGTGTGTGTGTATGATCGAATGATAAAAATTAAATATTGATATTAACATAACGACTATAGTATACGAGGTAACACCATTGCCGGTTGGCAAAAAGTCCCACAGGGAAAGCCGCCGATAGGAACAAGCCATTAAAAGGCGGAGTAGGTATAAATGGAACGATAGAAAAGGGAAGGGAAGCTGGAAGAATGGAATGGGATCACATAAACGAACTAGTAGTGTAATAAACCAGAAAACGCCCCTCAGGCACAATAAATTAAGCTTCTTACAAATAATAATAATAATAATAATAATAATAATAATAATAATAATAATAATAATAAAAATAATAATAGAAAGCTTTATTAAACGTTGCTTCCCTTATTTGGGGTTGCCATTATACTCAAAGTGTACAAAACAATTTTAGAATATATACAAAGACGTCCTAAATATAGACATGTTTAAATTAATTACACATGCAAAATATTTAAGAAATGCAGACAATAAGGAAATTTAACAAAAGAAAGAACGTCAATATACTGTTCAATTGAGTGTATAACAGTAGAAAAAGTTATCTAACATAGGTGATGTTTTAAGATTGTAAGAGATCCTTTGACTGCAGCTACCGCTGTGCCTTCCAACAAGTCCTTTTTAATGTTCCATTCACATGACTTTCTCTAGGTACATCTCTGTAACAAATTATTGTTATAAAGCTTATTCTTCTATTTACTTCATCTTAATTGAGAAAAAGTTAGCAGAAATAATCTTATTATTTGCTTCCTTGTAAGTAGAAGGGAAATAAGGTAGTAGCATAGGCTAAAGTATTAGTCAAAAGCTGGTTGCTATGTGACTGAAGTTTCTTTGTTTATTTGGACAGGAGTTGACACATTCATATATGAGATAAGTGTTTAGTTTTTTAAAGCTGAAGCCAATAACAATGTATATCTCAAAAACGATCCACTCCACGAAAGAAATGTTTATAACATAAATCGTGTGCTTTAACGTGCTCTACATTTTTGTGTGGTAAGTTTTTGTCAATCTCTTACGGTTTAGCAGTAATACACAATTCCGTAAAATTCATCCAGAATAAAGCAGTCTCCATAGGCTATTCCCAGGAAATTCAAGATATACATTTTATTTGTCGGGTAAATTTCTTTAATATACCATATTTTAACCAAAATGTTAAAGCCACTTTTTAGAAAATCTGTTGTGGAGTTAACTATTTCCGAGCCATTTATTGTTATTGATTAATGTTTCCAACACTATAATTTTCTCAAATGTGAAGATATTACTGATTTTTGCCCTGGTCATACAAAGAGAACGGAATTTCAAAGTAATTACATAACAACCTGCTCTAAAACGTTTGACCATCATTAAATTCTACTGCATTCCACTAATACCCTTGTCCCTAAAAGGAACAATGTAATAACACGATTTCTGAAATTATTGATCTGATTAATATGAAATAGATGAAAAAATAAGTAATTATGAGAAGAGTTTGTACAAGAGCGAGTAGAGAACACCATATGAGTGTAACACATATATTGTTTTAGAAAAAAGAGTAAGTTTTCTTTTACTGCAATTCATTTTGTTATATCATGAAGTCTTGAATGTTGTTAAAATCCTGAATACTGAAAAATTGAACAGGTGTGTCTTTGGTTATCAACATGGTAAACATACTACTCTGTAGAACGTTTCGGGAATTTGTCAATAAAACACAAAAAAATGAATTATTGATCCAATTTTATTTTCGCCTTCAAAGTAGGCCCCTTCTGAAATTATATATTTATGCCAACGAATAATCCAATCATCAAAACATTTTTTGTTATTTCTTTTAGGAATCGATGTCACTTGTCGCCGCGAATCTTCCTTTATGTCTTCTATCGACTGAAAACGGGTGCCTCGAAGTGGTAACTTGAGTTTTGGAAGGAGAAAACAATCCAGAGCCAGATCAGGTGAATACGGCGGTTGTTCGATGAAATTTGTTGAGTTTTTGGCCAGAAATTCGTTCACAATAATAGCCTTGTGAGATGGTGCGCTATTGTGGTGCAGAATCCACGAGTTGTCGTTCCACAAATCTGGCCTTTTTCGCCGTATTTGTCCTCTCAAACGCCGCATAACGCTTAGATAATAAATAGTCTTTATTTACTATCTGACCTTCTGGTAAGAACTCCAAGTGCACGACACCGCGATAATCGAAAAAAAACTGTCAACATGACCTTCAGTTTTGATCGAATTTGACGTGCCCTTTTAGGTTTCGGTTCAGTTGGAAGGCGCCATTCAGAAGGTTGTTCACTGGTTTGAGTGTCAAACTCGTCAACCCACGTCTCATCACCAGTTACAATGCGGGGTCAGAACTGGCTCGTTCTAGCATGTCTTCAGTAATCCTTACGCGATTGAGTTTTTGTAGAAAATTCAAGTCTTTCGGAACTAACCGAGCTGCAACGCGTGTCATGCCCAAAAAATCGTTTAAAATGGTACGAATCGATTCATGAGACAGAAAGTTCAGCGGCAATCTCTGTCAGACCTAAATGACGATTTTCAGTTCAGTTGAAACCGTTAATGGCCGACCAGAGCGAGGCAAATCTTCCACCACATTTCGACCACTTTTGAATGCACTGTACCACTCATATGCACGTGTTTTTGTTACAGTCGATTCACCGTAAGCCCTCTGTAACATTTTCAGCGATTCGGCACACAAATACCATTTGCAATACAAAATTTGAGACAGATTCTTTGTTCAATATTTGTATCCATCGTAAATTCGCAAATCACCTTTGAGATGAACTAACAAAATGGCGTACTGTAAACAAACTAGATGACAGATGACGATCAAACTCCGCGTGGGTATAGAGGAAAGTTGTACCAACTTAGCGACAACAATAATTTCGAATCCCCTTTTAAACAGGATTTTTAAATCATCAATTCCCGGTACTTTCTTGACAGAATGTTTAGATGTCAAGGTAGATGAAGCTGTAATAAAAAGGATTTCACTAAGCGATTCCTTGAAGTGTATCTTAGTATAGGCATCTCCAAAGGCATGTCCAAAATATTCTTTCAAAATTATAAAAAATCTGATGTGTTACACTCATATGCCTTTCTCTAGCTGCTCTACAAACTTCTTACAAAAGATTCTTCTTCTTTCTACACAATGCTGATTGAGATAAATATTAGCAGAATGTTATTAAGTAGATTCTTATAAGCAGAAGGGAACGAAGGGAATGCACTAGGCTAAGTGGTAGTCAAATGTTTTAAAAGCTGTCGATATGCGATTATCATTGCAAATCCCTCCTTTGCATGGCCGGGAGTAGAACAAAAGAAAGACGGGCACCACCTGTCTGAGTAAAGTACGTATAAGTATTTCACATATCTCGAAAACGTAAATTGTGTGTTTTGACGAGATCTATATTTCTTGTGTTGTAAGCTTTTATCTATATCTTACGGTTTAGCAGATAAGCAAAATTCGGCAAAATTCATCCAGAATAAAGAGGTCTTCAGAGGCTATTCCCAGAAAATTCAAGATATACATTTTATTTGGGATGTAAATGGCTTTCATATACGGGATTTTAATCAAAATCGTAAGAGCCATTTTTAAAAAAAAAATCAAAATTTTTAAAATTTTTCCATGTAAAGGGTAGTTTGTGGTGAGGGAATTTTCTTGAAAATCTTCGTGTCGCATTCTTGGAAGCTACTAAACCTAAATACCAAGTTTGGCATTTAACGGTGTTTTCGTTTTTGAGCTATGCCGCCCACAGACACACGGACCTTTTTCTAATAATGCTTTTTCGAAGTCAGAGGACCCCAAAATATATGTTTCCGGTGAAATCTCGACATCGTATTTTGGGTGGAATACAATATCTTCTCTTCCACTATGTACATGTGGGCTAGACAAAGTAAAAATAAAGCTTTCCTTTACAATGCTCCATTTCCGCAGTGACCTACTTCTTGTCAACGCATGTCCAGTGTTTGTAAATCAAACTTATCACGTTTGGGAGCTTTGCAACGTTCATGAGTCATTTCTGATACCTTTATGGGCTTCATAAAACGGTTATCCCATACATAAACCTGATTTTACCACCTCTACTTCACAATAAACCTCTTCAAACACTCCAGATGTATCTGAAGCAGAGAGAAAGATAAATCCTTAATAGCTATTTTCAAACCGATATTCGCAAATGCTATAAACGAAAACATCTGATACAGCTTTTGCTATGGGTCTACCGTCTACTGTGATGCATCCATCACAGAGAAATCTGATGTGTTCCATTCACATGACTTTCTCTACATCTCTGTAACAAAGTATTACTGAAAAGCTTATTCTTCTATCTACTTTATGATAATCGAGATAAAATTTAGCAGAAATTACCCCTATTACTTGGTTCCTTGTAAGTAGAAGGGCAAAAATCTGATGTGTTCCATTCACATGACTTTCTCTACATCTCTGTAACAAAGTATTACTGAAAAGCTTATTCTTCTATCTACTTTATGATAATCCAGATAAACATTAGCAGAAATTACCCCTATTACTTGGTTCCTTGTAAGTAGAAGGGCAAAAATCTGATGTGTTCCATTCACATGACTTTCTCTACATCTCTGTAACAAAATATTGCTAAAAAGCTTATTCTTCTCTCTACTTTATGATAATCGAGATAAACATTAGCAGAAATTGCCCCTATTACTTGGTTCCTTGTAAGTAGAAGGGCAAAAATCTGATGTGTTCCATTCACATGACTTTCTCTACATCTCTGTAACAAAGTATTGTTAAAAAGCTTATTCTTCTATACACTTTATGATAATCGAAGTAAACAGTGGCCTAAATTGCCTCTATTACTTGGTTCCTTGTAAGTAGAAGGGCAAAAATCTGATGTGCTCCATTCACATGACTTTCTCTACATCTCTGTAACAAAGTATTGCTAAAAAGCTTATTCTTCTATCTACTTTATGATAATCCAGATAAACATTAGCAGAAATTACCCCTATTACTTGGTTCCTTGTAAGTAGAAGGGCAAAAATCTAATGTGCTCCATTCACATGACTTTCTCTACATCTCTGTAACAAAGTATTGTTAAAAAGCTTATTCTTCTATACACTTTATGATAATCGAGGTAAACAGTGGCTTAAATTGCCCCTATTACTTGGTTCCTTGTAAGTAGAAGGGCAAAAATCTAATGTGCTCCATTCACATGACTTTCTCTACATCTCTGTAACAAAGTATTGTTAAAAAGCTTATTCTTCTATACACTTTATGATAATCGAGGTAAACAGTGGCTTAAATTGCCCCTATTACTTGGTTCCTTGTAAGTAGAAGGGCAAAAATCTGATGTGTTCCATTCACATGACTTTCTCTACATCTCTGTAACAAAGTATTGTTGAAAAGCTTATTCTTCTATACACTTTATGATAATCGAGGTAAACAGTGGCTTAAATTGCCCCTATTACTTGGTTCCTTGTAAGTAGAAGGGCAAAAATCTGATGTGTTCCATTCACATGACTTTCTCTACATCTCTGTAACAAAGTATTGTTGAAAAGCTTATTCTTCTATACACTTTATGATAATCGAAGTAAACAGTGGCCTAAATTGCCCCTATTACTTGGTTCCTTGTAGTAGAAGGGCAAAAATCTTATGTGTTCCATTCACATGACTTTCTCTACATCTCTGTAGCAAAGTATAGTTAAAAAGCTTATTCTTCTATACACTTTATGATAATCGAAGTAAACAGTGGCCTAAATTGCCCCTATTACTTGGTTCCTTGTAGTAGAAGGGCAAAAATCTAATGTGTTCCATTCGTTAAACAAACTTTTCATTCAAAACACTAATCTGTTATCTACGCCATGCTAATTAGTCCTATTACTAGTTTCCTTGTAAATAGAAGTCAAATAAGAAAACGCACAGGCTAAAACGATAGTCTCTTCCTTTAAAAGCTGGTCACTATGTGAAACAATTGATATTCCAATCTCTTTTCTTGCCTAGCGTAAACAAACGAGAAACGAGACAAAAGATGTCTTGCCGTTTGAGAAAAGTTTAAGTGGATAAATTGAAATTAATAATCCAAAATATCTCTAAAACGGTTAACTCTACAAAAATAAACAAATAAATAAATAATAAAAAATATATATGTCATACATTGTGTGTTTTAATGAGATCTACATTTTTTGGGCAGTAACTGTTTGCATATATCTTACGGTTTGCCAGTTTTACAAACTTCATCTAGAATGAAGAGATCTTTAAAGGCTATTCCCAGAAAATTTAAGATATGGACTTTGTTTCATAATAAAAATATCTTAAACACGAGGAAATTTAATCAAAATCGTTAAGAGCCATTTTTGAGAAAATCAAATTTTTCGAAAAATGTTCCTTGTAAAGGATAGTTTGGGATGGGGGAGGGACTTTCTTTAAATCTTCGTGCGCACCCTTGGTATTTAATGGTCTTTTAATTTTAGAGCTATATTGTCCAAAAACACACATTGACGGACCTTTTTCTAAAAATGCCTTTTTTTTTTGGACTCAGGAAATTTAGGTATCGAATTTTGGCGTTAAATACGTGAGGAGATAGTAAAAATATACCGCACAAAATTACACATCAAAACATTTCCGGTAAGCGAAGATAATGGATGTTTTTAAGACTAATAGATTTTAAAGTTGTCAGTCTAATTTTATTATACTGATGTTACTTCACTTTAAGTGCACTTACGGGGAGTCGAAACGCCCTGTCTTGTTAATGTTAAACTTTAACCCATTATCTCAGCAACTATTTAAGATAAAGAGCTAAATTTTTCAAGATATATTAAGCATACCTTTACTGTTGATTGATGAAAAATAGAACATTTCTGTTTGTTAGAAGGAAAGATACGATTTGTTTTAATAAGTTCTTAAAATTTTATTGAAAAACATGATATTTACATTTAAAAAAAAAACTAATCAATATACATAAAAATTTCACTAAAATAAAGCCTATTTAGATGCAATTTTTTTTTTCTTTTTGGTGGTGTTTAACGCCCGCTTTAACTACTTATGGCACCGCAAGCGGTGACACTGATGATACATGAATGATGATGGAGCACCGGTGGAATGCAATGGCGGGGAAAACCGGAGTACCCGGAGAAAACCAGCCCCAGCGCCGCTTTGTCCACCACAAGTCTCACATACGGTCGCTTGGGGATCGAACCCCGGCCGTCTAGGTGAGAGGCGAGTGGTAGGCGCAAATGTGTGGTAAACATTTCAGCCCTTAATATCGACTAGTTTCTGCGATAATGGAGCATATCTATAGAACATTTTACTTCTTCAGAAATTGCTTTCAAGCATAACATTTAAAAAAAATCTGATGTGTACCATTCACATGACTTTCTCCATGTCCCTGCAATAAATAATTCTTAAAAAGCTTATACTTCTATTTACTTTATGCTAATCAGAAAAAAATAGCAGAGTCTACTTACTCGCTTCCTTGTAAGTAGAAGCGAAATAAGGGACAACTGTAGGTTAAAGTGATAGTCAAAAGCTGGTTGCTATGTCAACGAAGTTCCTTTGTCTATATGGATAGGAGTTCACAAGTTCCTGTATGAGAAAAGTATACGTTTTTCATAGCAGAAAAAATAAGGAATGTCATAAAAACGACGAACTCCACGAAAAAAATGTATGTAACATAAATTGTGTGTGAATGGAACACATCAGATTTTTTTTTTTTTCTCGATTAGCATGAAGTAAATAGAAACATTAGCTTTTTAACAATAATTTGTTGCAGAGATGTAGAGAGAGTCATGTGAATTTGGCAGAACAGAGTTTTCTATTGCGCCGAGCTCTGTAGTTCTTTTTATATCCTCTACGTGGCTTTAACACTAAGGTTTCTTGGTGTGCCAGCATTGTTTCCTCTCTGCACAGACCGCAAGAATTTTGGGCAGACCTTATGTTATGCATGTTGTTATTATCAAAGGTTTGGCAAAATATACGACCGTCAAAGCTTCACAACGATGCAACAGCTAAAGATAGCCACGCCCGCTCCACAAGGACGTGTGCGTTTTATGGAAAATAACGGTAAAAGAAATATGAGCATAGTTGCATGCAAGCATTTGCAGAAAAATCTTATGTGTTCCATTCACATGACTTTCTCTACATCTCTGCAACAAATTACTGTTAAAAAGCTAATACTTCTGTTTACTTCATGCTAATCGAGAAAAAATCTGATGTGTTCCATTCACATGACTTTCTCTATATCTGTGTAAATTATTATTGTTAATAAGCTTATCTTTTATTTATTTCATGCTAATCGAGAGAAATTAGCAGATACATTCTTATTTCTTGCTTTATTGTAAGTAAAATCGAAATAAGGGAGTACCATAAGTTAAAGTGAAAGCCAAAAGCTGGTTGCTATGTGACTGATGTTCCTTTGTTTGTATGGACAGGAGTTGACAAATTCCTGTATGAGAAAAGTATAAGTCCTTATAGCTGAAAAAAAAAAAAAATACATAAGGAATATCTCAAAAACAACCAACTCCACCAAAAAAAAAAATGTATATTACATAAATTGTGTGTTTTAACGTGCTCTACATCTTTTGTGGATTAAGTTTTTGTCCATCTCTTACGGTTTAGTAGTTATGCAAAATTCATCCAGAATAAAGTAGTCTTCAGAGGCTATTTCCAGAAAATTCAAAATATACATTTTATTTGTCAGGTAAATAACTTTAATATACGATATTTTAAACAAAATCGTTAGAGCCATTTTTTAGAAAATTCAAAATTTTCGAAAAAAAGTTCCATGTAAAGGGTAGTTTGGGGTGGGGGGATTTTTTTCAAAATCTTCGTGTCGCATCCCTGGAAGATACTAAACTTAAATACCAAGTTTGGTGTTTTACCGACTTTTCGTTTTTGAGTTATCGTGTCCACGGACACACACACGGACCTTTTTCTGAAAATACTTTTATTGGATACAGGGGATCCTAAAACATATATTTCCGGTGAAATCTCGGTATCGAATTTTTTGGTGGAGTGCAATACATTCTCTATACACTATGTACATAGTGAGTATAGAGAAAGTAAATATTAGCAGAAACAGTCTTATTACTTGCTTCCTTGTAAGGGGGCTATATAAGTGAAACAATAACAACATAATGGGTCTAACTTCAACATTGGTAAAGCATTTCGACTTTCGTGTTTTTGAAACTGACTGATTCGATTAGCATTTACTCTCTAAAGCCAATTCTACAGATGTGCATTTCTTTAAACCGCAGGGCCTTTAATTGCAGCGTACATTGAACGTTCCACTGACCCATTACGTACTTGCAGTCCATATAATGTTCGACTTGACTTGCATTTTGCAATAGTTGGTCAAGGCCACGTAATATTTATGGTAGAGTCGATGATAAGGAAAGCCGATATCCGTCATTCATTTCCAAATGCGGAGGCTCGAGAGTGAAGAATGGGAAAACAGCAGCTGACATCGCGATAAACTCGCTGGACGAGTTGCGTAAATAATGCTGAGAGGACATTGCTGATTAAAGCGGCAACGAGATTTATGGCTCGTGGTAAAACAATTGCACAAAACTGCTTTTACTCCTTCTTTCAACTTAAATGAAACATTAAAATGTATAAAATCAATTTAAAAATTAAATTAAAATCAATTTCACTCAGAAAACCAACACCTGTCACCAAGATTTTTTTTTTAATTTATTTATTTAAAGTCGCTTTAACCGCAATGGTTATATCGCGACTTCTCATTGGGATTACATTATATTAGTTGAATACATTCACGATGCAAATTTAAATAAACTTATACAAGGTCATAAAAATAGTCTTATTACTTGCTTCCTTGTAAGTAGAAGCGAAATAAGGGTCTATCAAAGGTTAAAGTGATAGTCAAAAGCTGGTTGCTATGTCAATGAAGTTCCTTTGTTTATATGGATAGCAGTTGACAAGTTCCTGTATGAGAAAAGTAAGTTTTTCATAGCAGAAACCAAAAATAAGGAATATCTCAAAAACGATCAACTCCACGAAAAAATGTGTCTAACATAAATTGTGTGTTTTAATGTGCTCTACATTTTTGGTGTAGTAAGTTTTTGTCCACCTCTTACGGTTTAGCAGATACTCAAAATTTAGTAAAATTCATCCAGAATAAACTACTCTTCAGAGGCTATTCCCAGAAAATTCAAGATATACATTTCATTTGTCAGGTAAATATGTTTAATATCCGAAATTTTAATCAAAATCGTTTGAGCCATTTTTAAGAAAATCAAAATTTTCGAAAAAAGTTCCATGTAAAGGGTAGTTGGGGGTGGGGGGATTTTTCCGAAAATCTTCGTGTCGCATCCCTGGAAGATACTAAACTTAAATACCAAGTTTGGTATTTTACCGACTTTTCGTTTTTGAGTTATCGTGTTCACAGGCACACGGACACACACGGACCTTTTTGTGAAGATGTTTTTTTTTTTTTTGGATATTGGGGACCCTAAAACATATATTTCCGATGAAATCTCGGTATCGAGTTTTTGGTGGAGTGCAATACTTTCTCTATACACTATGTGCATAGTGCGTATGCAGAAAGTAAAAATTAGTTTATGTTTGTTGTGAACTATGACAATATTTAGCACTTACTTTAACATTTTGAAATATATAGATCGAAACAAGAACTTTTAAGATTAAATTTTATGATTCAGTTGGATTGCTTGTAAGAAGTTCAAGACTTTGTTGGAGAATTGTAGTTGGTCCAGGGCTGTCGGGAGTTCGTTTGGCACGTTACATGTGGTTCGTTGTTCCTCATAGAGACTGCAGTTGGCAATGAGATGTTTCACTGTTAGCTGGCAGTTGCAAATATTACACATCGGTGGGTTTTCACGAGACAGAAGGTATGAATGTGTGAGTGATGTATGTCCAATACGCAGACGAATCAGTACAGTCTGGTCCTTACGATGAACTGATTTGTATGAGTAGCTAGAATCGGCGAAAGTGTGTACCTCATGCAATTTGCTGTTGGACAGGGTAGACAATTCTTGTTTCCACTTTTGGATAATGACACCTGTCACCAAGATTGTAGATGACATGTAGCAGCTATTACGAATCGTTATTAATTATGAAAGACGCTCAGAGACTACTCATATAAAACCACTAACGGCGACAAATATATTTAAAATCTGTTTTTTTTTTTCAATTATATGGATTGCCATTATATTATGGTTCCATAACTATGCCATTCAATACGGAGCAACCATATTTAAGAATGTATTACGTAGCAACCACTAAACAGATGCTCACAACCAGCGTTCGAGAGATCTCGATTAATCTCCCATATTCGTTTTTTTTTTTTTTTTTCCCCATCATGTTCCTCTTTCTTTTTAGTTTCATTTTTCTGTTCACCTTTCAGGATTGTTCGACCAGAGCGTGCTGTTTCTACCTTGGTATCAATACTTCCGAATTGTAACTCTGCTTGGGTATATAGTAGGTAAATTCTGCTAACTGGGGTGCTCATGCGGAACCTGACCTATCTGACTCGTGATACTAGCAACCCGCAACTAACCCGAGCACCCCATGCACGTACATAATTACTAACTGCTGTACATGGGGAACCGATGTAGCTTCTGCGGATGAAGTAGAATCTGTAAACATTAGGGACACCGCTACTCTGTGCCTATCGCCGTCGGATCTGGTCTTCCTATGTAGTTCCACATCTCGTGCATTATCTTGGAGGTTACGCACGATGCAACAGGGCTAGATTTAACCGCAGGATTAAGTCCTCCGCAATCAATATCCTACACTACAGGCCAGAGCATGGTTAAAAAAGTGCAAAATTGCTTTATTTAGCTCTACTCATGCAGGAACGTTGCTAGTTGGTCGCTATAAAAGGTTTACACAAACATGAATACAGCTCTAGCAATTTTCTTCTTATAACATTTCAAATTCTCTTGCTGTTTAAGTAATTATGTCAATCGTCGTTCTTCGTTATTAGTCACAGGACTTTCTACATTTTAAATAACAAAAATAGTTTAAAGTGCGTATTTTAATAATGCATTCGCTAATAAAGTTATTAATTATACACTATTTTACATTTAATTTATTTATTAGTCTTAAAAAATACAACTCTATTTGAGACCACTGGTAACATTCAAAATGACAATATGCTCAAAATCTAAAAGTTTGTTCAAAAATACATTTCTTGGTGCTAGTGATGAAGATGGTTACCGAAGCTCACCTAAAAGTAGTAAAAGTAATCTAGCTCTCTTACAGAGTAATCTTTTCGATGCCAAAATGTCAAACAAATGCAACACTATTTCATGTTTTATACTTCGTATTAGTTCTTATAAATCTCAGAACAGCCATATTATCCAAGGGGCTAAGAGTCTATAATGTTTTTCAAATGGGAAGAATTCTACTTTGCAGCGAATGAGATGCGTTATCGTGCTCTGCGTTGCTCACTGAGCATGTAAATCTGCCTGGCGACATAACGTATATTCATGATTATTATGAAAACCATTTGGTCTAAAAATCGATGTTTTTATGGTTCTGCTACGAGCATTACCCCCTATCTTCCTTGTGAATTTTTTTCTTTCAAAATATGAATATTTTGTTTTTGCGGAAGTAGTATTTATGAGAGACGAAATCACTTACCGCGCCGGGCCGCGCCGTGGCCGAGTGGTTAGACCACTTGCCTCTCACCTAGACGGCCGGGGTTCGATCCCAAGCAACTGCATGTGAGATTTGTGGTGGACAAAGCGGCGCTGGGGCGGGTTTTCTCCGGGTACTGCGGTTTCCCCCGCCATCGCATTCCACCGGTGCTCCATCATCATTCATGTATCATCAGTGTCACCGCCTGCTGTGCCACAAATAGTTAAAGCGGGCGTAAAACACTACCCCCCCCCAAAAAAAAAACTTAGCGCGCTACTCCTCAGTTAAGCGGGAATGCAATATGTCAACACAGCGGCACTCCGATTAGCTGTTGGCGCTCAAAAGAGCCGATCCCGGTGGCCGCGCTCGCTAAAGTGTCTCGCTTTGGCGCTTCCTGGTGCACAGGATTCGGGGTTCGAGTCTCGCCATGGGTGTTTTTGTGCTTGTTTCGTGTTTGTGTAAGTATATGTAAAAGGAAAACGTTAAGAATAATAAGGCCTACTAAGGAAATACAGGAAACTGGAAAAAAATGGAGAAAAAAGGAATACAGCGCCGGAATCCTGACAGGCCTCCAGAACTGTATTGTTTTTCTAATTTAAAAGAAAAGACAAATCTCATCCCATTTGAAAGTAACTGTTAATAATTTCGCAATTCTGCGACTTTGTGTAAGAACGCTTTAAAGGATTGATCATCTGACGTCGTTTTTGTTACAATGTATATTGCATTTTCTATCGTGTTACAGAGTGGTTTTGTGCTCCATGACTACCTGGAGGTAAATATCTGGAAAATTATATAAAATAAACGTTTACAACTGCTCTTAAAAATTTCTTGCGTTGTTATGTCTGTGACGAGTGAAGACTACGTCTGAGCAGTTTCTAGATTTACACAACTATAAGATTTACTTCTGACATAACATCAATCTTTTCATACTTGGGAGTAAGTTGGGAACATTTTCTGCGGGTATGTTGAATCACTGAAGTAACTAGCTTCGTTTTCCTTTTTAAACTTCCGTAATTTATGAGCCCAAAATATATTAAAATGGATGAAGGCGTAGAACATCACTAGATATCAATTTCACCAGTGACATTCATCAAACAAACCTGACATACGAGGTACGTCCAGAAAGTAAGTTCCATTTCGTAATAAAATTAAATTGTGTACAGATACAGAATAATTATTTATTGCACAAAATTCTACAACTCTTAAACTACTTTTCCACATAACTGCCGAAATTTTTCAGGCATTTGTCATAGCGTGGTACAAGTTTTTGTATACCTTCTTCATAGAAATTTGCCGCATGTGCCTTTACGAAATTTCAGTTTTTCGGTAACAATTTCATGAATTAGTGATCGTGAGCTTTGGGGAAATTCCATAGCGAGAGAACTAATTGTAAACTTGCTGTTTTTCTGGATCTTGTCATCAATCGCGTGAACCAGTTCTTCTGTAACCAAAGATGGACGCCCACTTCGTTCTTCATCGTGCACTTCACTACGTTCTTCATTGAACTGTCGGACCCATCTTCTCACCATTGAATCACTCATCGCATTTTGTCCGTAAACTTCGCAAATTTGCCGATAAATTTCAATTGGTTTCACTTTCCTTGCATTCAGAAAACGAATCACAGATCTGATTTCACAAGCGGCGGATTTTCAATGAACACCGACATTGTCAACAAGCACAACAAAGCGTATGTGGCTGACAGCGATCTCAAAATGGCGCACGTTTCTTTTCCTTGATACAGAGCGTCTACCGCGCATGTGCGGAACTGCGATCGCAGCGCTGCAGCGGAGATAAATTGAAACGGAACTTCCTTTCTGGACGTACCGCGTATTTGAAGATTTGCGATCATAGCTCCAGCCAGGAAGAACATGAGAAACGATCAAGGAGGAGAACGCCAGTGATCCTCACAGACATTCCACTGAAAGAAGCTTTAAGCGAAAGCCAAACTGGAACTAAAAAAAAATCCCAAAAAGCAACCGAATACACAACTTACGGAGAAAATTGACATAAATACGCACAGATAATGATGATGATTGTGGGGAAGAAACATGTTGCGTGAATTGTTTGGATAGGTTCTCGAGAAGCACGAGTGAAAAAGATGTCAATTGGTATTTTATTTGTAATTCTGATGCCAGATGGAGATTTTTAAGTGATGTTTGCGACACCTTTTCCTATAGACTTTCTTGAATGAAAGCAAATGTTATTATCTTTTTCATATATTTGAATACTGATTCACCGAATTTATACTTTTATATTCTTAGTTTTTTCTGTTCAACTTCTACTAAGATAATCTTCAGTGTTGTGGCAAATTAACAAAATGTCTAGATCCATCAAATTACAGTTTCTTAGTTATCTTTATGAAATGCTTTATTTCCAAGAAATGCTTCAAATATATGGTAAATTGACACAATGTCGAGATCCATCAAATTACAGTTTCTTAGTTACCTTTATGAATTGTTTTATTACCAAGATATTCTTCAATCATTTGGTGAATTGACACAATGTTAAGATCCATCAAATTACAGTTTCTTAGTTACCTTTATGATATGTTCTATTACCAAGATATTCTTCAGTCATGTGGTAAATTGACACACTGTCGAGGTACATCAAATTATATTCTTAGTTACCTTTATGATATGTTGTATTACCAAGATATTCTTCAATCATTTGGTGAATTGACACAATGTTGAGATCCATCAAATTACATTCTTAGTTACCTTTATGATATGTTCTATTACCAAGATATTCTTCAATCATTTGGTGAATTGACACAATGTTGAGATCCATCAAATTACATTTTCTTAGTTGCCTTTATGAAATGTTTTATTACCAAGATATTCTTCAATCATGTGGTAAATTGACACAATGTCGAGATCCATCAAATTACATTCTTAGTTACCTTTATGATATGTTCTATTACCAAGATATTCTTCAATCATTTGGTGAATTGACACAATGTTGAGATCCAACAGATTACATTCTTAGTTACCTTTATGAAATGTTTTATTACCAAGATATTCTTCAATCATATGGCAAATTGACACAATGTCGAGATCCATCAAATTACATTCTTAGTTACCTTTATGATATGTTCTATTACCAAGATATTCTTCAATCATTTGGTGAATTGACACAATGTTGAGATCCAACAGATTACATTCTAAGTTACCTTTATGAAATGTTTTATTACCGAGATATTCTTCAATCATGTGGTAAATTGACACAATGTCGAGATCCATCAAATTACATTCTTAGTTACCTTTATGATATGTTCTATTACCAAGATATTCTTCAATCATGTGGTAAATTGACACAATGTCGAGATCCAACAATTACATTCTTAGTTACCTTTATGAAATGTTTTATTACCAAGATATTCTTCAATCATGTGGTAAATTGACACAATGTCGAGATCCATCAAATTACATTCTTAGTTACCTTTATGATATGTTCTATTACCAATATATTCTTCAATCATGTGGTAAATTGACACAATGTCGAGATCCATCAAATTACATTCTTAGTGACCTTTATGATATGTTTTATTACCAAGATATTCTTCAATCATATGGTAAATTGACACAATGTCGAGATCCATCAAATTACATTCTTAGTTACCTTTATGATATGTTCTATTACCAAGATATTCTTCAATCATGTGGTAAATTGACACAATGTCGAGATCCATCAAATTACATTCTTAGTTACCTTTATGATATGTTCTATTACCAAGATATTCTTCAATCATTTGGTGAATTGACACAATGTTGAGATCCATCAAATTACATTCTTAGTTACCTTTATGATATGTTCTATTACCAAGATATTCTTCAATCATTTGCTGAATTGACACAATGTTGAGATCCATCAAATTACATTCTTAGTTACCTTTATGATATGTTCTATTACCAAGATATTCTTCAATCATTTGGTGAATTGACACAATGTCGAGATCCATCAAATCACATTCTTAGTTACCTTTATGATATGTTCTATTACCAAGATATTCTTCAATCATGTGGTAAATTGACACAATGTCGAGATCCATCAAATTACATTCTTAGTTATCTTTATGATATTCTTCAGTCATGTGGTGAATTGACACAATGTTGAGATCCATCAAATTACATTCTTAGTTACCTTTATGAAATGTTCTATTACCAAGATATTCTTCAATCATTTGGTGAATTGACACAATGTTGAGATCCATCAAATTACATTCTTAGTTACCTTTATGAAATGTTCTATTACCAAGATATTCTTCAATCATGTGGTAAATTGACACAATGTTGAGATCCATCAAATTACATTCTTAGTTACCTTTATGATATGTTCTATTACCAAGATATTCTTCAATCATTTGGTGAATTGACACAATGTTGAGATCCATCAAATTACATTCTTAGTTACCTTTATGATATGTTCTATTACCAAGATAGTCTTCAATCATTTGGTGAATTGACACAATGTCGAGATCCATCAAATTACATTCTTAGTTACCTTTATGATATGTTCTATTACCAAGATATTCTTCAATCATTTGGTGAATTGACACAATGTTGAGATCCATCAAATTACATTTTCTTAGTTGCCTTTATGAAATGTTTTATTTTACTTCTAAACTTATCTAAAAAGTAAAACTTTCGTCTAGTTTTGCATAATAATATTAACTATATCAAAATAAAAATAAACGTTTAAGAATTGTACCTGTCGGGAACCTTCTTATTTCATTTCTGAAATTGGTTATAATACATTAACTGGATAACGATTTGATATAGGTTTGGGTTTACATTAGAGTATAAACTATGCTCTTCGTGTGAGTACACATAACTGCAGTGAACTATGTTCTTGTCAGTGAACTGCGTTCTTTCAAGTTCTGTTGAACCATCAAACAGATTTATACATTGTACAGGTGTGGTGACTACTTTGGGATATTCTTTACGTGACATTTCTGACCTAAATGTCACGTGAACAAAGAGCTGGTAGAGAACTCCTACCACGCGATCACCACCTTACATATCCAGGACATTCCAAGTAGGTTGGTGTTTGTGGGATTCTTTTAGCTGTTTTGGGTGTAGGTCAACCTATTAATGTACAGCCTATAGGAGTTCTCAGAAGTTATTTCCCAGTTTTTTTTTTTTTTTTTTTTTTTTTTTTTTTTTTTAAATATAGTAAGAGTATGATTTAGGGATACAAAAAGGGTTAAAGAGAAAATTCAGTGCTCTGATTCAGCCTGGCAGCTTTTGCAGATCCAGGTAACAAGCAACCTATTATGCTTTGAACTTCTTCTTTTTTTTTTTTTTTTTTTTTTTTTTTTTTTTTTTTTTGAGGTTGGGGTTATTATTTGGATGTTGTTTCAGTATAGCTTATGATGTAGCATGCAATACTGTTTCCTGCATAGCCGTTGGAAGTCAGGATGTATCTACCGAGCGGAATGGCTCAGGCAGTTTCGTTTGTGGCCCCCATTCGGGAAGTCGCTGGTTCGATCTCCGTCGTCGGCCTACATGACTCCATTGATTTCTTCGGAGATTTCCCCGTGTTTCCAAGTGGATGTTTGTTAGATTCATTATATCCCCCGAAATTCCCGCCCATCGTTTGCTGTAACTTCCTTTATCAGCTGGCCGCGCCGTGGCCGAGGGGTTCCAGCTGTATCGTTAGGGACTCCGTTTGCTTTCACCCATCCGGATATGGTCGCCCTTTGGGTCTCTGCCCTGATTCCTCCCTCCCTGGGATCATGTAAGAGGCAAAGAGCTTTCGTCCGAAGCTCTGCCTCAAAGTTCTGGGGGCCCCGTCCGTGCCTAATCCTAATCCAGAATGCATTCTGTAATGGCCATAAAATATTATTTATTTATTATAACGAAATAAGCTGCTAAAGTGCAGAAACTTCTCTAAGATACCAAAGAGGGCTCTGAAATAATTTATAAATGCATTGAGGACTTCAGGCTAAATGTATATCCCTAATTTTTGTAACATAAATTAGTATCTATAAAATTGCACCTAGATCATATATGGAGGTTTGATCGACTTCGCCGTGAGACACTGAATACATAAGCCATTGTTAGTCCGCGCACGTTTCACAGAAGGGACGAAGTAGAGAAAATCTCTTGCTTCAGGAAGAGACCCGCCTTTGAAACCTGGAGCTACAATGCATCTTAGAGCCAGAACAACCTAAAACAAACAAGGATAACAATAATCTAAAGACTGCCTCCGTGGTTCAGTGGTCTCACGCGGAGGTCCGGGGTTCGATTCTAGGCTGAGGCGGCGTATTTTTCTTTAACTAGAATTATTTCCTATCCCCCACAGAGTCTGAAAGTATGTATGTGAGGGGAAATGTGTGTGTGTTTGAGGAAAATAAAAAAATAAATAAAAAAAAAAAAAAACGATTTAACACAACGTAAAGAACCTACAGACAAGTTGTTTCTAATGAAAAGTCCCGATATGATCTTAGATGTTAAAGGAGGCTATATAAATTATATATATATATATATATATATATATATATATATATATATATATATATTCTGAAGTGCAGGTTTGGGAAGTTAAATGTTTGCTGTAGATTAAATATGACCTTCCTATCTGGATTTCTTTCTCATCATAACGGGACATTCTTACTTAAATGCAGCAATTACTATCGCTGTTTTGCATCAACTCTTCTGGCTGAGGATCTAAGCAGATGCATATCCATACCTAAGATGTCGTCCCTGAAACCGTAACTTTGATACATATCTTAACCCTATAAATGACTATGTAATTAATTTCTTAATAAATTAAATGTAAAATATTCATATAAAAATCTGATGTGTTCCATTCACATTACTTTCTCTACATCTCTGCAACAAATTATTGTTAAATAGCTTTGCTTCTATTTACTCCATTTTAATCCAGAAAAAAATAGCAGAAATAGTCTTATTACTTGCTTCCTTGTAAGTAGAAGGCAAATAAGGGAGTACTATAGGCTAAACTGATAATCAAAAGCTTGTTGCTATGTGACTGAACTTCCTTTGTTTGTATGGACAGGAGTTGACAAATTCCTTTATGAGAAAAATATGTTTTTCATAGCTGAAACCAAAAACAAGGAATATGTCAAAAACTATCAACTCCACGAAAAAAAAAAATGTATATAACATAAATTGTGTGTTTTGATGTGCTCTACATTTTTTGTGAGTTAAGATTTGCCCATCTCTTACAGTTTAGCAGTTATGGAAAATTCCGTAAAATTCATCCAGAATAAAGTAGTAATCAGAGGCTATTCACAGAAAATCCAAGATATACATATTATTTGTCGGGTAAATATCTTTAAAATCGTTAGCCATTTTTGAGAAAATAAAAATTTTCGAAAAAAGTTCCATGTAAAGGGTAGTTGGGGGTGGGGGGATTTTCTTGAAAATCTTCCTGTCGCATCCTTGGAAGATACCAAACTTAAATACCAAGTTTGCTATTTAACGGTCTATGCTATCCACAGACACAGACACACACACACGGACCTTTTTCCAAAAATGCTTTTTTTGGATTCAGAGGCACCCAAAACATGTGTTTCCGGTGAAATCTAGGTATCGAATTTTTGGGTGCAATACAATACCTTCTCTATACACTATGTACATAGTACGTGTAGAGAAAGTAAAAATATGTTGGGTCTCAAAATAAAGAATAACACAATACGTAGTCATTGGTGCATAAGCAATATTGTACTGGTTATTCTGTTGAACTTGAATTCAGGGCAGAAACGTATACAGATGTTTGTTCTCGGGAAAGGCCTGACGTTGCTTTGTGTGAGTTCCTTTGTTAAGGCTTTAGGAAGCCGGAGAACCACTTAGAAAGTTAGAACATTCCAATGGATGATGTGAGGAAATGCGAATAAGATTTAAAAGTCGCATACATAGCCAATGGCAGCAACCACAGAGTGGTGGTGTAATTTTCGAAACTGTCAATAATTTAGAAATCGTCCAGTTGGCATAAAGATATGCAGCAGGTACTTACTATTTATAAAACCTCGAAGTATAAAAACGGTAGTAACCATAAAAAATCCGATGTGTTCCATTAACATAATGTTCTCTGTCTGCTCTCAAACTATTCTTTTACCTGCATAACGCTAATCAAGATAAACGTTAACAGAACCCGTCTTAACACTTAGTTTCTTATAAGTAATAGGGAAATAAGAGAATACAAAGGCTAAAGTGGCAGTTAAATCTTTTAAGAGCTATCGCTATGCGTTTTTCATTGGGGCAAAACAAAAGAAATATAAAACGAAAGATAACTTCCCGTTTGAGGAAAGTTTAAGTATGAAGTTTAAAATTGAAACCAATAACAAGGGACAGAAAAAAAAAATGACATTGTGTGTATGTGAATGTATGTATGGTATGTGTTTCTGTTTTAACGAGTTTATTTTTACGGTTTACTAGCTATACGAAAATCATCAAGAACAAAGAGATCTTCAGAGGTTATTCCAGGAAATTCAAGATGTTTATGTTTGTAATGAAAATGTCTTAAACATATGGCAGTTTAATCAAAATCGCTAGAGCCATTTTTGAGAAAATAAAAAATGTCGAAAATTGTTCCATGTAAAGGGTAGTTTGTGCTCGGGGGGATTTTCTTGAAAATCTTCGTGTCGCATGCAAGTTTGGCATTTAACGGTCTTTTCATTTTTGTGTAGAGCACATTAAAACACACAATTTATGCTATATACATTTTTTTTCGTGGAGTTGATAGTTTTTTTTTTTAGATTTTCCTTGTTTTTGGTTTCAACTTTAAAAAACTTAAGAATTTTCTCACACAGGAATTTGTCAACTCCTGTCCATACAAACAAAGAAGCTTCAGTGACATAGCAACCGTCTTTTGACTTTCACTTTAACCCATGGTACTCTCTTATTTCGCTTATATTTATTTACATGGAAGCAAGTAATTAGACTATTTCTGCTAATTTTACTTTCTCTATACGTACTATATACATAGTATATAGAGAAGGTATTGCACTCCACCAAAAAAATTTGATACCGAGATTTCACCGGAAATATATGTTTTAGGGTCCCCTGAATCCAAAAAAAGTATTTTCAGAAAAAGGTCTGTGTGTGTCCGTGTGTCTGTGAACACGATAACTCAAAAACGAAAAGGAGATAAAATACCAAACTTGGTATTTAAGTTTAGTATCTTCCAGGGATGCGACACTAAGATTTTGAGAAAAATCCCCCCACCCCAAACTACCCTTTACATGGAACTTTTCTCGAAAATTTTAATTTTCTAAAAAATGCTTTAACGATTTTGATTAAAATATCATATATTAAAGATATTTACCTGACAAATAAAATGTATATTTTGAATTTTCTGGGCATAGCCTCTGAAGACTACTTTATTATGGATGAATTTTGCATAACTACTAAACCGTAAGAGATGGACAAAAACTTAACACACAAAAAATGTAGAGCACGTTAAAACACACAATTTATGTTATGTACATTTTTTTCGTGAAGTTGATCTTTTTTGAGATATTCCTTTTTCTTGGTTTCAGCTTTGAAAAACGTATACTTTTCTCATACAGGAATTTGTCAACTCCTGTCCATACAAACAAAGGAACTGACTGACAAGACTATTTCTGCTAATTTTTCTCGAATAGCATGAGATAAATAAAAGATAAGCTTATTAACAATAATTTTTACAGAGATATAGAGAAAGTTATGTGAATGGAACACATCAGATTTGTAAAGTATGTAATAGATTCGAGATTTCAAATTGGTGTTGTGGAGAATCTGGGTGTTACACAGGCTACGGTCTCAAATACCTTTTGGGAAGTTGTAACGCAATTAACGCTAGAGCAAGGAATTGGATACAATTTCTTATAGCTGTTCTTGAGGAAGCCAAACGTTATTGTTTCCCTGATGCAGTGGATGCAAAATGTACACAGCGACTATATCAATAGGAAAGGAGTTCCTAGCATCAATGTGCAGGCTACGGGCAACGTAGAAACAGAATGTGAGCGAGGTGAGCTCTATTATTGGAAGACTGTTGACATAATCACAGCAATCTGATGTGTTCCATTCACATGACTTTCTCTACATCGCTGTAACAAATTATCATCAAAAACGTATTTGTCTGTCTACTTTATAATAATCTAGATAAACATTAACAGAAATTCTCTTAATTACTTGCTTCCTTTAAGTAAAAGGAAAATAAGAGAATACATTAGGCTAAACGAATGTTAAATATCTTAAAAGCTGGTTGCCATGTGGTTAAAATCCGTTTCTATAAAGGGCTAGGAGTTTACAATTTTCCGCGCGAGAAAAATTGTAAGTATTTTGAACCTGAAACAAATAAGGAATGTCTCAGAAATAGTAAATTCCACGAAAAAAAAAACATATATGACATTAATTGTGAGTTTTAACGTCATTTACACGCTTTGTGTAGTAAGTTTTTGTCTATCTCTTATGGTTTACCAGTTACGAAAAACTCAGCAAAATTCAATCAGAGTAAAGAGGTCTTTAGAGTCTATTCCCAAAAAATTCAAGATATACATTTTATTTGCCGTATAGACATCTTTAATATACGGAACTTTAATCAAAATCGTTAGTGTCATGTTTTAGAAAATCAAAATTTTCAACAATTTTTTCCATTTCAAGTGTAGTTTAGGGTGGGGTTTTTTCCAAAATCTTCGTGTCGCATAATTGGAAGATACTAAACTTAAATACCAAGTTTGGTATTTTACCGACTTTTCGTTTCTGAGATATCGTGTTCACAGACACACGGACACATAGACACACTGACACACACATAGACACACGTAACTTCTGCAAATACTTCTTTTTTTTTTTTTGGATACAGGGGACCCTAAAACGTGTATTTCCGGTGAAATCTCGGTAACGAATTTTTGTGTGGAGTGCAATACCTTTTCTATACACTATGTACATAGTATGTGTAGAGAAAGTAAAAATGTAACATGTACATAGAGCAGAATACTCGTACAAATCTACCCCGGAATATAACTACACAATTCCTGATATAAACGATCCTAACTTTAATTTCAACGAAATGAAACACACTTTCTTCCAGCATATTATTAGTTCATGATAACACATTATAAAATCCTATAATTACTATTTGTGAGATTTTACATAGATTTGAATTACCTAGTTGCAGATGATAAATGATGATGCAAATAAAAGTATAGATAATATAATTCCATTATTCATTTGTTAAAAAACAATAATTCAATTCCAAAAGGGGATGACGTCATGGTGTGAAAGTCGGCGAATCTAATTCTATTTAATTTACCAATCGTTCATTATATTTCTGTTATTGAAAATCTGTTTCTATTGGGTGTATTACATTTGAGTAGGTATATTTAACATTAATAATAATTATATGGGCATTTAAAGTACAGCATGCATTTAAATCCCCTTCTGACAAGAATTGGCGTATTTGTTTACTGGAGGGGACATTCTTACTTTCTGTACACGTACTATGTACATAGGGTATAGAGAATGTACTGAATTGCACCAAAAATATTCGTGTGTGTGAGTGTGTGTGTGTGTGTGTGTGTGTGTGTGTGTGTGTGCGCATGTGTGAACACGATAACTCAAAAACGAAAAGTTGGTAAAATACCAAACTTGTTATTTATTTACTATCTTCCAGGGTTGCGACAAGAAGATTTTGAGAAAAATCCCCCCACCCCAAACTACCTTTTACATGGAAAAAAGTTAAAAACATTTTGATTTTCTCAAAAATGGCTCTAACAATTTTGATTAAAATACCGTACATTAAAGATATTTACATGGCAAAATATATATCTTGAATTTTCTGGGAATAGCGTCTAAAGATCTGAATGAATTTTGCTGAATTTTTCGTAATTGGTAAACCGTAAGAGATACACAAAAATGTAGATCACGTTAAAACACACAATTTATGTCATTAACGGTTGGTTTTTTTTTTTTTTTTTTTTTTTTTTTTTTTTTTTTTTTTTTTCCCTCGTGGAACTGACAATTTCTGAGATATTCCTTGTTATTTGTTTAAGATTTAAAATACCTACTTCAAATTTTTTCACACGGAAAGTTGTAAGCTCATAGAAACGGATTTCATCCACATGGCAACCGGTTTTTAAAATATTTGACTACTGTTTTAGTGTAGTGTATTCCATTATTTTCCTTCTACCCGCAAGGAAGCAAGTAATTAAGACAATTTCTGCTAATGTTTATCTTGATTATCATAAAGTAGATAGAAGAATATGCTTTTTAACGATAATTAGTTGCAGAGATGTAGAAAAAATCATGTGAATGGTACACATCAGATTTTTATTTATACCAAGCCACGAGCTGATGCTCTTTCTCAACTTGCTTGCGAGTTGAAGCCCACAAGTTGCTGCTGGTTTTTATTTGTACCACTCCGATCTCAGCGCTTGAGTAGTCTCGAGACTGTATCGATATGTGCCGCGTATCGAATCTGCTCGAGTTGCGGCACATATCGATGTCACGATGAACCACAGTATTCTTGCTATTATTCCTTTCGTCAGTTCCCCGGAACTAAAGGCAATACACTGATTGAAACCCGTTTATAAGTAACGATGCCATTACTTAGGCTTCAATAGAGCAGATCACCTTGTGCAGGTTTTCCCTATAACGTAGTTCATAATTGACTATGTGAGTTAAGGTAGACCTGAGACTTACAAACTTTCAGTAGTCAGAGATTTCTCAACAAAAATCTGAGCTTTTCCAGGAGAGTGCCAATGCATTGCCTGATATCCATATCTGATCAAAATTCAACACAAGATTCAGAGAAGCTCCGCAATGCAGTGTAACATGGGCATTCATAGATTTAAATTCCGTTTTGACAGAAGAATTGGCGTGTTTCTTTACTTAAGTGACGTGTTATGGTGAAAATCATCGAGATCAAACTATTTTGTATTCATTCTTAGGTTGATCCCCGACAACAAAACAGATCCACAGAGTAGCGATGCGCGCAGTAATGCAATACCATGCTAATAATCTAAATATCAGAATAAATTTATTCTTAAATAGTATAATATTGTATACAAATACCTAAGAGCTTAACAAACGCCGATATATAGAGCTATAATACCCAGCATGCAATTCGTATGATAGTAACGGTTATTTGCAGTTCGAACATGTAACGAAAGAAGAAGCGTTGTTTTGGGAGATGATAGTTTAAGTGTCACTGTTGTTGATAACCTGGTTACCAAACTTGGATTGGAAAGCATCAAACAGTTCAGACGACGACTCTGATTTGGAGAGAATAGGGCCGCTTCCAGAGCGCGAATAAATGTAAGTTATTGCATACATGTTATTTATTACTTTCTTTATACGTATTATGTACACAGTGTATAGAGGAAGTATTGTATTCCACCCAAAAATTCGATACCAAGATTTCACCGGAAATATATGTTTTAGGACTCCCTGACTCCAAAAAAAAAAGAATTTTCAGAAAAAGGTCTGTGTGTATGTGTGTGTGTCTGTGGACAGCATAGCTCAAAAACGAAAGGACCGTTAAATACTAAACTTGGTATCTAGGTTTGGTATCTTCCAAGAATGCGACACGAAGATTTTCAAGAAAATCCCCCTACCCCCAACTACCCTTTACTTGGAAAAATGTTCGAAAATGTTTATTTTCTAAAAAAAATAGCTGTAACGATTTTGATTAAAATCCTGTATATTAAAGATATTTACATACCAAATAAAATGTATATCTTGAATTTTCTGGGAATAGCCTCTGAAGAGCTCTTTATTCTGGATGGATTTTGCTAACTGTTGCTTAGCTGCTAAACGGTAAGAGATATACAAAAACTTACTGCACAGAAAATGTTGATCTGATCAAAACACACACCATATGTCCTTTACATTTTTGTTGTGGAGGTAACCGTTTCCGAGATATTCCTTGTTTTTGGTTTCAGTTGTGAGTACTTAATACTTTTCTCAGACAGGAAGAGTCCGTTTTTCTTTTGTTCTACTCCTGGCCAAGCAAAGAAGCGATTTGCAATGACAATCGAGTAACGACAGATTTTAAAACATTTGACTATCGGTTTGCCTTATTTTCTTCCTACTTATATGGAACTAAGTAGTAAAAACATTCTGCTAATGATTATCTCGATTAGCAAGGTGCAGAGAGAAGAATAATCTTATGTAAGAAGTTTATAGAAGAGCTAGAGAAAGTCATGTGAGTGTAATACATCAGATTTTTTTTCATACGTGCACGCATGTATATCGATACGACTATCAATTTTATCACCATTATACGTAACAGAATAATTTAGTTATCGTTTAAATTGTCAGAATAAGGGTTCTGTTCGTTTTACATTACAATATGCCGCGAGTGCATGCCACGTGGTAGAGAAAGTATGGCAGCATTTCTGGCGCGAATAGCGGAAGGTTACATTGCAAAGGGGCACTGGTCGCCTGGGGTTGTTTTGATCAACTTGGCTGAACTGGGTCTAGGTAAGTGTGAGCAAAAGCAAAGCGAAGAGGGGAAATTTGTATGTCTACCAAACCACGAGCTGATGCTTTTTCTCAGCTGCTGGTTTTTATTACTTTCTCTATACGCACTATGTACATAGTGTATAGAGAAGGTATTGCACTCCACCAAAAAATTCGATACCGAGATTTCACCGGAAATATATGTTTTAGGGTCCCCTGTATCCAAAAAAAGTATTTCAGAAAAAGGTCCGTGTGTGTGTGTCCGTGTGTCTGTGAACACGATAACTCAAAAACGAAAAGTCGGTAAAATACCAAACTTGATTTTCTAAAAAATGACTAACAATTTTGATTAAAATATCGTATATTAAAGATATTTACCTGACAAATAAAATGTATATCTTGAATTTTCTGGGAATAGTCTCTGAAAACTACTTTATTCTGAATGAATTTTACGAAATTTTGCATAAGAGAGAGACGAAAACTTACCACACAAAAAATGTAGAGCACATTAAAACACACAGTTTATGTTGTATACATTTTTTTCGTGGAGTTGATTGTTTTCGAGATGTTTCTTGATTTTTGGTTTAAGCTATAAAAACTTATATTATTCTCATACAGGACTTTGTGAACTCGTGTCCATACAAACAAAGGAACTTCAGTCACATAGCAACCAGCTTTTGACTATCAGTTTAACCTAAGGTACTCTCTTATTTCGCTTCTACTAACAAGGAAGCAAGTAATTAAGACTGTTTCTGCTAATTTTTGCTCCATTAGATGAAGTAAATAGAATAATTTGTTGCAGTGATATAGAGAAAGTAATGTGAATGGAAGACATCAGATTTTTTACACAACCCATCATGATCTCAGCGCTTGAGCAGTCTCCAGACTGAATCCAGACGTGCCCTTATCGAACCTGCTCGAGCTGCGGTATATTTTCTCAGTCCTAATGAAACTGCATGTATTCAGTCCCACGTAACGATGTCACGATGTTCCTTCCAGTATTCTCGCGATTATTCCTTTCGTCAGTTCCCCGGCAATACACTGATTGAAACCCGTTTATAAGTAACGATGCCATTGTATGTCGACGTTTCCCTTTGAGGCTACTACATGAAGCTTCGGCCCTCCCATATGTGGAAGATGTTATTAGGCGCCGGGCTCAAAAATTCTACGCCAGATTGGGCGAACATGAGAACGCTCTTGTCAGATCTCTGGGGGAGTACTTACCCTCTGAACGCCAAAAAAGGCGGTTCCGGGTTCCCCCTCTTGGCTTATGGGCACCCCCGGTAACAACGGCTTTAAACCAGCCAACAGCGTAATAGCTGAACAAAGCACTCCCCCCTCCCATAGGGAGAGGTCTATCAAAATTCACCACCATATTTAAAATAAATAAATAAATAAACACTAGCGGAGCAGAGGAAAGGATGCTGCTCCCGAAAATGCAACCGCTCGAGGAGCCTACCAGCGCTACCTCCTTAACACCAACACTCGAAACCTCAAACAAAACCTTAACCATCACCTCATTTCTGTGGTTAAACCCTTACCAGGGTAGGTACACAGCAACAACACCCAGGCTCACCACGAGCCTACCAGACACACACACGCACGCACGCACTTTGGCTTCAATAGAGCAGATCACCTTGTGCAGGTTTTCCCTATAACGTAGTCCATAATTGACTATGTGAGTTAAGGTAGACCTGAGACTTCACAGATCTTCTGTACTCCAAGGAGATGTCTCTTCTGAGCTTTTCCAGGAGAGTGCCAATGCATTGCCTGATATCCATATCTGATCAATATTCAACACAAGATTCAGAGAAGCTCCGCAATGCAGCGTAACGACTGAAGCAATATGCTGTCATGACTGATCAGGACATACATAACCTATTTTCCAATCTTATATTTCTTTACCATTCCTCGCCTTCCCCATCACAGATGTGAGCCGTCTCATAACTTGACAGCATTTTATTTTCCCTTCTGCCTCGAATTCTCCTTATAGAGAATGCCAAATTGTAAACCTTATTTTCTAAAGTTCTCGGTGAATTTGATTGAAACCTTAAGCTTACAGTTTGTTTACCCACTGGATATACTGTTTAGTTTTCAAGCTCCTGAGTTTCAGAAACGAATTTTGTTGTCCAATGGCATCTTCCACATAATGATGTTTTAAAATTATCTTCATGTTTCTCTGTTCTTAGCACACAAACTTGTAATAATTTCTATTTCCTCTACTTCGTACATAATCGGAGAAGGTATTGCACTGCACCCAAAACTTCGATATCGGGATGCACGTTTTAGGGTCCTCTGTATCCAAAAAAATAATGTTTTCAAAAAGGTCCGTGGGTATGTGTGAGAACAGAATAACTTAAAAACGAAAATCTGATGTGCTCATTCACATGATTTTCTCTACATTTCTGAAACAAATTATTGGCAATAAGCCTATTCTTCTATTTCATGGTACAATATTAGCAGAAACGGTTTTATTATTTAGTTCCTTGGAAGTAGAAGGGAACTAAAGGAATATACCATGATAAACCGATTGCTAATATTTTAAAATGTGGTTGCTATAGGATTGAAATACGTTTCTTTGCGTGGCCAAGCGCTGACAGGTTTCCGTAAGTATTTTAAAACCGAAAGCAATAACAAGGAATACCTCGAAAACGGCCAACTCCACGAAAAAAAATGTATATTCATAAATTGTGTGTTTTATCGAGATCTGCATTTGTTTAGTAGTAAGATTTTGTCTATCTCTTACTGTTTGCCAGTTATGTAAAATTCAATAAAATCATCCAAACTAAAGACGTCTTCAGAGGCTATTCCCAGAAAATTCAAGATATGCATTTTATTTCGCATGTAAATATCGTAAATATAAGAGATTATAATCAAAATCGTTAGAGCCATTTTGAGAAAATCAAAATTTTAAAATGTTTTTCCATGTAAAGGTTAGTTTGGGGTGAGGGTATTTTCTTGAAAATCCTCGTGTCGCATCCTTGGAAGATACTTAACTTAAATATCAAGTTTGGTATTTAACGGTCTTTCCGTTTTTGAGCCATGCTGCCCACAGACACACACACCAGGACAATTTTCTTAAAATGCTTTTTTTTTTGTATTCAGGGGGCCCCAAAACATGTATCTCCGGTGAAATCTCGGTATCGAATTTTTGGTGCAATACAATACCTTATACTATTTACACAGAACGTGAAGATAAAGTTAAAATTCGGTTAATACCAAACTTGATATTTAAATCAATTTTCGAAATTTCTAATTTTACAAAATTGGATGTGACGATTTTGATTAAAATGCCGTACGTTAAAGATACTTAAATGAAAAATAAAACATATATCTTAAATTTTCGAGAACAATCCCTGAAGTCCTCTTCATTCTGAATCTTCATTTATATCGTACGTAAAAATAAAGTTTTTCTGTACGGACAGACATGCATTATTAACCATACACATACATACAAGTATGTAATAAGAGTGTAGGCAATTATAAAAATGCGTTCCTTGAATTAAAGGGCAGTGAACGCTAGCAAGTGCCATTCCTTGCACTTATGTGACAGAATTTCTATTCCTGTCGAGCTTAGCAAATTAGGTTTTAAATAACCTCGACTGTGTGATAATAAACTTCCTGATAAATAAATATACGATAAATAACTTCGACTGTGATACCATTATATATGAAGTTAGTTAAAGGGCTTCTTGTGCAGCCAACCACAGTGCGTAGTTATACCGGGTGATCCAAAAACGTCCGAACCGGCTGCGCGGTGTTTTGCCTGTCCGCGCCCTCGGAGCCCGTTGCCGTCTGCCGTTATCATAGGAAGGCGCGGCTGAAACTATGCATTATGTTTACTTTCTCTACACGCACTATGTACATAGTGTAAAGAGAAGGTATTGCACTCCACCCAAAAATTCGATACCGAGATTTCACCGGAAATATAAGTTTTAGGGTCCCCAATATCCAAAAAAACATTTTCAAAAAGAGGTCCGTGTGTGTATGTGTGTGTGTGTGTGTCCCTGTCTGTGAACACGATAACTCAAAAAAGAAAAGTCGGTAAAATACCAAACTTGGTATTTAAGTTTAGTATCTTTCAGGGATGCGACACGAAGACTTTGAGAAAAATCCCCCCACCCCCAACTACCCTTTACATGGAACTTTTTTCGAAAATTTTGATTTTCCCAAAAATGGCTCTAACGATTTTGATTAAAATTTCGTATATTAAACATATTTACCTGAAAAATAAAATTTATTTTGAATTTTCTAGGAATAGCCTCTGAAGAGTAGTTTATTCTGGATGAATTTTACGGAATTTTGAATAACTGCTAAACCGTAAGAGATGGACAAAGATTTACTGCACTAAAAATGTTTCTGCTATGAAAAACTTATATTTGTCAAATACAGGAACTTGTCAACTTCTATCCATATAAAGAAAGGAACTTCATTGACATAGCAACCAGCTTTTGACTATCACTTTAACCAATGGTAGTCCCTTATTTCGCTTCTACTTACAAGGAAGCAAGTAATAAGACTATTTCTGTTAATTTTTTCTGATTAGCATAAAGTAAATACAAGTATAAGCTTTTTTAAGAATAATTTGTTGCAGGGATATAGAGAAAGTCATGTGAATGGTACACATAGGATTTTTAAAACTACTTTTAAAGGCTTTACTTATCAATGTTATTAAACGAAATGCTGATACTCACCATTGTCCATACATTTTTGGCACCTCTAAGAAACTATCCATTACTAGCCATAGCTCACGTTGAGAAATGCTGGCAATTTCCTGGCGGATATTTTGCTTTAATCCTGTGTGTGTGTGTGTGTGTTGTGTGTGTTGTGTGTGTGTGTGTGTGTTGTGTGTGTGTGTGTGTGTGTGTGTGTGTGTGTGAGTTTGTCTTTACACTTCATTCAAGTTACCCAACGGATAGAAATCGCAGAAATCTCTATTAATAATTCTGTCCTGAAACAAACTTTCAATTGTTCACATCGAAAGACTGGCTGTATGAGCCGTTGCAGAGTCTTGCTGAAAAAATCTGATGTGGTCCATTCATATAACTTTCTCTATTTCTGTGTAACAAATTATTGTTAATAAGCTTATTCTTCTATTTACTTCATACTAATCGAGAAAAAATTAGCAGAAATAGTCTCATTACTTGCTTCCTTGTAAGTAGAAGCGAAGTATGAGAGTATCATAGGTTAAAGTGAATCAAACGCTGGTTACTAGGTGACTGAAGTTCCTTTGTCTGTATGGACACGAGTTGACAAATACCTGTATGAGAAAAGTACAAGTTTTTCAAAGCTGAAACAAAAAAAAAAAAACAAAAAAGATCGCAAAAACGATCAACTCCTCGAAAAAAAGATATTTAACATAAATTGTGTGTTTTAACACGCTCTACATTTTTTGTGTGGTAGGTTTTTGTCCATCTCTTACGGTTTAGTAGTTATGCAAAATTCATCCAGAATAAAGTGTCTTCAGAGGCTATTCCCAGACAATTCAAAATATACATTTTATTTGTCAGATAAATATCTTTAATGTATGATATTTTAATCAAAATCGTTTGAGCCATTTTTTCAGAAAATCAAAATTTTCGAAAAAAGTTCCATGTAAAGGGTAGTTGGGGGTGGGGGATTTTCTTGAAAATCTTCTTGTCGCATCCTTGGAAGATACCAAACGTAAATACCAAGTTTGGTATTTAACGGTCTTTTCGTTTTTTGAGCTATGCTGTCCATAGACTCACACACGGACCTTTTTCCAAAACATGTATTTCCAGTGAAATCTCGGTATCGAATTTTTTGGTGCAATGCAGTACCTTCTTCACACAGTATGTACATAGTACGTGTAGAGAAAGTAAAAAGGCAAAATCACGCTCCCTGTCTGTTAATTCTCAAAAAAAAAAAAAAAAAAAAGAACAGGGGGGGGGGGGGGCAAAATTATATTCACGTATGTATGGCCGTCAACTGTTGCCTCGAAAAAAATGGACCTATAATTCTTTCTCCACTAATGGTTTACAATACAGTAATGTTTTCGTCATGAAGGGGTATTTCATGAACAATATTAGGTTTCTCAGGGCTCCATAACGTTATTTTGTGTACACACATATCCATTAAGGTGTAACCAAGCCTCGACAGTGAAAAATATTATATGTGGGTAAATTTCGCTATTTTATACACTATTGTGTGTCCTCTCACAAAATGTGTTAATACATAAAAATCATAGATATACAAGCTGTGCAGCAGAAAACAAATGTTGAGCAACAATATACTTTGTGACAAAATAATAAAGCACACTGGTAATAACCACACGATATCACCGTCAGCTCAATACTGCACTTTTAGAACAGAGAAAAACAAGTCAGCACCGTGACCTTGTGTACAGCAGCTGTGTGTTATGTTTTGTGTGCATAGTGGAAAGACATCGCACAGCGGTTCGGATGTATTTGGGTCGCACGATGTAGGTAATGAGTTTGAGCAGCTACTGTATGCAGGCCGAATTTTGTTTGGTTTCTGTCGTCTTACAAATTACAAATAATGTATTTGACATATCTGTGTGCAATATGCTTATACAATTTCTGCTTTCAATTAGCCCGCAGACCTTGGACATTGCAAAGCTTAGAGATTGGATATTGTGTTAAACGATCTGACCGAATAATGCCTCCAGGCAGTGTTGCCAGATTAGGCGAAAAGTCGCCATTCGGGCTACAAAATCCGCTTTTTACGACAAAATTTTGATGAAGGCGATTTGCGAATTTTTGGGCTACTAAAATATTTCTGTAAAATACAACTTTTATTAATGCCTGTTTTTAACTTTATGCCCGTTTGGCGAGGAAGAAAGTTTTAAATTTAAAATGACGCAAGACAAATACTAAATCCTCTCTGATGCTGCTTATGGCAAACAAAGAAACTTCAGTCACATAGCAACCAGCTTTTGTTGACCATCACTTTAACCTATGCTAGTCCTTTATTTCGTTTCTACTTATAAGGAAGCAAGTAGTAAGACTATTTCTGCTAATTTTTTCTCGATTAGCATGAAGTAAATATCAGATTTTTACTTTCTCTATACTCACTATGTACATAGCGTATAGAGAATGTATTGCACTCCACCAAAAAATTCGATACCGAGATTTCACCGGAAATAAATGTTTTAGGGTCCCCTGTATCCAAAAATGTATTTTCAGAAAAAGGTCCGTGTGTATGTGTCCGTGTGTCTGTGAACACGATAGCTCAAAAACGAAAAGTCGGTAAAATATCAAACTTGGTATTTAAGTTTGGTATCTTCCAGGGATGCGACACGAAGATTTTGAGAAAAATCCCCCCACCCCAAACTACCCTTTACATAGAACTTTTTTGATTTTCTAAAAAATGGCTCTAACGATTTTGATTAAAATATCGTATATTAAAGATATTTACCTGACAAATAAAATGTATATCTTGAATTTTCAGGGAATAACCTCTGAAGAGTAGTTTATTCTGGATGAATTTTACTGGATTTTGCATAATTGCTAAACGTAAGAGATGGACAAAATCTTACTACACAAAAAGTGCAGAGCACGTTAAAACACACAATTTATGTCATATACATTTTTTTCGTGGAGTTCGTCGTTTTTGAGACGTTCCTTGTTTTTGGTTTCTGCCATGAAAAACATATTTTTCTCACACAGGAATTTGTTAACTGCTGTCCATACAAACAACGGAACTTCAGTGACATAGCAACCAGCTTTTGACTATCACTTTAACCTACGGTTGTCCCTTATTTCGCTTCTACTTACAAGGAAGCGAGTAATTAGACTATTTGTGCTAATTTTTTCTGATTAGCACAAAGTAAATAGAAGTATAAGCTTTTTAAGAATAATTTGTTGCAGAGATATAGAGAAAGTCATGTGAATGGTACACATCAGATTTTTTCATATTCTTTCCTGAATCTGTATCAGCGCAGCTCACACTAGTATTCCAATATTATGCCATTCATATGATTGTTCTATACTTACAGAATTACCGGTCTTTTGGAAATATTCCAAACGTGTTATTGTGTGTGTGTGTGTGTGTGTGTGTATGTATGGGAGGGTGTAATTGTAAAGTAAATTGCATATTTTAATACAAATATTGGGCGACTTTAACTGAAACTTTGCGATTTTTTTAATAATTCTGGAAAATGTTTGTGAAATACTTGTGGCAACACTGTCTCCAGACATGCACATGCATCTTGTTTTTGTAAACATGTTAATT
The DNA here is from genome assembly GCA_030762935.1 of Hymenopus coronatus. Lineage (NCBI taxonomy): Eukaryota > Metazoa > Arthropoda > Insecta > Mantodea > Hymenopodidae > Hymenopus > Hymenopus coronatus. Next base: position 149,317,980 of record CM060881.1, on the reverse strand, counting down.
TACATGATAACCGGACCAATAGAAGTACAGCATTACTTTGGCTATACGTTTTAAAAGGGAGACAGTTAAATAATACATAATACGATTCGTGTCCATTTGCCACTTGTCCCACAGCTAGCAAATCAAATGTTTAGCGTGAAGCATGGTCTGTTCATGATAGAATAATGATGTGACATGGCGCGTGCGCTAGCTGAACTTCCCGAGGTCTCACACTGTTGTAGCAACAGTTCAAAATGGATACTTGATTATATTTGTATTCCAGCTCCCGCCGAGTAAAAAAAAAAATATATTTGTTACACTTACATGACTTTCTCTACCAGTTTTTTACTATAGATTCTTCTTCTTTCTACACAATGTTGGTAGAGATACACTAGGCGAAAGCGATGGTCAAATGTTTTAAAAGCTATCGTTATTCGATTGTCATTGCAAATCGCTTCTTTGATTGATCAGAAGTAGAACAAAAGAAAAACGGACACTTCCTGTCTGAGAAAAGTATAAGTACTTCACAATTGAAACCAAAAGCAAGGAATATCTCGGAAAAGGTTACCTCCACAATAAAAACGTAACGGACATAAATTGTGTGTTTTGACGAGTTCTATATTTGTTATCCCTATCTCTTACGGTTTAGCAGTAAAACAAAAATTCGGAAAACTTATTCAAAATAAAGATCTCTTTAGAGGCTATTCCAAGAAAATTCAAATATATATATATATATATATATATATATATATATATATATATATATTAGGATTTTAATCAATATCGTTAGAGCCATTTTTGAGAAAATAAAAATTTTCGAATTTTTTTCCATATAAAGGGTAGTTTTTTAGTGGGGAATTTTCCTGAAAATCTTCGTATCGCATCCTTTCAAGATACTAAACCTAAATACCAAGTTTGGTATTTCATGGTCTTTTCGTTTTTGAGCTATGATGTCTACAGATACACACATGGACGTTTTTTCTAAAAATGCCTTTTTCCGACTCAGGGGACCCCTAAACATATATTTCCAGTGAAATCTCGACATCGAATATTTTGGTGGAACACAATAACTTTTCTAACCACTGTGTACATTGTATATGCGGGCTAGAGAAAGTAAAAACGTTTAAATACTTAGGGTTGATGAAAGTTCATCGTCAGCTATGCCAGGTCTATAGGCAGATGGTGCATTGCAGCAGGTTGCCAAAATGTTCATGATAAGGAGAGCAGCGGGAGACCACACACGGCTGCTGCAAACGTTCTGCTGGGAGGTACTTGATCATCCACCCTATAGCCTAGACCTCACACACGGTGATTTTCACCTGTTACAGAACCTCAAGAAATTCCTTTCCAATTGGAGTCAGCCTTTTCAAACTGTCAGACAGAGATGCTTGTCAATCCAAGGCGTCAGACTTACGTGACACAGGAATACACAAGGTGCCATGGTATGAAAAATCTGATGTAATCCATTCACATGACTTTCTCTACTTCTGTGTAACAAATGATTGTTAATAAGCTTATTCTTCTATTTACTTCATTCTAATCGAAAACAAATTAGCAGAAATAGTCTTATAACTTGCTTCCTTGTAAGTAGAAACGAAATATGGGAGTATCATAGGTGAAAGTGAAGTCAAAAGCTGGTTACTAGGTGACTGAAGTTCCTTTGTTTGTATGGACACGAGTTGACAAATTCCTGTATGAGAAAAGTATACGTTTTTCAAACCAAAACCAAAAACAAGGAATGTCTAAAAAACGATCAACTCCACGAAAAAAATGTATATGACATAAATTGTGTGTTTTAACGTGCTCTACAATTTTTGTGTGTTAAGTTTTTGTCCATTCCATACGGTTTAGCAGTTATGCAAAATTTCGTAAAATTCATCCAGAATAAAGTAGTCTTCAATGGCTATTCCCAGAAAATTCAAGATATACATATCATTTGTCAAGTAAATATCTTTAATATACGATGTTTTAATCAAAATCGTTAGAGCTATTTTTTGAGAACATCAACATTTTCGAAAAAATGTTCCATGTAAAGGGTAGTTGGGGGTGGGGGATTTTCTTGCAAATCTTCGTGTCGTATCCTTGGAAGATACCAAACTTAAATACCAAGTTTGGTATTTAACGGTCTTTTCGTTTTTGAACTATGCTGCCCACAGACACACAGACACACGCACACACACGGACCTTTTTCCAAAAAAACTTTTTTTGGATTCAGGGGGACCCAAAACAGTATTTCCGGTGAAATCTCGGTATCGAATTTTTGGGTGCAATACAATACCTTCTCTATACACTATGTACATAGTACGTGTAGAGAAAGTAAAAATATCTGAATTCAGCAGTGAATATGTTGAAAATAGCACAAGGCCTCCTGTATCTCTTCCAATATATCTTTTAATTGAAGAGTTTGTTTTATTTCTTCGTACACGGCCACAAGGAAGCTTACTTTATGGATACCCCCGTACACTATTTACATTATTTAAATGTATAGCAGTATTCTTACTCTTATCTGAAACCTAACAAAACAAAAGACACAAAGTAAAAGTACTACAGGTTTTAAAAGAATCAATTATTCTTCACTTCTTTGATTTTCCCACAGTTATACACCAGTCGATTAGATCCAATTATCAGAAACGCTGTTTTTGATATATCATGTTCACAGACACACGGATCTTTTTCTGAAAATGTTTTTTTTTTGATACAGTGGACCCTAAAACATATATTTCCGGTGAAATCTCGTATCGAATTTTTGGGTGGAGTGCAATACCTTCTCTATGCACTCTGTGCATAGTACGTGTAGAGAAAGTTAAAAGTTCACCACTAACGGAGCAACATGCTTAAATATTTCATTAAATGGTTTTAATATTCGTGTTGCATGCATTTCCGAAAAGCGCTCATGTTGTATAAGATGCTGAGACAGTAATTTTCCATTTGCAGAGATTTTGTGTGGCTGGTTTCCGGGTGTGCCGTAGTTTAACCTCCATGATTATGTTAATGCCAGAGTGCCGAAAAACACGACGGCTTCACCAAGAGACCCTTCATTATGCAAATTTGGAGTACTGTGTGATAAGAGCGTTTGCCATGCCAACTTCGTGGTCAAAGTTGAACTGTTCTGGTGACCGAGTTAATTGCCCTGCCTGCCCAACAATTACCTACCAATTTATTGATGAAGCGTCCGAATCAGTTCTTCCCGACCTATTTTTACTTTCTCTTCAGACATTACGTATATAGTGTATAGAGAAGGTATTGCACTCCACTCAAAAATTCATTACCGAGATTTCACCGGAAATAAATGTTTTGGGGTCTCGTGTATTAAAAAAAAAGCATTTTCACAAGAAGGTCTGTTTGTGTGTGTGTCCGTGTGTCAGCGTATCCGTGTGTCTGTGAACACGATATATCAAAAACGAAAAGTCGGTAAAATACCACGAAGATTTTGGGAAAAATCCCCCAACCCAAACTACTCTTACATGGAACATTTTTTAAAAAAAATTGATTTTATTAAAAATGAGTATAACAATTTTGATTAAAACATCACATATTAAAGATATTTACCTGACAAATAAAATGTATATCTTGAATTTTCTGGGAATAGCCTCTGAAGACTACTTTATTCTGGATGGATTTTACGGAATTTTGCATAACTGCTAAACCGTAAGAGATGGACAAAAACTTACTACACAGAAAATGTAGAGGACATTAAAACATACAATCTATGTTATATACATTATTTTCGTGGAAAGGATCGTTTTTAAGATATTCCTTGTTTTTAGTTTCAGCTTTGAAAAACATACTTTTCTCATACGGGAATTAGTCAACTCCCGTCCATACAAACAAAGGGACTTCAATCACACAGCAACCAGCTTTTGACTATCAGTTTAAACTATGCTACTCACTTATTTCGCTTCTACTTACATGGAAGCAAGTAATAAGACTATTTCTGCTATATTTTTTTTTTTCTCGATTAGCATAAGCTTTCTAACAATAATTTGTTGCAGAGATGTAGAGAAAGGAACATATCACATTTTTACTTTCTCTACACGTACTATGTATATAGTATGTAGAGAAGATATTGCACTCCACCCAAAAATTCGACACCGTGATTACACCGGAAATAGACGTTTTAGGGTGCCATGTAGTCAAACAAAGTATTTTCAGAAAAACATGCGCGCGCGCGTGTGTCCGTGTGTCTGTAAACACGATAACTCAAAAACGAAAAGTTGGTAAAATATCAAGCGTGGTATATAAGTTTAATATCTTCCAAGGGTGCCACACGAAGATTCTGAGGAAAATCCCCCCAACCCAAACTACTTTTCACATGGAACAATTTTCGCAAGTTTTGATTTTCTTAAAATGCCTCTAACGATTTTGATGAAAATCCGTATATTAAAGATTTGTACACGACAAATAAAATGGAATCTTGAATTTTCTGGGAATAGCCCTAAAGACCTATTTATTCTGGATGAATTTTGTTGAAGTTTGCATAGTTAGTAAACCGTAAGCGATAGATAAAAACTTACTATACAAAACAAAAATGTAGATCTCGTTGAAACACACAATTTATGTCATAGTATACATTGTTATTGGCTTCAGATTTAAGATATTTAAACTTTTCACATACGAGAAATTTTAAAACTCCTGGCAATGCGTAAAAATGGATCTTTTCCACATAGCAACCAGCTTTTAAAACATTTGACTATCGCATTAGCCTAGTGTATTCCCTTATTTACCTTCTACTTACAAGAAACCATTTCTGTATATGTTATCTTAATTATCATGAAGTAGATAGAATAATAAACTTTTTAACGATAGTTTGTTACAGATACGTAGAGAAAGTCATGTGATGGAACACATCAGATTTTTACTTTCTCTACATGCACTATGTACATAGTGTATAGAGAAGGTATTGCATTCTATCTAAAAATTCGATACCGAGATTTCACCGGAAATATAAGTTTTAGAGTACCTGTAACCAAAAAAAGCATTTTTGGAAAAAGGTCCGTGTGTGTATGCGTGTGTGTGTGTGTGTGACTCTGTGGACAGTATAGCTCAAAAACGAAAATACCGTTAAATACTAAATTTGGTATTTAAGTTTGGTATCTTCCAGGGATGCGACACGAAGATTTTCAAGAAAATCCCCCACCCCCAACTACCCTTTACAAGGAACTTTTTTCGAAAATTTTTATTTTCTTAAAATGGCTCTAACGATTTTGATTAAAACATCGTATATTAAAGATATTTACTTGACAAATAAAATGTATATCTTGAATTTTCTGGGAATTCTCTGAAGAGTAGTTTATTCTGGACGAATTTTACGAAAGTTTGCATAACTGCTAAACCGTAAGAAATTAACAAAACCTTACCAAAAAAAAAAAAAAAAAAATGAAGAGCACGTTAAAATACACAATTTATATTATATACATTTTTTTTCGTGAAGTTGATCATTTTTTAGATATTCCTTACTTTTGGTTTCAGCTTTAAAAACTTACGCTTTTCTCATGCAGGAATTTGTCAACTCCTGTCCATACAAACAAAGGAACTTCAGTCACATAGCAACCAGCTTTTGACTATCACTTTAACCTATGGTACTCCCTTATTTCGCTTCTACTTCCAAGGAAATAAGAACAAGCCTATTCCTGCTAATTTGTTCTCGATTAGCATGAAGTAAATAGAAACGTTTTAACAATAATTTATTTCAGAGATGTAGAGAAAGTCATATGATTGAATCACAACAGAATTTTCTAAAAGTACTGACGTTGAGTTTTAATTTAATTTCTATTTTTGAGAAAATACTGAAATTTGTAATTTTGACGGATTTTTGGGTGTTGGCAACACTGCTGTGGAGCACTGTGGTGCGTTCACGTCTCGGTTCCCACTAAGTTCAAGATTGCTCTGTAATACTTACCTCTGAAGATTTAATTCCATGTAACTGTAACCCTTATAAAGAATAAGACGAGAACATGAGTAAAAACACAAGTAAAAGAATTTCCGGAATGTCAAAGTAATGTTTCTCCTCTCCTGGGTCATTAACTGTGAAAACACGTCGTAAACCTACCGGAATTGTATTTAATCAGTGCTAGTGAGAAACAAGGGCAAACGAAGAAAAACGTTTGCTATTTTGCCCTTTCCGTGTCCGAAGAGGGATTAAAACAATGGTGCTATAGCCAGCTGCAGTTCCAAGAGTTTTTATTCGTGTTAACAGTGTTAAATGCATTGACCTCAATCAAATCACAATCCTTTCCTCTGGAATTCTTCATTAATTATTCTTAATGGCCTTGAAAAGAACACTGCAAATCTTGAAAACCCTATAATAAAACGGCTATGCGTGTGAAAAAAACCTGTGTTCAGTAACATGACTTTTTCTACATCTCTGCAAGAAATTACTATTAAAAAGCTTAGGCTTCTATTTACTCTCTGCTAATTGATAAAACATTAGGAGACATAGTCTTATTACTTGCTTCCTAGTAAGTAGAAGCGAAATAAGGAAATACCGTAGGTTAAAATCATAATCAAAAGCTGGTTGCTAAGTGACTGAAGCTCCTTTGTATGGACAGGAGTTGACTAACTTCCGTATGAGAATATGTTTTTCAAAGCTGAAACTAAAAACAAGGAATATCTTAGAAAACGATCAACTCCACGAAAAAATGTATATAACATAGATTGTGTGTTTTAATGTCCTCTACATTTTCTGTGTGGTAAGTTTTTGTCCATCTCCTACGGTTTAGCAGTTATGCAAAAATCCGTAAAATTGGTCCAGAATAAAGTAGTCTTCAGAGGCTATTCCCAGAAAATTCAAGGTATACATTTTATTTGTCAGGTAAATATCTTTAATATACGATATTTTAATCAAAATCGTTAGAGCCATTTTTATTGAAAAATTAAAAGAAAAAAAAAAGTTTCATGTAAAGGGTAGTTGGGGATGGGGGGATTTTCTTGAAAATCTTCGTGTCGCATCCTTGGAAGATACCAAGCTTAAACGAAGTTTGGTATTCGATGGTCTTTTCGTTTTTGAGCTATGCTGTCCACAGACACACACGCACGCACACGGACCTTTTTCCAAAAATGTTTTTTATGGATTCAGAGGGACCCAAAACAAGTATTTCCGGTGAAATCTCGGTATCGATTTTTTGGGTGCAATACAATACATTCTCTATACATTAAGCACATAGTACGTGTACAGAAAGTAAAAAAGAAAAAAAAAATCGGTAGAACACCTGCTGTGCAAGGGGTCCTGGTTCAATTCTTGGCTGCGCTAGGAAGTTTTCTCTAGCCAAGATTATTCCCTAATCTCCCTATATTCTGGAAATATAAGCGAGAGTGTGATTGAGTGAGTGGTAAAATGTATAAAACTCAAAGTAAAACAGAAATCCAACGACAAAGATATACGAATCAACACCGTTGCCAATTAACAATATGTTTAGCCATGTAAAAGGCCACCGATATGGATATCGTAGTTTAGGCGAAGTATAAATGGAAGAGCAAAAAAAAAAAAAAAAAAAAAAAAAAAAAAAAAAAAAAAAAAAAAAAAAAAAATCTGTGATCCATTCACATGACTTTTTCTACATCTCTGCAACAAATTATTGTTAACAAGTTTATACTTCTATTTACTCCATGCTAATCTAGAAAAAAGTAGCAGGAATAGTCTCATTACTTATTTCATTGGAAGTAGAAACCAAATAAGGAAGTACCATAGGTTAAAGTGATAGTCAAAAGCTGGTTGCTATGTGACTGAAGTTCCTTTGTTTGTATGGAGTTGGAAAATTCCTGTATGAGAAAAGCCTAAGTTTTTAACGAAGAAACCAAAATTAAGGAATATTTAAAAATTATATAATATAAATTGTGTATTTTAACGTGCTCTACATTTTGTGTGTGGTAAGTTTGTCCAACTCTTACGGTTTAGCAGTTATGCAAAATATCGTAAAATTCATCCAGAATAAAGTAATCTTCAGAGGCTATTCTCAGAAAATTCAAGATATAGATTTTATTTGTCAGGTAATTATCTTTAATATGTGATATTTTAATCAAAATCGTTAGAGTCATTTTTAAGAAAATCCAAATTTTCGTAAAAAGTTCCATGTAAAGAGTAGATTGGGATGGGGGGATTTTTCTCAAAATCTTCGTGTCGCATCCCTGGAAGATACTAAACTTAAATACCAAGTTTGGTATTTTACCGACTTTTCGTTTTGAGTTATCGTGTTGACTCACGGACACACACACGCGGACCTTTTTATGAAAATACTTTTTTTGGATACAGGGGATCCTAAAACATATATTTCCGGTGAAAACTTGGTATCGAATTTTTTGGTGGAGTACAATACCTTCTCTATACACTATGTACATAGTGCTTATAGAGAAAGTAAAAATAAACAAGGGTGGTGACCATGGAGTGTTATAAAAGTAGATTCTAGTTGTCTGAAAACAGATATTAAGAATACAGAAGGCTCTTGTTTGTTAACAAAGTGATGCGTTTATGGCGTTTTTAGCCCCAACTTCAACCAACACAATATTTACATATTCGAACAATGTGCTCGAGAAGTTATTTGTGAATGTATTGTAACCAGAGAGTATAGAGCACAGAACAATAAATTGACTCTCTAAACTTTGACTCTCCGTGATGTCAGACCTTCATAGTTTGTTGTGTAATGACACAATTGGACTCCTCATATCTTTCTCTACCCGCTATCATTTATTTTTGTCTCTTCTACAAACCGCTTATTCTTACAAAAGCTTTATTCCTTTTTTTTCTGTCCACTTCAAATTACTCGAGATAAACGTTTGTAGATAATGTAGTTTATTTGCACAAGTTGTGCAGACAAAGAGGATATAAAAAGCTGAAGCACTAGTCAAATCTTTAAAAATGTGATGTGATTTATTCACACGAACTTCTCTGCCTATTCTGCAACAAATTATTGTTAAAAAACTAATTCTTCTATCTACTTCATGGTATTCGAGATAAACATTAACAGAAATGGCTGGTCTTATTGGTTACTTCTTTGTAGCTAGAAAGGAAATAAGGGAATATGCTTGGCTAAGCAGTAGCGACATTTTTACTTTCTCTACACGTACTATGTACACAGTGTATAGAGAAAAAATTTGATACCGAGACGTCACCGGAAATATACGTTTTGGGTCCCCCTGGATCAAAAAATAGCATTTGTACAAAAAGGTTCATATGTGTGTATGCGTGTGTCTGTGTGTGTGTGTGTGTGTGTGTGTGTGTGTGTGTGTGTGTGTGAGTGTTTCTGTCTGTGGGTGTGTTTGTGTGTCTGTGGACAGCATAGCTCAAAAACGAAAAGAACGTTAAATACCAAACTTGGTATTTAGGTTTGGCATCTTCTAAGGATGCGACACGAAGATTTTCAAGAAATTCCTCCCACCCCAACTACCCTTTACATGGAACATTTTTATTTTCTTAAAAATGGCTCTAACGATATTGATTAAAATGTCAAATATTAAAGATATTTACCTGACAAATAAAATGTACTCGTATATCTTGAATTTTCTGGGAACAGCCTCTGAAGACTAATTTATTCTGGATACATTTTACGGAATTTTGCATAACTGATAAAACCGTAAGAGATGGACAAAAACTTAACACACAAAAAATGTAGAACACACATTAACACATACAATTTATGTCATATGCATTTTTGTCGTGGAGTTGATTGTTTTTTAGATAATCCTTGTTTTTGGTTTCATCTTGGAAAAACTTATACTTTTCTCATACGGAAAATGTCAACTCCTGTCCATACAAACAAAGGAACTTCAGTCATAGCAACCAGCATTTGACTATCATATGGTACTCCCTTATTTGCCTTCTACTTGCAAGGAAGCAAGTAATAAGACCATTTCTGTTAATTTTTCTAAATTAGCAAGAAGTAAATAGAAGAATAGGCTTTTTAAACATAATTTGTTGCAGAGATGTAGAGAAAGTCAAGTGAATGGAGCATATCAGATTTTTTAAAAGCAGGTCGCTATGTGATGGCTTTGAAAAATAAAAATGACATTTCCCATTTGAGAAAAGCATAAATACTGGGAAATGTAAACTAAGAACATGAAATATCTCGAAAATAAACAAAAGCGAAAGATTTGACATATTGCATGCTTTAACGAGATCTACATTTAAAATAAGAATTGTATCTATTTCTTGCGGTTTACCAGTTATGAAAAAGTTATCTCACAATGAAGAGGACTTCAGAAGCTATCTTTAGATAACGTAGATATACATTTCTTTGTCGTAAAACTATCTTAAAGTTGTACTTTAAACCAAATCGGATGTTTGTGAAAGTCATTATTTTCGAAAATTGTTCCATAAAAAGGGTAGTTTGGAGTGGGGGAGTTGCTTGAAAATCTTCGTGTTGTATCTTTGGAAGATGCTGAACTTATATATATATATATATATATATATATATATATATATATATATATATATAAATTTTGGTATTTAACGAACTTTTACGTAGTAAGGAAATAAATAAGAAATAAAATCTGATGTGTTCCATTCACATGACTTTCTCTACATCTCTGCAATTAATTATTGTTGAAAAGCTTATTCTTCTATTTACTTGATGCTAATCGAGAAAAAATTAGCAGAAAGGGCCTTGTTACTTGTTTCCTTGTAAGTAGACGGGAAATAAGGGAGTACCATAGGCTAAATCCATAGATACAATCTCTTAAAATATGGTTGTTATGCGATTGAAGCTCCTTTGTATGGACAGGATTGACAAATTCCCGTATGAGAAAAGTATAAGTACTTTAAAGCTGAAACCAATAACAAAGAATATCTCAAAAACGGTCAACTCCTCGAGAAAAAAAAATTATGTATTTTAACGAGCTCTCCATTTTTGTGAAGTCAGTTGTCTACCTCTTACAGCTTATCTATCAATTATGCAAAATACCTCAAAATTCATCCAGAATAAACATATCTTCAGAGGTTAATCATAGAAAATTCAAGATATACATTTTATTTGTCACGATATAGTTATCAAAATCGTTAGAGCCATTTTTGGACAGTTTTTCATGTAAACGGTAGTAGCAGGTGGGTGATTTTCTTAAAAGTCTTCGTGTCGCATCCTTGGAAGATACCAAACTTAAATACCAAGTTTGTCATTTCGTTTTTGAGCTGTGCTGCCCACAGACACACATACGGACATTTTTTTTTTTAATCAGGTAGTCCCAAAACATATATTTCCGGTGAAATCTCGGTATCGAATTTTTGGGTACATTACAATACCTTCTCTATACACTATGTACATAGTACGTGTGGAGAAAGTAAAAAGCTAGTTGCTTTAATGGCGACTTACAAACTCTACCCATGGCATTACGTGAAATAAAGGAATGCACCCAAGTACGTCATAGAATTTAAAAGTATAAGAAAATTCAAACATACAATATGCAACTAATAGGACATTCAGTTTGCACAAGAATAAATGAATGGATTTTCCATATCAACAGAATTAATGTTGATAAATTAGTTCGTATTGCCCAGGGTAGATCCCCAAGAAGTAGAAGTGTTGATCGCGCAAGTAATACATACGATAGGCTAAAAATAAAAGACAAGTTCATAGAAAACAATTATTTTATTACTAAAAGTTTTGTACACTTATGGTTACTTTTCAACATAATCATCGAACAGATTGAGATATTTCTCGTACCCGTGCACAAGCTTTGTAATACCCGCTTCAAAAAATGTTGCCGGCAATGATTTCAAATGAGCATTGACGTTGTTTTGAAGATCTTTGTTGGTTTGAAAGTGCTGCCCTACTAGCCACGTATTCAGTTCAGGGAAAAGGTGAAAGTCACGGGGGCCAGGTCAGGACTGTACGGCGGATGATCGAAAATGTTCCATTGAAATTGTTCAAGGAGCCGATAGGTTGTGCCAGCAGTGTGTGGACGGCCGTTGTCACGGACCAACACAATTCCTGAAGTCAACATTGCTCTTCATTTGTTTTGAACGGCTCTCCGCAAACGTCGACAGATACGAAGATCTTCAAAACAACGCCAATGCTCATTTGAAATCATTGGCGTAAACTGTGTACTACTTCCTCTATACGTACTATGTACATAGTATATAGAGAAGGTATTGTAATGCACCCAAAAATTCGATACCGAGATTTCGCAGGAAATACATTTTGGGTCCCCCAGAATAATTTAATATAAAAAAAAAAAAAAAAAAAAAAAACATGTCTGCAAAAAGGTGTGTGTATATGTGCGTGTGTGTCTGTGAACAGCATAGCTCAAAAATAAAAAGACCGTTAAATACCACACTTAGTATTTAAGTTTGGTATCTTTCAAGGATGCGACGACGATTTTAAAGAATATCCGCCCACTCCAAACTACCCTTTACATGGAAAAAATTTCGAAAATTTTGATTTTCTCAAAAATGGCTCTAATATTTTGATTAAAGTTTCTTACATTTAATATATTTTCATGCCAAATAAAATATATATCTTGAATTTTCTAAGAATAGCCTCTACAGACCCCTTTTTTTGGATGATTTTATTTTGCATAACGGATAAACCTTAAGAGGTAGACAAAAACTTACTACACAAAAAAATGTACATCAGGATAAAACACACAAAATATGTCATATACATTTTTTTCATGGAATTGGTTTTCGAGGTATTCCTTGTTATTGATTTCAGTTTTAAAATACTTACTTCTTATAGGGGAACTTATCAACACTTGGCATGCAAAGAAACGGATTTCAATCCTATAACAACCACATTTTTATTTTCTCTACACGCACTATGCTCATAGTGTATAGAGAAGGTATTGCACTCCACCCAAAAATTCGATACCGAGATTTCACCGGAAATATGTTTTAGGGTCCCTTATATAAAAAAAAAGGATTTTCACAAAAAGGTCCGTGTGTGTGTGTGTGTGTGTGTGTGTGTGTGTGTGTGTGTGTGTGTGTCCGTCTGTCTGTCTGTGATCACGATAACTCAAAAACGAAAAGTCGGTAAACTACCAAACTTGGTATTTAAGTTTAGTATCTTCTTTTGATTTTCGCAAAAATGGCTCTAATGATTTTGATTAAAATATCAAATATTAAAGAATTTACCTGCCAAACAAAATGTATATCTTGAATTTTCTCTGAATAGCCTCTGAAGACCGTAAGACTTAGATAAAAACTTACTACACAAGAAATGTAGAGCACGTTAAAACACACAATTTATGTTATATACATTTTTTCATGGAGTTGATCGTTTTTGAGACATTCGTTGTTTTTGGTTTCTGCTATGAAAAACTTACTCTTCTCATATAGGAATTTGTCAATTGCTGTCCATACAAACAAAGGAACTTGTCACATAGCAACCAGCTTTTGACTATCACTTTAACCTATGGTACTCCCTTATTTCGCTTCTACTTACAAGGAAACAAGAAATAAGACTATTTCTGCTAATTTGTTCCGGAGTAACATGAAGTAAATAGAGGCATAAGCTTTTTAACAATAATTTGTTACAGAGATGTAGAGAAAGTCAAGTGAATGGTACACATCGGATTATTTTTTACAAAATCTGCACTTTCTATATGGCAAGTTCTTATGGTTTACTAGGCACAAAAGTATAGTCTATTCGTAATCTTTTAAGACGGCAGGTGGGGCAAGGAAATGGTGGACAGGTTTGTACAGCATATAGCTCCTCTGCCTCCTCCTTCAACCTCTAGCGCTCCTTTCGTATTCTTTTCTGTTAAGGCTTGTAGGAGGGAGGGAGAAGGGTGCCGCTTGATGCAGGAACCTTTTCCCTCTTTCCTACCTGCTGGCAGAAAAGAAAACGAATGCATTACATATAAATTTAATTCACATTGAAAAGAACTTCATTGGTTATTTATCAAAACCCAAATATATTATATTTTCTTTTAGTCAAGCAAATGTCTTTAAGTTAATCAAAATCTTAACGCTAATATTTCAACAATAAAAATAATGAAGTGTTCCATTTTTAAGCTAAATTGTTGTAAAGGGATTTCTTTGAAAATCGACTCGCATCTTTGAAAGATATTCATTCGAAATACCAAATTTGATGTTTATTCCCTTTCAAGTTTTGACTTGTATACATCTGCACGCACGCGCACACACAGACAAAACATAATTGTAGAACTTTTTTATTCAGAATACTATACTTGCTGCACCAGTATGTAGTAAAAGAGCTAAACTGGGATTTAGGTACAATATGTTTGAATTATTTTCTTTTATTACACCCAAAATCCCGTGAAAAAGTTGCATTTATTCAAAGTATTCGTAAGTAGCAAACGTTCCTACATAAATGAAGCGTCAAGTTATGGCGGTTCCGTAAGTATCCGTGTTATACATTAAGACGTCATTTTTGTCAAACATATATTATTTATTTATCATCAGAGTTCTCTTCTAGAGATATTCACCTCACCCAACTCCCCTCCAAAATTAGATATCTCAAATTCTGCAAAATATTCCTTTGTCTCAAAGATGACCTCCACATTTGATCTAAATGCTCTCGTGAGTCATTTCATCATATTTGGTTACAATCGTGGGGAGCCAGTTCAGTGGAATATGGGTGATTCACTCATTCAGCGGCAATTCATAACGCAATGCCTACAGTTTGGCAGCGACAGCTTCGGATGAATGTGCTATGTGTTGCTGTAGTGAAACAGTACTTTCTTCTTCGTCAAATGGGGCTGTATTTCCTTCAACGTCTTGTCAAATTGGGTCAATAACTCCTAGGAAGTCAATAAGTATGATACCCTTCGCATCGCAAAAAATCTAATGTGTTTCATTCACATGACTTTCTCTACGCGTCCGCAACAAATTATTGTTAAAAAAACTTATGCTTCTTTTTACTTCATACTAATCAAGAAAAAAAAAATAGCAATTATTACTTGCACAGGCTCAAGTAATAGTCAAAAGCTGGTTGCTATGTGACTGAAGTTCCTTTGTTTGTATGGATAGGAGTTGACAAATTTTCGTATGAGAAAAGTATATTTTTTAAAAGATGAAATCAATAACAATGAATATATCATAAACGACCCACTCCACGAAAAAAAAAGTATATAATATAAATTGTGTATTTTAACGAACTCTACATATTCTGTTAAGCTTTTGTCTATCTCTTACGGTTTACCAATTATGCAAAATTCCGTAAAACTCATCCAGAATAAAGTATCTAGTCTTCAAAGGCTATTCCCAGAAAATTCAAGATACACATTTTATTTGTCAGGTAAATAGCTTTAACATATGATATTTCAAAATCGTTAGAGCCATTTTTGAGAAAATCGACATTTTCGAAAATTGTTCCATGTAAAGGGTAGTTGGGATGGGGAGGTTTCTTGAAAATCTTCGTGTCGCATCCTTGAAAGATACCAAACTTGAATACCAAGTTTGGTATTTTACCGACTTTTCGTTTTTGAGTTGTGTTCAGACACACGGACACACACGGGCGCGGACCTTTTTCTGAAAATACTTTTTTTTTTATACAGGAGACCCTAATACATATTTCCGGTGAAATCTCGGTATCGAATTTTTGGATAGAATGCAATACATTCTGTACATAGTACGTGTAGAGAAAGTAAAAATTGTCGGCGTCATTTTGCCCACCGATGCTGCCGACTATACTTTTCTTGGAGCAGATTCACCGAAGCCACACATTGTTATTTATGATTGTTGCTTGGTTTACGAAGTATAATAAATCCAGGTGTTATCGACGGTAAAAACTCGATACAGAGCCCTTTGGATATCGCTTAAAAAGCTCAAACGTAACTTCGAAGTGGAAAGCCGCAAGCGTTTGCTCTTGACTATGAGCATTCGCGATGTTCATCCGGCCTTCAACTGTTTCATCTCCAGCTTATGCAAAATATGAATTGCCGTTTCCGCCGACATCCGACGAGCTCTGCTACTTCGCGAACTTTCGTTCGATGACTAGCGAGAATCACATCGTGGGTCGGAGGGGATTCTATCCGATTGTGAGCTATACACACATACACACAAGAACCTTTTTCTAAAAATGTTTGGACCTCAAAACATGTATTTAGGTTACATTTTGACATCGCATTTTTGGGTGGAATATAATACTTTCTCTATATACTATGAACACAGTACGTGTAGAGAAAATAAAGGTTTGACTAGCGCATTAGGCTAGTGTATTTTCTTTCTGCTTACAAGGAAGCAACTAATAAGACAATTTCCGCTAATATTTATCTCGATTAGCATGATATAGATAAAAGAATAGTCTTTAGTAAGAACAGTTTATTTGTAGAACAGGTAGTAAAAGTCGTGTGAATTTTTTATTATTTTCTTTGGAGGCTCCCATCATGGGAATATCTGCGACTGAATTCTCTTGGTTGCATGTTTCTTTTGTGCGGTCTTGCACGCTGATACTTGTAATATCGGTGTGGGTTGAAGTTTGTTATTAGAGCCTGGTATATTACTAGTTGCTGATCGTTGAACGGAAGACAGACCTAAAGACAGCCGTTACAACTTAAAACTTTTCATTTCTATTTAATCTCTACCATATGGGATACATTTAAATAGGTACCCTATGGGATAGAATGCCGACAAACGGATATTTTTGCTTCCAGTGTGTAAAAAGTATAGGTGAATATGCGACATTAATCTGACAACAACCGTGTGAGAGTAACTGTAAGTAATCGAAATTAGAGGTTCGGTGCATTTTTAAGGATATTACTGTTTTACTACTTTCTCTACACATACTATGCAATAGTGTACAGACAAGGTATTGCATTCCACCCGAAAATTCGATACCGAGATTTCACAAGAAATAGACGTTTTAGGATGTGTATGTGTATCGGTATGTGTATGTGTGTCCGTCTGTCTGTGAACACAACTCAAAAATGAAAAGTCGATAAAAGACCAAACTTGGTTTTTAAGTTTAGTATCTTCCAGTGATGCGATGCGACACGAACATTAAGAAAAGAAAATCCCCCCAACACAAACTATCCTTTACGTGGAAAAAATTCGAAAATTGCCTTGAATTTTCTGGGAAAAGCCTCTAAAGACTTTATTCTGGATGAATTTTACTAAATTTTGCATAACCGGTAAACCGTAAGAGATAGACAAAAAACTTACTACGCATAAATATAGATCTCGTTAAAACACACAATTTATGTCATGTTCATCTTTGGCGTGGAATTGACTATTTCTGAGATATTTTAAGTTATTTGTTTCAGATTTAAACTTTTCTCACATGGAAAGTTGTAAACTCCTAGCCATGCACAGAAGCGGATTTCAACCACATGGCAACCAGTTTTATAAGATTTGACTATCGTTTTAGCCTAGAGTATTCCCTTAATTCCCTTCTACTCACAAGGAACCAAGTAATTAAGACAGTTTCTGCTAATTTTCTAAAAAACGGATTGTTTCACTAGACATTTTTGAAAGGAATGTTTCTCATCTTATTTAAAGCTCCCTTCCCATGAATTCTGTAAGCTTGATTTACGTAGTTGGCGCGTGTATTTGCCTCAGAGCTACGGGAGATTCCCACGTCGAGAAACTCTAGCCTTCATTTTCTCTACTATCGATTTCTGAGGCCGTAATAGCGCTCAAGGCTCGCTCTCTCACTCCCATACAACTTCCTCCACCGAACCTTCAACTGCAGAAAAATGTGTCGCATTACCTGTGATTAACAAACCTTTAGCGGTTTTCTTTTTAATAGCAAGGTCCAGCAGATATCGACTCTCAAGCTTTCTTACTTCATTTAAAGACCATAACCGTTACTTATAAACTTCCTTGTCATTTTTCTGAATATCAAGGATAAGCCCTTTGGCATATTTCGTCCTCTAAAACTTCTTTGATGACCTCTTGCCTTTTACTTGCAATGAATAGCCACTTTAACTTCTTGCTGTGTGTCACAAACTGTTGCCCATTAAGCAGTAAGGCCTTTTCTGGACAATAAGAATGGACAAGAAGCTTTAAATTTTCAACCGTAACTAAAACTGCAAACTACACGGCTATCCTCAGTGTAAAAGGAAATAGGCCAAGCGTTGAAAATAAGTCACATGACTTTCTCTACATCTGTGCAACAAATTATTGTTAAAAAGCTTATTCTTCTATTTACTTCATGCTCACCGAGAAAAAATTAGCAGAAATAGTCTTATTTCTTGCTTCCTTATAATTAGAAGCGAAATAAGGAAGTACCATAGGTTAAAGTGATAGTCAAAAGCTGGTTGCTATGTGACTGAAGTTCCTTTGTTTGTATGGACAGGAGTTAACAAATTCCTGTTTGAGAAAAGTATGTTTTTCATAGCTGAAACCAAAAAGGAATATCTCAAAAACGATCAACTCCACTAAAAAAGTGTATATAGCATAAATTGTGTGTTTTAACGTACTCTACATTTTTCGTTCGGTAAGTATTTGTTCATCTCTTGCGGTTTAGCAACTATGTAAGATTGATCCATAATAAAGTAGTCTTCAGAGGCTATTTCCAGAAAATTCAAGATATACATTTTTATTTGTCAGGTAAATATCTTTAATACAGGATATTTTAATCAAAATTGTTAGAGCCATTTTTGAGAAAAATCAAATCTTTCGAAAAAAAAAAAAAAAGTTCAATGTAAAGGGTACTTTGGGGTGGAGGGATTTTTCTCAAAATCCCTGTAAGATACTTAACTTACTAAAACATATATTTCGGGTGAAATTTCGGTATCCAATTTTTGGGTGGAGTGCAATACCTTCTCTATACACTATGTACATAGTACGTGTAGAGAAAGTAAACATGTGTTCATATATTAAGTGAGAGAATTTCAATCATATACATACATAATTTTTTTTTTCTTTTCATTATTCTGTCTTTTTGTATTTTATTTATTGTAGCTCCAGTAACTACGTCACATACGACACCATTAGATTATAATGATGGAAATTTTAAAACAAATACATATTAGCAACTGTAACATTAAACAATGACCATAAAATTAACAAAATATCATGAGTTAAATTAACAACAGAATTTACAATAGATAATTGTAACAATATACATACAGTAACAAAACGGAAACCAATGAAGTTGTAACAACGTTAATTAATTAATCACCTTAAATTTTATATTTTGTCAAAAAGCCCTATGTCTCTTAGGTACTTTGTAGTATTTACATATGCTTGAATATCTTCTACAGCTGTGTGGAGTTCCTTGGTGATGTGGATTTTTCTATTATAGTGGGCGTAGTGCTAGATTTCACCGAAAATACATGTTTTGAGGAAACCTGAATAAAAATAAGCATTTTTATAAAAATATCCGTGTTTGTGTGTGTATGTTGTGTTTGTGTGCGCGCGCACGCACGTCTGCGGGCAGCATAACTAAAAAAAAACTCTGTTAAGGTACCAATCTTGGCATTTAAGTTCAGTATCCAAGAATGTAACAATAAGGGTTTCAGAACATCTTCCCGCTGCAACTAGCCTTTATTTGGAACATGTTCCGAAAATGTTTATTTTGTGAAAAATAGCTCCTAAAGATTTTTATTAAAATGCCGTTATTTTCTTGACAAATGTATATCTTCAATGTTCTGAAAATACCCTCTGAAGCCCTCTTCATTCTGAATGAGTTATAAACCTTAAGAGATAGACAAAAACATACTACACAAAAAGTATAAATCTCGTTGAGACACTTAATTTATAGCGTTTACATTTTTTTTCCCTTCTTTTTGTAAAGTTAACCGTTTCCGAAATAGTCCTTGTTACTGGTTTCATTTTTAAATTACTTAAAAGTTCTCAAACAAGAAGTCATCTTACACTTCATAACTCTTTGGTTTTACTCTTTGGCATGCAAAGAGAAACGAATTTCAATTGTTTCACATAGCGACCAGCTTCCATAAGATTTAGCCTCGTGCATTCCCTTGTTTCTCCTCTACCTATAAGGAAGCAAGTAATAAGAAAAGTTCTGCTAATCTTTATTTCTATTAGCATGATGTAGATGTTTTGTAAGAAAAGGTGTCTGTGAACAAGAAAACTCAAAAACAAAAAGTTGGTAAAATACCAAACTTGGTACTTAGGTTTACAATTTTGATTTTCAAAAAAATGGCTCTACCGATTTAGATTAAAATGTCGAATATTAAAGATTTTTACGTGATAAATAAAATATATATATATAGAAATTTCTGGGAATATCCTTTATTCTGAGTGAATTTTGCTGAATTTTGCGTAACTGGTAAACCGTAAAAGATAGACAAAAAATTTCTACGCAAAAAATGTAGATCACGTTAAAACAGACAGTTAATGCGTATAGGTTTTATTCGTGAGATTCACCATTTCTGAGATATTCGTTGTTAATAGCTTCAGATTCAAAATATTTATAACTTTTCTCGCATGGAAAGCTGTAAACTCTTGGCTCTGCATAGAAACGGATTTCAACAAATGGAAACCAGCTGTTAAAAGGCTTGTCTGTCGTTTTAGCCTAGTGCACTCCCTTATTTTCCTTCCATTTACAAGGAAGTAAGTAATTAAGATAATTTTCGGGAAGCTACTAAACACCCTGTGAATGACCCTGCTTTACCTAGCACATACCAGGATGTTAACACCCATATGAAAAAGAAAATAAAAGTTAATTGGACCAATGCATGGCTTACTACTTCCCAAACCAAATTGCATGACATTATATCTAATACATTTTCATCACCTACTATATTATCAAATTTAAAAGGACAAGACCAAGTGCTGATATCAAGACTTCGCATTGGACACACAAAACTCACCCACACCGCCATTTTCCTGAAGGAGTCACCGCCTGAATGTAGCCAATCCCGGTGGCCGCGCTCGCTAAAGTGTCTCGCTTTGGCGCTTCGTGGTGCACAGGATCGTGGGTTCGAGTCCCGCCTTGGGCATGGGTGTTTCTGTGTTTGTAAACGTGTCTATGTTTGTGTATGTATATGTTAAAGGAAAACGTTAAGAATAATAATGTCTACTAAGGAAATATAGGAAACTGGAAAAAAATTGAGAAAAAAGGAATACAGCGCCGGAGTCCTGACAAGCCTCCGGAATTGTATTTTTAGTAAAAAAAAAAACTGCCAAAAGACCTTAACCATCAAGCATATCTTCACAGAATGCCCAGTTTATGAGGAAACAAGGAGAGAGTACAGTATGGCTACTATCTTGCAACAATATTTAATGATCAAAAAACGATTCAGAGTGTCTTGAAATTTCTTCATTCAACATCACTATATAACAAACTGTAAACATCGATACACAATTTCCTTTGTTAATCGCTGTTCATGCATTGTATCTTAACGATTTTATTGTAATTCATTGTAACGTATTCTTACATTGTAATAATGTGCTCTAATGGCTTGTATTATATTGTATTGTAATTATCTGTTGTACAGTTCTGTTTTTTATGTCCCAAAAAACCATTTGCAGTTACGCGACAATAAATAAACAAATTAAAAATAAAGACAATTTTTGCTAATGTTTACCTCGACTATCATAAAGTAGATAGAAGAATATGCTGTTTAACAATAGTTTGTTAGAGCGATGTATAGAAAGTCATTGAATAGAACACTTTTTCTAAAAACTGTTTCACAGTAATAGAACACAGGAATTAATTGCATGTGGGCGTTCATAGCAACACCCTTTCCTGCAGCTGTGACTTAAGATATTTCTCTACGAGTATGCTCCAACAATGGAACATTTACCGTTAGCACAAGATCAAAGCGCATGACATGAAATTAGACTTTTCTTCACAAAGAAAAGTAACTGTAGTAACAAAGTCTATGATCAGTTTACTTCCGTGACTTACAATGATCGATACATACAGCAATTAAGCTATTCAGTTGTTACAAAACTTTCAACTCATGCTACCATTGCGTTCATTTCATCAAGAATTCTCCGATAATTGAGGCGTTGAGGTGGGAAACGCAGCAAACAACCAACAATTCCTTCTCAGACGAGAAAAGAATAAGTATTAAAACTGACATCTCGGAAACATCTCTGTACTTTAACAAGATCTACTAAATTCATTCTAAATGAAGAGGACTTCGGAATCCAGAAAAGTCAAGATGTAGGTTAACGTTACATGCCTTTTTTTTTTTTGGTAGTGTTTAACGCCCGCTTTAACAACTTGTGGCACCGCAGGCGCTGGCACTGATGATACATGAATGTTGATGGAGCACCGGTGGAATGCAATGGCGGAGGAAACCGGAGTACCCGGAGAAAACCCGCCCCAGCGCCGTTTTGTCCACCACAAATCTCACTTGAGATCGAACCCCGGCCGTCTAAGCGAGAGGTAAGTGGTCTAACCACTCGGCCACGGCGCGGCCAATCACATGTCATGAAAATATCCTACTTTAATCAAAATCGCTAGAACCATTTTTGATAAAATTAAAATGTTGGAAACGTTTTCAATGAAAACGGCAGTTCATAGTGGAAAGGATTTCTTAAACATCTAGGAATCATAAATTTTACCCCAAAAGAAGTACCTAAACTTTCTATACATAAAGAGTAAGGCATACTAAACGGAAGGGGATACCTCGCGCACTTCCATTTACACAGATCTGTTGTGGCTAGCACCTCCTAGGAGGAAGTGAAGGAACCAGAGAGGGCACAGGCCAGAGTAACGCGCGAAAGTCCCCTGTCCCACTGCTGAAGTTGCCAGAGGGCGATCAAGCGAAACGTCGACCTGGCAACGCTCTAGTGTCCACGGGAAGTATTTTTACTTTCTCTACACCTGCTATGTACAAAGTGTATAGAGAAGGTATTGTAGTGCACCCAAAAATTCGATACCGAGATCTCACCGGAAATACATGTTTTGGGACACCTTGAATCCAAAAGAAGCATTTCTAGAAAAAGGTCCGCGCGCACGTGTGTGTGTGTGTCTGCGACAGCATATCTTAAAAACGAAAAGACCGTTAAATACCAAACTTGGTATTTAAGTTCAGTATCTTCCAAGGATGCGACACGAAGATTTTCAAGAAAATTCCCCCTCCACAAACTACCCTTTACGTGAAAAAAAAAACACAATTCGAAAATTTTGATTTTCTCAAAAAATGGCTCTAAAGATTTTGATTAAAGTCTCTTATATTTAAGATATTTACATAAAATATAATGTATATCTTGATTTTCAGGAAATAGATACAAACTTACTGCAAAAAAAATATAGATCTCGATAAAACACACAATATATGTCATACATTTTTTTCGTAGAGTTGGCCATTTTCGAGATATGCCTTGTTACTGGTTTCAGTTTTAAAATACTTTTCTCATACGGGAACTTGTGAGCGATTGGCCACGCAAAGAAAGGGATTTTAATTCCATAGCAACAATATTTTCAAACATTTGACCGTTAGTTTAGCCTAGTGTATTCCCTTATTTCCCTTCTACTTATAAGGAACTAAGTAATAAGACTGTTTCTGGTTTAG
Source organism: Hymenopus coronatus (assembly GCA_030762935.1). Lineage (NCBI taxonomy): Eukaryota > Metazoa > Arthropoda > Insecta > Mantodea > Hymenopodidae > Hymenopus > Hymenopus coronatus. Next base: position 149,294,676 of record CM060881.1, on the reverse strand, counting down.
CATGAAATAGATAGAAGAAAAGGTTTATTACCAATAATTTGTTACAGGGAGAAAGTCGTGTAAATGGAACACAACCGATTTTTCTCTCTTAGCTTCATATTGCAGCACTTTCAGCAGTGCCCAAGAAAGTCATTTTCCGCACTAAACGAATGAGTGTCGAGAGAAAAACGGGAAACACTGGAGTGATATATCCCGAGGCAGCTCCTCGCGAAGATCGAGTTCTAAGCTTTTCCACAAATGAGATAGCAACTGTTGAGTCTTCTATGGTTTCAATTTACAGAACATGGCAACTTCCACCAAAAGATGAATTATTGTTCCGTTATCGCTGGCAGATATTAGCATTAAATTTACTTTCCTTACTTGAGTTGGAAATATTAATTACCATCTGGAAATTACGCTCTTCGTCCTTACACTCCACAAAAGGAAGCCTGTTTGTCTTCTGTTATTTCTTTTCTCGGCTAACTTGGAACCGCGGTCTTGGATTAACAAAGTAAAGAATTTTCAATTTCTAACAATTTTATGCACATAAGCAGTGCTGGAAATGGGCCGGTATACCATACCGACACTTTTTATTTGAGAAAATTCATACCGGTATGTTATATTAAACACAAAGTAATGAGTAATACACCAAATCATACTCACTTTATTCTATTCGAATCACAATTCATACAATTTTGGATCAGAAGGTACTTGCGCCTGCAGACGCAACAATGCAGTAATATCAACAATCGGTTGGTAGATTGTAAATACCAAAGTTGTGTGGCCAGGCTAAGCGACATTCAACCTTAAAGAATAGAGAATTATGTCACGTTTGTGCGTTACAAGCTAAAGTTTATAATCTGATCGCCAATTAATAAAGAAAAACAACAGAAGATAGTTTAGAACTTAACCTATAAGAAAGATGAATAGATTAGACAAATTTATAATCAAAAAAGAGGAAAACTATACCTAATATTGTAGTAGTTTGATACTGCGGATAGTGCTTCTAGTACTAACGTTTGTGTTTATGAAACAACTCATTTAAATTCAGAACATTTTCCTACATATTGGAACCGAATGCAGTGGCTTCAGAAACTGAAAGAAAATTATTGGCATATGATTCACAACGAGAAATTAGGTTGCAGAGAGTGTCGTGATATGTGTTCTGTCGGTGATATGGCCTGATTGCATGTTTAGATGTGGATGCGGCCGCCAAAACAGCACATTTTGCGATTTTCTAAAGTCTATATACAACATAGTGCAAAAGGTATAACTAATTTTAAGAAAGTAGACCGACACTTGTATATTTCCATTTCGAGCACTGCACACATAAGCATTACTCTGCGGTCCATTACGGTTTATTAAATTATTTGGAACATATTGTAATTTTGTCTAATTCTAAGTATCACCTCATAAATGTCTCACTGTCACTCAATGTTGTGATCTAGTTCAACTATTCACTGTCACTTCACCTGTTTATCAATGTCGTTTAACTTTCTCCACTAAGCACGGCGCAGCCTCTTCTTCAGATGGCTCATTTGCTGCAAAGTGAAATGGAAAACCTCAGAAATCTCCACGTCCACGTCACAAACTCGCTCGGAGAACAGCACTTCCTCACTAGATATCCCACTAGCTGTTGCAGATTCCCACAGAACATTAATTTGCAATGTTCTGGAAGCGGTAAAAAGGGAAACTAACTGATTATCGGTCAATAACGCTTCCGGAGTTTACGTTAGGCGAGAATGAATGCTTATCTCTGGTCATCTCTTAAAAGCGGTTGGCGTGACACCAGACAATTGATACATTGGAAAGTGCTGCTATGGATACTAGCATGCTAGAGAGTGATTTAAGGTGGTCAATAACTGGACTATAAAAAGCTGATGTGTTCCATTCACATGACTTTCTCTACATCACTGTAACACATTATTGTTAAAAAGCATATTCTTCTATATACTATAAGATAATTGAGATTAACACTAGCAGGAATTGTAAACAGAAGGAAAATAAGGGAATACACTAGGCTAAAGTAATAGTAAAATCTTTTAAAAGCTGGTTGCCATGTAATTGAAGTCCGTTTCTATGTATGGCCAGGAGAAAAGTGTGAGAAAATTTTAAGTATATTAAATCAGAAACAAATATCTTGAAATTTCTCAGAAATGGTCATTCAAAAACACGTATATGACATAAATTGTTTCTTTTAACGAGATCTCATTATTTATGTAGTAAGATTTTGTCTATCTCTTTTGGTTTACCAATTACGCAAAATTCATCCAGAATAAAGAGGTCTTTAGAGGCTATTCCAAGAATATTCAGGATATACATTTTATTTGTCATGTAAATATCTTTAATATACGGTGTTTTGTTCAAAATCGTGAGGGAGTTTTCTTAAAAGCTTCCTGTTGCAGGCCTATAAGATGCTATACATAAATACCAAGTTTGGTATTTTACCGACTTTTCGTTTTTGAGTTATCCTGTTCACATACACACGGGACTTTTTTCAAAAATTCTTTTTTTTTAGATACAGGAGACCCTACAACGTATATTTCCGGTGAAATCTCGGTGTCGAATTTTTGGGTGAAATGTGGATAGTACGTGTAGAGAAAGTAAAAGGTCGAAGTACAGGAAGAAAAAATTTCCGGTAAACAATAATATAGTTAACAGTTTTCGAAATTAATTCACTTGGAAATGATTACTGATAGACATAAACACACAAGTTGCTTCGCCTCCACTATATAATAGATTGCATCCAGCAATGAATGCTGATGCCCTATTATGTTTGTATCCAAATGTGCATTCTTTCCCTTGCCTTTCTTGTTTTATAAACACCGTGGAGTTAAACACGAGAAGTGATAAAGTAGTACTAAATTTAGCTATTTAGGTCAGGAAACAAGGAGCTTACCGACCGAAAGCCATAATTTTCCAAAAAAAAAAAAAAAAAGAACACCATTTACCTCCCTAGTTGGACAAATTTTGGTTATTTATCTTCTCAAAATGGCTCCAGAGGTAACGTCTATTTGCCAAGATAACTTGGATATATAATACCAAGACCCAAAGTTCCACCATAAGTCTAAAAGAAACAAATAGATAAAAATATGTGTTCCATTCACAGGACTTTCTCTACATCTCTGCAACAGATTATTGTTAAACATTTTAGGCTTCTATTTACTTCATGCTAATCAAGAAAACATTAGTAGACATAGTCTTATTACTTGCGTCCTTGTAAGTAGAAGCGAAATAAGGGAGTACCATAGGTTAAAGTGAAAGCCAAAAGCTGGTTGCTATGTGACTGATGTTCCTTTGTTTGTATGGACAGGAGTTGACAAATTCCTGTATGAGAAAAGTATGTATATCAAAGCTGAAACTAAAAAAAGGAATTTCTTAAAAACTCCACGAAAAAAATGTATATAACATAAATTGTGTATTTTAATGTGCTCTACATTTTATCTGTGGTAAGTTTTTATCCATCTCTTACGGTGTAGCAATATTGCAAGAATCCGTAAAATTCATCCAGAATAAAGTAGTCTTCAGAGGCTATTCCCAGAAAATTTCAGGATATGCGTTTCATTTGTCAAGTAAATATCTTAAATATACGACATTTTAATCAAATTTGTTATAGCCATTTTTAAGAAAATCAAAATTTTCGACTTTTTTTCCATGTAAAGGGTACTTTAGGGTGAGGGGATTTTCTTGAAAATCTTAGTGTCGCATCCTTGGAAGATACCAAACTTAAATACCAAGTTTAGTTTTTAACGGTATTTCATTTTTGAGCTATGCTGACCACAGCCACACACACACGGACATTTTTCTAGAAGTGTTTTTTTTTTTTGGATTCAAGGGGTCTCAAAACATGTATATTCGGTGAAATCTCGGTATCGAATTTTTGGGTGCAATACAATACCTTCTCTATACACTATGTACATAGTACGTATAGAGGTTATATCAGCACACACGATCCACGAGGAGTATCGCAACAGATTTGTTGCTATACGGCCACATATCAATTTAAATGACGTGCATAATATGTTTGCATATATAAATAAAAAAAAATCTGATGTGTTACACTCACATGACTTTCTCTAGCCCTTCTACACACTTCTTACATAAGATTATTCTTCTTTCTGAACCTTGTTAATCGGGGTATTCAGCACAATGTTCTTTTTACTTAGTTCCGTATAAGTAGGAAGAAAATAAGGGAATACACTAGGCTAAATCGATACTTAAATGTTTTAAAAGCTGTCGTTATGCGATTGTCATTACAAATCGCTTCTTTTCTTGGCCAGGAGTAGAACAAAAGAAAAACGGACACTCCCGTCTGAGTAAAGTATAAGTACTTCACAACTGAAACTAATAACAATGAATACCTCGAAAACGGTAAGCTCCACGAAAAAAATATAAATTACGTAAATTGTCTATTTTAACAAGGCCTACATTTTCTGTATAGTAAGTTTTTTTCTATCTCTTACAGTTTACTAGTTATGCCAAATTAAGCAAAATTCATCCAGAATAAACAGGTCTTTAGAAGCTATTCCCAGAAAATTCAAGATATACATTTTATTTGTCAGGTAAATATCTTTAATATACGATATTTTAATCAAAATCGTTAGATCCATTTTTAAGAAAATTAAAATTTTCGAAAAAAGTTCCATGTAAAGGGTAGTTTGGGGTGGGGGGATTTTTCTCAAAATCTTCGTGTCGCATCCCTGGAGATACTGAACTTAAATACCAAGTTTGGTATTTTAGCTGCTTTTCGTTTTTGAGTTATCGTGTTCACAGACACACGGACACATACACACGGACCTATTTCTGGAAATGCTTTTTTTTGGGCTCAGGGGGTATAGAGAGAGAGAGAGAGAGAGAGCGAGAGAGAGAGATCGTCTATTCGATATTACTTAATGTTTCATCAGTGAATTCATAACATATAACAACTCATTGTATAAATGTCTCTACCTTCTGTGGACGAAAATAAAAAGTTGCATTAGCATGAGATAGTTCTTACATAATTTTGATAATAAATATGCAACCCAAATATCCAGGTTGGTTTTAATAATTGATTTTATATAACAATTTATTACACCTATTTACTGAGTTTGAGGTTCCTAACTCAGTAAATAAATGGAATCAATACAACGTTATGACCTTAATAGCGATTTCTTCGTTTTTATATGTGAGTTAATTATAGAACAAAGCTGACTGATGACAAATTGTATTTGCACAAATGCTGCATGTTGATTATGTAATTACTAGAGCAGAAGAGCCAAGTGGGTAGCGCATTTCTTAAAGCTAACAGTTGAAGCCTTACGTGACCCTTCGCTCGTCCCTGAACGAGTCTTAGCGCTAAAACTGTAAATCAGTTTTGATGAAGTTTGGTTGCGAAAAATCCACGTGCAACCTATTACCAATAATTAAGGCTGCTAAAGGGATACCATCAAGTAGTAATTAGGGCAACTGCCTTGTAAGGTCATGGCAATACATTATTTCAAAACATCCTCTTCCTGATTTCTTTAGGCTTTAATTAAAGGACGCACATTCATTAAAGAACGCATTTTCTACCTAACTTCTTGTTGTACCTGTCTGATAACACAGTTTCAGTTAGAAAGAGGACCACAGAGCTTGGGTCGCGTAGATTAGATTAGCAGCATAGTGGAACGTAAAAATTGCTGACGAGAATTGCCATTTGCAAGGAGGAGATCCTTTATCACCGCGAATGTAGAACTAGAAGCATGTTGGACGCTACTGGCAGGCACGGAAGACGTGGACGGGCTAGGTAAATGTACACTTACGGCAAGACAGCTGAGATCAGTGTAGCCTGACAATAGAGAAGCGGGAGGGGGGGATAAGAATAGCTAAACAAAAGTAATTACAATGTTTTACATACATATATTTTGTCATACTTATGTCATTGTTGTGTTGTGGTTTTATATATTATGTGTATATATTTCTCTTGTGTGTTTGTATATTATAATAGGGTACATTAATGTGTTGCTGATTGAATATCTTTGTCTTTTTATTACTTTCTCTATACGCACTATGTACATAGTGAATAGAGAAAGTATTGCACTCCACCAAAAAATTCGATACCGAGATTTCACCGGAAATATATGTTTTAGGGTCCCCTTTATCTAAAAAAAAAAAAAGCATTTTCACAAAAAGGTCCGTGTGTGTGTGTGTGTGTGTCCGTATGTCAGTGTGTCCGTGTGTCTGTGAACACGATAACTCAAAAACGAAAACTCGGTAAAATACCATACTTGGTATTTAAGTTTAGTATCTTCCAGGGATGCGACACGAAGATTTTGAGAAAAATCCCCCCACCCCAAACTACCCTTTACATGGAACTTTTTTTGAAAGTTTTGATTCTCTAAAAAAATGGCTCTAACAATTTTGATTAAAATAGCATATATTAAAGATATTTACCTGACAAATAAAATGTATATTTTGAATTTTCTGGGAATTGCCTTTGAAGACTACTTTATTCTGGATGAATTTTGCATAACTACTAAACAGTAAGAGATGGACAAGAACTTAACCCACAAAAAATGTAGAACACGTTAAAACACACAATTTATGTTATATACATTTTTTATCGTGGAGTTGATCGTTTTTGAGATATTCCTTGATATTGGATTCAGCTTTGCAAAACATACTTTTCTCATACAGGAATTTGTCAACTCCTGTCCACACAAACAAATGAACATCAGTCACATAGCAACCAGCTTTTGACTTTCATTTTAACCTATGGTACTCCCATATTTCGCTTGTATTTACAATAAAGCAAGGAATAAGACTATTTCTGCTAATTTTCCTCGATTAACATGAAAGATAAACTTATTAACAATAATTTGTTACAGAGAGATAGAGAAAATCATGTGAATTGAACACATCAGATTTTTTTCGTGTTTACTCTTTTAATTCTTTGTTGTAATATTGCTTACTATTTTATGTATTACAAAAGCTCGTACTGTCTGTGGACCCGTGCGATTGATGAAGCTCAATGTATGATTTTATTATGTCAATAAATACACTTATTCATTCATTCATTCATTCAGAAAGAGTACCATCATAATCTAGGGTGCCCAACCTCTGCTCTTATGAGCTAATTGCGTCACCTAGTCGTGTTACTCCGCCTACTTCGTTTTGTGCATCATCGGCAGGAAGTATTTCCCCTTCAATCATTCAGTGGCGTTTAACTGAACGGTTCGACTCTCGACAAGATGGCAGCTTTCAAGCGAATCAAACATATCGTATTCCAGAAAGAAATGGGAGGAAGAATATTTGTTTGTTAAGAGTGAAATCGCTTTGGAGTCCTGATGTAATATTAAACAACACTTTGAAAAATACCATCATACTAATTATGGCAAATATTTTTATCGGGTCTGCAAACAGTAACAACACTTGAATTTTAATTAATTTTGCTTGCAAAGACGTTCCCTACGATCTTCAAATGAACTAGTTGCTTTGCAAAATTCAACAGTCATTCAATATTCTTACAAAAGAGATTGCGATTTATTAAATCTGTTCTTAATGAAAAATTACCAAATTTCGAAATGTTGCTGAAAAGCATATATCAATATTCAGTTCTACATATATTTGTGAACAGATGTTCTCGAAAATGAATAAAATAAAAGGCAAATATTGTAGTAGGGCAGGGCAGGATCATTTGGTCTGCTTCATCCCTGCAGGCAAAAATTGATGAGCTCGTTATAAGAAAATAAGGCCAACCAAGTCACTAACAAGAATGGCGTTCAAGAACGTGTTTTTACTTTCTCTACACGTACTATGTACATAGTGTAAAGAGAAGGTATTGTAATGCACCCAAAAATTCGATACTGAGATTTCACCGGAAATACATGTTTTGAGTCCTCCTGAATACAAAAAAAAAGTATTTTTGGAAAAAAGGTCCGTGTGTGTGTGTGTGCGTGTGTGGTGTGTGTGTGTGTGTGTGTGTGTGTGTGTGTGTGTGTGTGTCTGTGGACAGCATAGCTCAAAACGAAAATACTGTTAAATACCAACTTGATATTTAAATTGGTATCTTCCAAGGCTGCGACATGAAGATTTTCGAGAAAATCCTCCCACCCCAACTACCCTTTACCTGGAACTTTTTCCGAAAATTTTGATTTTCTCAAAAATGGCTCTAGCAATTTTGATTAAAATTTCGTATATTAATTATATTTACCTCACAAAATAATATGTATATCTTGAATTTTCTGGGAATAGCCTCTGAAGACTACTTTATTCAGGATGAATTTTAGGAAATTTTGCATAACTGCTAAACCGTAAAAATGGTCGGTCGCAACCTGTATAAGGAACGGCGAACGGTACGAGCTTCATAGTTCTGCTTATAAGATACACACTTCTTGAATAATAATATAATTAATATCGATAAATTATCTTTTAGTTTAAATAATATAATGGTTGTAGAATTTAAAGAGATCATGTAACACAAAAACATTATTCATTAGTGCCAATATTATGTGATATTTACCTTAGCAAAACACGCTTTCTTCATATAGGCAGCATTTTGTACCCTTCTGTTGTTTATAGTTTCTTGTAGCGGTTACAGAAAACTATCACAGATAGCAGCACTCTATAGAGCCCTGCACTAAGATGAATTTAATAAGACACAACAGCAAGAGGAGCGAAAATGTAGATCTTGACCAACTTGGAATGCAAAACAACTTATGTATCTTATAGGATACACCGTCGATTTAAGGGTTAAGGTTCTCGATGCTTAAGATGAACGTTATGAACAAAAGAGTTCCAAACGTAAATGACAACTCACATAAGATTTCCAGTTACAAAATGAAACACGTTGCATTTTATTTACCTACCCATGACACATAATTAAAACAATATCTTGCCAGAGACGTTCTTGAGTATATTGCTGACATATTCCAAAGTACATTGTGGAATTATAGTTGAAGTCACAGAGCCAAAGGAGGTGATTCATTGTATAAGAGAACGCGTCTTCTCTGCTTACCTTTGCCTTCAATGCTGTTCTACAAATTATGCATACATATGCTTACCTGCTTCCTGTTTTCATGACCCATTTTGTTGTAAGAAGGTACAATAAGCATACAGAAGGCTGAGATTAAACCTAACAAGGGGGCATTGTCACATTAATGTCCCAGATTGAACGTTTTAAGTTGAATTGGTTGACTTTAGATTTGTCTTCCGCCTAACGATCAACTGTCTGGTGCTATGCTAGCCGCTGGTAATGAATTTGTCCGGACCGAGGCTATAGATATTTGCGCACAATACCGCAACAAAGATGATACAATTAAGACTGTTTTTCAAATGAGAAAAAAAAAACCATTTTGTGTGACCGTGTCTACGAAACACGATAACTCAAAAATACCAAACTTGGTATCTAAGTTTAGTATCTTTCAGGGATGCGACCCGAAGAATTTGAGAACCCCCCACCCCAAACTACCCTTTACAATTAACTTTTTTCGAAATGTTTAATTTTCTCAAAAATGGCTGTAACGATTTTGATGAAAACATCGTATACTACAGACACTTACCTGACAAATAAAATGTATATCTTGAATTTTCTGAGAATAGCCTCTGAAGATTACTTTATTCTGGATGAATTTTATGCAATTTTGCATAACTGCTAAATCGTGAGAGACGGACGAAAACTTACTGCACAAAATATGTAGAGCACGTTAAAACACACAATATATTCACCTTAACCTGTGGTGCTCCCTTATTTCGCTCCTACTTACAAGGAAGCAAGTAATAAGACTATTTCTGCTATATTTTTCTCGATTAGTAAGAAGTAAATAGAAGCATAAGCTTTTTAACAATATTTTTTGCAGAGATGTGAATGGAATACGTCAGATTGTTATTTCATTATTGTAATTATATATATATATATATATATTAGTCAGTGCAATTTCGAAGATATCTGAGTATCAATTCGATATTCGGCGTTTTATTCTTTCATCGCATTATTCTCAAAATGTTTGTGTATCATTAAAATGCACTGTGTAGTTGGGAGTTCTTCCAGAAAATGGAATTACTTAATTTTAAAGTTTTCTAGTTATATTATTTAACAAGTGATTGGTAGGAATACACCGTATGGAGTACGATTGCCTATTTAGAATGACACACAAAACAATTGAAGGAAGAACCAGAAGTTTCCGACGCAACAGCTCCTCAGAAATCTCTCGTATGACAGAAAAATGGGTTAGTTTGCAATTTTACGCGAAACCATTTGCTTCCCACACATAATTGAAAGCGACTTCTGCTCTAGTTACATCGTGCCCTTGGTAGTCTGCTGAAAAACTGAATGGTCTGTGTTTACCTATCACTCGTCTCATGGCCATCGCGAGCTTCCACGTGTATGGGCTCTGCGGCTTGCTGCGAAGACCTCAGCTGTAAAGCTGCCATAAAACAACATTACGACCAAAACATGTTAAAGTTGAGCTTATTAAATGTTTTACTTTCTCTACACGTACTACATAGTGTATAGAGAAAGCATTGCATTCCACTCAAAAATTCGATACCGAGATTTCACCGGAAATAGCATCCCCATAACCAATAAAAGCATTTTAGAAAAAATCATATGTTCCATTCACATGACTGTAACTAAATCTCTGCAACAAATTATAAATAAAAAGCTTATTCTTCTATTTATTTCTTGCTAATTTAGGAAAAATTAGCAGAAATAGTATTATTACTTGCTTCCTTGTAAGTAAGCGAAATAAGGGAGTATCATAGGTTAAAGTGTTAATCAAAAGCTGGTTGCTATGTGACTGAAGTTCCTTTGTTTGTATGGACAGCAAAATTGTGATATTCATATATGAGCAAATTATGTTTTATAAAGCTGAAAACAAAAACGAGGACTATCTAAAAAATGATCAACCACACGGGAAAAATATATATAAGATAAATTGTGTATTTTAAGGTGCTCTACATGTTTTGTCTTGTAAGTTTTTGTCCATCTCTTACGGTTTAGCAGTTATGCAAAATTCCGTAAAATTCATCCAGAATTAAGTAGTCTTCAGACGCTATTCCCAGAAAATTCAAAATATACACATTATTTATCAGGTTAATTCTTACGATATTTTAATCAAAATCGTTAGAGCCATTTTTGGGAAAATCAAAATTTTTGAAAAAAGTTCCATGTAAAGGGTAGCTGAGGGTGGGGGTATTTTCTTGAAAATATTCGTGTCACATCCTTGGAAGATAGTAAACCTAAATACCAAATTTGGTTTTTAATGGACTTTTCGTTTTTGTGCTATGCTGTCCACAGACACACACACACACACACACACACACACACACACACGGACTTTTTTGTAAAAATGCTGTTTTGGATTCAGGGGGACCCAAAACATGTATTGGGTCAGTAAGGGAGAGGTGAATTGGATCAGTAAGGGAGAGGTGAATTGGATCAGTAAGGGAGAGGTGAATTCAGTAAAAATAAACAAAGGCCTTCCCTCCCTAAAAAATAATTTTTTGCCCAAAATTCAAACTTTTAGGAATAAAGAAAAACATTGGTTCCATTTATATACTTTTTTCCGGTGAAATATCGGTATCAATTTTTGGGTGCAATATAATACTTTCTCTATATACTATGTGCATAGTACATGTAGAGAAAGTAAAAAGTGTGTGTATGTGTGTGTGCGTGTGTGTGTGTCCAAGTGTCTGTGAACACGATAACTCAAAAACAAAAAGTCGGTAAAATACCAAACTTAGTATATAAGTTTAGTATCTTCCAAGGATGCGATGCGAAGATTTTGAGGAAAATCTCACCACCACAAACTACTCTTTACATTTTGATTTTCTTAATAATGGTTCTAGCGATTTTGATTAAATACTATACATTAAAGACATTTACACGGCAAATAAAACGAATATTTTGAATTTTCTGGGAATAGTCTCTGAACACCTCTTTATTCTGGATGAATTTTGATGAAATTTGTATAACTAATAAACCGTAAGAGATAGGCAAAAACTTACACCACAAAAAATGTAAATCTCGTTAAAACACACAATTTAGATCCTATACAATTTTTTTTTCGTGGAATTACCATTTTTGAGACATTCTGGTGATTGGTTTCAGTTTTAAAAAAACACTTAAAACTTTTCACATACGGAAATTTGTCAACTTCTGGCAATGCACAGAAACAGATTTCATCCTCATGGTAACCAGATTTTAAAAGATTTGACTATTCTTTTTGGCTTGTGTATTCCCTTATTTCCCTTCTTCTTAGAAGAAGCGATTTTTGCTAATGTCCACCTCGACTACCATGAAATAGATGGAAGTATAAGCCTATTAACAATAATTTCTTACAGAGATGTAGAGAGAGTCATGTGAATGGAACACATCAGAATTTTTATTTTCTCTACACGTATTGAGTACATAGTGTATAGAGAAGGTATTGTATTCCACCCAAAAATTCGATACCAGGATTTCACCGGAAATACATGTTTTAGGACCCCCTGTATCCAAAAAAAAAAACATTTTCAGAAAAAGGTCCGTGTGCCTGTGAACACAATAACTCAAAAACGAAAAGTAGCTAAAATACCAAACTTGGTATTTAAGTTTAGTATCTTCCAGGGATGCGACACGAAGATTTTGAGAAAAATCCCAAACTACCCTTTACATGGAACTTTTTTCGAAAAGTTTGATTTTCTTAAAAATTTCTAACGATTTTGTTTAAAATACCATATATTAAAGAAATTTACCTAACAAATAAAATGTATATCTTGAAATTTCTGGGAATAGCTTCTGAAGACCTGTTTATTCTAGATGAATTTTGCTTAATTTGGCATAACTAGTAAACCGTAAGAGATAGACAAAAATTTACTGTACAAAAAATTTAGGTCTTGTTAAAATACACAAGTTATGTCACACATTTTTCTCGTGGAGCTTACCATTCATTGTTATTAGTTTCACTTGTGAGGTACTTATACTTTTCTCAGACGGGAGTGTCCGCTTTTCTTTTGTTCTACTCCTGGCCAAGAAAAGAAGCGATTTGTAATGACAATCGCATAACGACAGCTTTTAAAACATTTGACTATCGATTTAGCCTAGTGTATTCCCTTATTTTCTTCCTACTTATACGGAACTAAATAATAAGAACATTGTGCTAATGAGTACCACGTTTAGCAAGGTGCAGAAAGAAGAAGAATCTTATGTATGAAGTTTGTAGAACAGCTAGAGAAAGTCATGTGAGTGTAACACATCAGATTTTTTAGAAGAATGTGTGTGTCTGTCTCTGTCTGTAAGTTAATGTGTGTGTGTGTGTGTGTGTGTGGTCAGATAGCTCAAAAACGAAAAGACCGTTAAATGCTAAACTTGGTATTTAGTTTTAGCATCCTTCAAGTATGCGACACGAAGATTTTCAAGAAAACCCCCCCACCACAAACTACCGTTTACACGAAACCATTTTCGAAAATGTTTATTTTCTTAAAATGGCTCTAACAATTTTGATTATATGCCGTATATTAATGCTATTTACATTCCAATTAAAACATATAACTTGAATTTTCTGGGAAGACCTCTTTATTCTGCATGAATTATGTCGAATTTTACGTAACTGCTAAACCATAAGAGATAGACAAAAGCTTACTACACAAAAAATGTAGATCTCGTCAAAACACACAATTTTATATTTTTGTTGTGGTGGTAACCGTTTCCGAGATATACCTTGTTACTGGTTTCAATAGTTTTCTCAGACAGGAAGTGTTCGTTTTTCTTTTGTTCTGCTCCTGGACAAGCAAAGAAGCGATAACAATGATAATCGCATAACGATAACCTTTCAAATATTTTCTATCACATTAGCATAGCGCATTCCTTTAGTTCCCTTCTACTTATAAGTAACTAAGTATTAAGAACATTCTGCTGATGTTTATCTCGATTAGCGTCGTGTAGAAAGAAGAATAATTTGTGTAAGAAGTTTGTTTGTAGGGAAAGTTATGTGAGAGTAACATATCACATTTTTCTAGACATGCTTTTTTTGAATTCAGGGGATTTAGTACATTCTCTATACACTATGTACATAGTACGTGTAGAGAAAGTAAAGATAAAGAATAGGGAGAAAAGCAACAACTCTAATATGTGGAACTTCCACATAAAAGAGGATGAAAACAAATAACTACTATAAATGCAAATCTGTGAACCAAATGGTCAGTTAGTAACCACAGAGGCAGCTGTTGGGTGTAGAGTGGGTAGTGTAATGGTGAAACCGTGAAGCTAGAGGTGGAGATCCTAGATTTTAGCTCTCTAGAGCGGAAAGTTTAGTTTGAGAACCGTTCAAGCGCACAGAACAAACTCAAGGAACTTTCTTAAGCGAGTAGCCTTCCTACCATTTGTTTGAATCGCTTCTTCAGTTTCCTGTCATAAATGTAATCCACCACGGGGTCACACGTAATTCTTCCTTAAAGCTATCGATACAAGCATATAATACACTGGCTATTGTATCGAGGCAAAGTGACGCCAGACAGTAAAACGTAAAAAAAAAAAATAAACAAATAAATAAATTAATGGCGTTTTATTTATTGACGCTCTTTAACTGCTGTGGTTCTCAGCGTACCATTCTAAATTGGGCGTGAAAGATCGCTTAATTTTGCTCAGAGGCCACTCTATCAGGCTTGAGGTTCTTTTACGTGCCGTAACTCTACGACACGGCACCAACGGCTTTACTTCCCTTCCGAAGGAAGCCATGCTAAGGATTTTTACGGCCGAAAAAATCCATCGTCCTCCGCCGGGTTTGAACCCGCGACCTTTGCGTATATGAATATCAAGCTAAACAAAACTATTACACGACAGTAATTAATTAATTATACATTGCTTTACAAAATGCGTCGAATATTTTTACTTTCTCTACACGTACTATGTATATAGCGTATAGACAAGGTATTGTATTGCAGCCAAAAATACGATACCGAGATTTCACCGGAAATATATGTTTTGGGTCCACGTGAATAAAAAAAAAAAAAACAAAAAAAAAAACCTGATGTGTTCCATTCACATCATTTTCTTGAACATCTCTGCAACAAATGATTGTTAAAAAGCTTATGCTTCTATGTATCTCATGCTAATTGAGAAAACTTAGTAGAAATAGTCTTATTACTTGCTTTCTTGTAAGTAGAAGCGAAATAAGGCAGTATCATAGGTTAAAATGATAGTCAAAAGCTGGTTGCTATGTGACTGAAGTTCCTTTGTTTGTATGGACAGGAGTTGACAAATTCCTGTATGAGAAAAGTTTTTCAAAGCTGAAACCAATAACAAGGAATGTCTCAAAAACGATCAACTTTACGAAAATAACGTATATCACATAAATTGTGTGTTTTATCCTGATCTACGTTTTATGTGTTAAGTTTTGTCTATATCTTGCGGTTTGCCAGTTATACAAAATTCCGTCAAATTCATCCAGAATAAAGTAGCCTTCAAAGAGAATTCCCAGAAAATTCAAGATATACATTTTATTTGTCAGGTAAATATCTTTAATACACTATATTTTAATCAAAATTATTAGAGCCATTTTTTAGAAAATCAAAATTTTCGAAAAAAAATTTCCATGTTAAGGGTAGTTGGGGGTACGGGGATTGGTATTTTCGTTTTTGAGCTTTGCTGTCCACATAAACACACACATACACACATGGACCTTTTTCTATTTTTTGGATTGAGGGGGACTCAAAACATGTATTTCCGTGTGAAATCTCGGCATCGATTTTTTGGTGGAATACAATACCTTCTCCATACACTATGTACATGGTACGTAAAGAGAAACTAAAAAGCTTGGTATTTAAGTTTGGTGTCTTCTAAGGATGCGACACGAATATTTTCAAGAAAATCCCCGTACCCCCAACTACCCTTTACAAGGAAATATTTTGGAACATTTTGACCTTCTCAAAAATGGTTTTAACGTCGATTAAAATACCGTATATTAAAGATATTTACATGCCAAATAAAATATATATCTTGACTTTTCTGGAAATGGCTTCTGAAGATACATTTTGCATAACTGGTAAACCGTAAGAGATATACAACAACAACAAAAATACTATACAATATTTGTAGGGCTCGTTAAAACAAACGACATATTTATGCTATAAACACTTTTTTCGAGGCATGAGCGCGAACAAAAGGATTATATTTTGAGTCACTATATGTCGCGCCGTGGCTAAGTGGTTAGACCAGTCACCTCTCACCAAGGCGGCCGGGGTTCGATTCCAGGCGACCACAAGTAAGATTTGTGGCGGACAAAGCTGCGAGGTGCTTCATCTCATTCCAATGGTGCTTCATCTTCATTCCATGTATCATCAATGGCATCGCCTGCAGTGCCATATGTAGTTAAATTGGACGTTAAACTCTAATAACCTTCACTCAATTTTCCACAATTCTAATGTTTCATTCTATAGAAACGTGCACTATGATTATGCTGAGCCCTGTATTGGAAGAATTTCTATAACTTCCTCGAAAATTGTAGTGTTTCGATATTCTCATTAATAAAACAGGTTACTTACCTAAATCCAACCGCCTCCATTAAATAAAGTGAAAGAGAGTACCCGTTTCGAAAATACAATTTTCCTATTACCTCTAGTAATATTTTCCATGCCCCACTGAAAGCTGGAGTAAGCATTATTTTTTGACAGCTACAGACAGAGAACAATTATAGTGCACCGGACGTTACAACGAGTTTCAATTAGCTAATAGTTTCGTTAATTTAATTTTTTTAAGCGCAGTTACGATAAGAGGAAGATCCAACGTTCGTAATATAATTTAAAACCTCGTGTTCTACAAATTGGAAAAGGCATATGCCTCTTTTTATCTGAAATTTTCTCTTCTCAAATACAACCATGTTCAATTTAGCATTTACTATATTCAAATATCACATTGGACTTTTGCTGTAAAAGGGAAGAGGGTTCTAATAAAGTTTTCAATAACGGGCGAATGAATAAAGAATTTTTGGCTTAAGATATGAATCTAGATTTTCGGATGTTTTTAGAGCAAGTTAATTGAATAAAATGTTTAGTTTTCTCTAGAGCTACAAATCAATGTACATCCCATAAAATATGGGGTATGATGAAATATATTTTGTAAACAATTGACTGTTTTTAGCAATACGGCCATTAGCAGTGACCTCTGCGGCGGGACTCGACTTCAACTCCCTGAACCCCGCTGAGAGGACTGGGTGTGTGTCCTTTCATCACCACTCTGTAGAAGTAAAATGGCAACACCACCCACAATTCCATCCCGGCCACTGACCGACCTAGGGAGTAATCACTAGTCAAGCCAAACGACGGATAGTGAAAATTCTGCGGTTGAAATTCCAGCCATTTTTCAGTCCGATACTAAGGAACTAAGAAATAAGAACAGTTTGCTAATGTTTAACGGGAATAGCATTGTGTAGAAAGAAGAAGAATCTTTTGTAAGAAGTTTGTATAGCAGCTATAGAAAGTCATGTGAGTGTAATACATCTGATTTTTTAAATACTTTTTTCAGATTCTCTGAATATTTTTTATAAAAAAATCTTATGTGTTCCATTCACATGACTTTCTCTACATCTCTGCAACAGATTATTGTTAAAAAGCTTATGCTTCTACTTAATTCATGATAATCAAGAAAAAATTAGCACAAATATTCTTATTACTTGCTTCCCTGTAAGTAGAAGCGAAATAAGGTAGTACCATAGCTTAAAGTGATATTCAAAAGATGGTTGCTATGTGACTGAAGTTCCTTTGTTTGTATGGACAGGAGTTGACAAATACCTGTATGAGAAAAGTAAGTTTTTCAAGGCTGAAACCAACAACAAGGAATATCTAAAAAACGATCAACTCCACGAAAAAAAATGTATATGACATAAATTGTGTGTTTTAATGTGCTCTACAATTGTTGTGTGGTAAGCTTTTGTCTATCTCTTACGGTTTAGCAGTTCTGCAAAATTCCGTAAAATTCATCCAGAATAAAATAGTTTTCAGAGGTTATTCCCAGAAAATGCAACATATACATTTTATTAGTCACGTCAATATATTAAATATAAGCAATTTTTTTAATCAAAACCGTTAGAGCCATTTTTGAAAAAATCAAAATTTTCGAAATGTTTTTCCATGTGACAGTTAGTTGGGGTGGGGGGATTTTCTTGAAAATCTTCATGTCGCATCCTTGGAAGATATTGGTATTTAACGGTCTTTTCGTTTTTGAGCTATGCTGCTCACAGACACACACATATATTTTTCTAAAAATGCTCTTTCTTTTTTTTTTGGTTTCAGGGGTTTCAAAACATATATTTCCGGTGAAATCTCGGTATCGAATTTTTGAGTGCATTACAATACCTTCTCTATACACTATGTACTTAGTACGTATAGAGAAAGTAGTATGCTAATGAAAATAAATATAGCCTTTTCGACGAATTTTAACATTCCATTACCATTAAAATCTATAATAATTCAAACTCTTTATATCATAATTAAGAGCGTGAAACCAGTCTTCTAAGGGCATAATTCAGAAATGTTTAAGATTAGCATGCTTTTCTAAATTTGGGCTGTATTACACGAGGTTCAGAGAAGCTGATCTGCCACCCAAACACAGAGTTTGCATTAGAAAAGATTTCAAGCTCGTAGGCAGAAATTTAGCCTTTTATGGCGTCTCTTTGCCCGAAGCGACAAATCTCCACAGCGAATAAAAGAAGCTGAGCGTATATGGACAACCCGCTGGAAACTAGAGCAAACGGTTGCTTGGCGTCAGAAAATTGTTACTTTTGTACCGCAGGTTGACCAGCAAAAAGTCCCGTGTCGGTTTCGTTGCTGCAACAGGAAATCCATGCAATAGGTTTACTCTAAACAAAGAACGTAATGGGTTCTGTTTATTCCACACAAAGCTAGTTTATGGTTATGGTAATGATGTAAAGGCGATGGGTAAGCCTAATCAATCAACCATTCCCAATTCATTTTTAGAATGCCAACTTTTTCGAGACAAAAAATCATATTAATTCGAATTTTATCTCTGAAAATCTACTGATGCATCTGTTTTAATCTGCTTGTAGTTCTGCAGGAACAGCGAAATGACTAAGGGAACATCGAGTTTTGGAAAACGACGTAACAAGACCACACTTTTTGTCGTCGTTGTGGACGTTCAGAAGTCCAAATGTGCACAATGTGGTTACCCTAGCAGAAAGTTGATACAATATAATTGGAGTGTGAAAGCCCAGCGTCGGAAGAAGACCACTGCAACTGGCAGAATGCGTCATTTGAAGATAGTAAGACGCAGATTTGGCCCGCCTGAGTAGTGTGGTGGTAGCGTGTCTGCCTCACATTTAAAACGTCGTGAGTTCGAATCTCGCTTAGAGTGAGTTATCCGGATCAAGTTTTTTTCGGGGTTTTCCCTTATCCTGAGAAGACGAATGTCGAGTAACTTTAAGCTCCATGGACCCCGAGATCATTTGAGCATCATTTCACCAATTTAACTCATCGTCCGATATGAACAACCAGATTAAAGGACGTTAAGCTACAAAAAAGACGCAGATTTAGGAATGGATTCCGTGAAGGTGGAAAGCCAATACCATGGGTTGCACTCTTCAGTGAAGTACCTTGTGATACACATTTCTTGTTTTATTATCAGGCGCAAGAACAAATAACGCAGATGGTCTTCTGACCCGTAAACATGCCACAAATATAATTGACCGTGGGAAAAACATGGATTTTCTAGATTCAGACCAAAAATTTTCAAGGGTTGGCCTTGTGATTTGTTAATGGTCATGGCGAATGCAATACGGATCTGAAATTGAAGTCGTTTAAACTCAAACGGCAAATCGGTTGGGATCGTCGGGATCCTCGGAATGAGAACTTCCTCACCTTCGAATTTTCCTTTGAGTATCGTCGCGTAAACCACATTGTTCATCAATTTACTTACCACCAAACGCGTTCCGTTGCTCAGTTTTGGTTGGTTTATGTTTCGAAGCATGATTACTACGGAGCCAACCTTTAGTCGTAAATTGTGCGATGGTAAGCCAGGCACATCCAAGGAGGTTAAAAATTTAATTGGATAGTTGCTCTTCACGTGCAATTTCATTCGCAATGTTTCGAATCCTTTGTCGGGAAAGACTCGATTGTCTTGGTCGCGGGCAATGTTAATGATAATATCGGCACAATAAGCTAATAGAAACTCAAACAAACACCATAGACAGCAATGCGTTTTTCTCTGTTGTGTTTTGTTATACCACGTTTTATGTCACGTCCCACGGGAACGGGATAAAAAGTATCCTATGTCCGTCTCCTGGTTCTCAGCTACCTCCCCACTGATTTTCAGCCAAATCGGTTCAGCCGTTCTTGAGTTATAAATAGTGTAACTAACAAGGACTTTTATATATATACTAAAAGAAAAGACAGTATGGTTATCTCCTTAGCGCGGTGGTAGCGTGGCGCTAGCGCAGCTGCTTACCAAGCGGAAGACCTAGGTTCGATGGTACTGGAGTGGGGATTTTTCACCCGCTGGGAGACCTGAGACCGGGATGCACTCAACCTCGTAAGGTCTCTACTTAATAGAAAAGTAGCGGCTCCTGGTCATGAGAACCGCATTAAGTGGCCGGGGTGGTTCAAGGAGTTGACCACGACACACCCTACAATACTGCACCTCATCCATGACGTCTGTCATGGACCGAGATGAGGGACGCAGCGGCTGGGCGGTAGACCAAGGTTCCTTGTGAGCTGTCGTGCCATGGAGTTGTGTTAGTTTAACGTTCTTTAACCTGGTTGGTCATATCGGATGATGAAATTGGAGAAATGATGCTCAAATGATCTCGGGGTCAATTGAGCTCGACTTTCGTCTTCTCAGGATAAGGGAAACCCCGAGTAACTCACCCAAAGCGCGATCTGAGGCACCACACGCCACGGAGTTTTGGTTATTACGAGACAGCATTCTAGCTTTCCGCGCAGTTGGTCACTCAGTGTACTGGGCAATTCGCAGGAGCTTTCAGCAAATTTGCTCTTCTGCTTTCCTGAAAGGACAATCAGTTGAAAACGCAATATACATTTCTTTGCTGGTGAGTAAGGTTTCATTTACAATCAGCATTGACCAACAGTGTAAATGTCGTTCAGACTCAATTCTATGGTTCAGCTACATGTACGCAATTACAATTTTCCTTTTGCAGACTCGTTGCTGGTGATTTGTTATTCTCGCTTCAAATCCCTGACGTTACACAGGTCGACCGTGGCCCACAAGTTAACAAACGTTTATCTATAGTAGGTACTATTTCTCAACCGACCACATTCTACCTAGATGTTAACCGCGATCAAGAACAAACATTGACTCACTCTTGAGGATGCTGGCGGCGTCAACGAGGCGCTTTATTACAGCAATCACGAAGGGCTAACGCAATGAAATGCGCTAAGGAAACAACGCAGCAACAGTGAAATAATTGAGTCTACAGGTACTAGCTAGAGCTTGCATCAATAAGGCTCACCAAACTTATATTAACCACGCGTCTCCCGGTTATTCTAAGTCCTGCCTACACACATGCAGTATGGAAAAAATTTTATGTGTTCCATCCACATCACTTTCACCATTTCTGTGTAACAGATTATTGTTAATAAGCTTTTTCTTCTATTTACTTAATGCTAATGGAGAAATAAAATAGCAGAAATAGTCTTATTACTTGCTTTCTTGTAAGTAGAAGCGAAATGTGACAGTATCATAGGTTAAAATCAAGTCAAAAGCTGGTTACTAGGTGACTGAAGTTCCTTTGTTTGAAAGGACACGAGCTGACAAATAGCTGTATGAGAAAAGTACACATTTTTCAAAGCTGAAACCAAAACAAGGAATATCTCAAAAACGACCAACTCCTCGAAAAAAATGTATGTAACATAAATTGTGTGTTGTAATGTGCTCTACATTTTTTGTGTGGTAAGTTTTTGTCCATTTCTTACGGTTTAGAATTATGTAAAATTCATCCAGAATAAAGTAGTCTATAGAGGCTATTCCCAAAAAATTCAAGATATACATACTATTTGTCAAGTAAATATCTATAATATACGATATTTTAATCAAAACCGTTAGAGCGATTTTTGAGAGTCAAAATTTTCGAAAAAAGTTCCATGTAAAGGGTAGTTGGGTGTGGGGGGATTTTCCTGAACATCTTCGTGTCGCATCCTTGGAAGATACCAAAATTAAATACCAAGTTTGGTATTTATACATGGGAACCAGAACATGTATTTCCGGTGAAATATCGGAATCGAATTTTTGGGTGCAATAGTCAAAAGCTGGTTACTATACGACTGAATTTCCTTTGGTTGTATGGATAGGAGTTGACAAAGTTCTGTATGAGAAAAGTATAAGTTTTTTAAAGCTGAAACAAAAAATAAGAAACTCTCAAAAACGATCAACTCCACGAAAAAAAATTATATAATATAAATTGTGTATCTTAATGTGCTCTACATTTCTTGTGTGGTAGGTTTTTGTCCATCTCTTACGGTTTAGCAGTTATCCAAAATGTTAAATTCATCTAGAATAAAGTAGTCTTCAGTGGCTATTCCCAGAAAATTCAAGATTTACATATCATTTGAGGTAAATATCTTTAATACAAGATATTTTAATCAAAATCGTTAGAGCCATTTTTAAGAAAATAAAATTTTCGAAAAAAGTTCCATGTAAAGAGAAGTTGGGGGTGGGGGATTTTCTTGAAAATCTTCGTGTCACATTCTTGGAAAAAAAACGAAACTTAAATACCAGGTTTGGTATTCAACGGTCTTTTCGTTTTTGAGCTATGCTGTCCACAGACACACACATATAGACACACACACACACGCGCACTCACTCACACACACACACACACACACACACACACACACACAAACACACACGGACCTTTCTGTAGAAATCTGATGTGTTCCATTCACATGACTTTCCCTATATCTCTGCAACAAATTATTGTTAAAAAGCTTATGCTTCTATTTACTTCATACTAATCGAGAAACATTCTGCAGAAGTACTTGCTTCCTTGTAAGTAGAAGCGAAATAAGGGAGTACTATTGGTTAAAGTGATAGTCAAAAGTTGGTTGCTATGTGACTGAAGTTCCTTTTTTGTATGGACACGAGTTGACAAATTCCTGTATGAGAAAAGTGTTTTTTAAAGCTGAAACCCAAAAGAATGAGTATCTTAAACGATCAACTCCACGAAAAAAATGTATATAAGATAATTGTGTGTTTTAAGGTGCTCTACATTTTTTGTGTAGTAAGTTTTTGTCCATCTCTTACGTTTTAGCAGTTATGCGAAGTTCCGTAAAATTCCTCCAGAATAAAGTAGTCTTCAGAGGCTATTCCCAGAAAATTGAAGATATACATTTTATTTGTCAGGTAAATATCTTTAGTATACGAAATTTTAATAAAAATCGTTAGAGACATTTTTGAGAAAAATCAACATTTTCGAAAAAAGTTGCATGTAAAGGGTAGTTTGGGGTGGGGGATTTTTCTCAAAATCTTCGTGTCGCATCCCTGGAAGATACTAAACTTAAGTACCAACCTTGGTATTTTACCGACTTTTCGTTTTTGATTATCGTTTTCATAAAAACACGGACACACACGGACCTTTTTCTGAAAATACTTTTTTTGGATGCAGTTGACCCTAAAACATATATTTCCGGTGAAATCTCGGTGTCGAATTTTTGGGTGGAGTGCAATACCTTCTCTATACACTAAGTACATAGTACATATAGGGAAAATAAAAATGTTTTTTTTTTGGATTCATGGGGACCCAAAACATGTAAAATCTCGGTATCGATTTTTTGGGTGGAATACAATACCTTCTCTACACACTATGTACAAAGTACGTGTAGAGAAAGTAAACATTAATTCCAATATTTTAAATAGTTGCTGAGATAATTTAACATTTGCAAGATAGGGTATTTCGATTCCCATTAAGTTTAAGAGACATGCATATCACTAAACTACAAGTTCTACATAAAAACTTTCATCAATGAACTGAATTATGTTCTCCAATTTTAAAAGCGTTGGTGTAATACCGCGAAAAGGGGCACAGAAAACAATAAATATAGATTGGCCAAATATTTGTAGTAAAATCACCGTTTGCACAGCGCGCCAACAAGAACAAACAGCAGTTAACGTTAACGTGTCCAGACCGATGTCATTGTTCCTAGTTTTACATTATAATGGGCTGCTTATCTCAAAAGACAAACTTCCATGAAAACAATCCACTATGTTTTTAATCTAAAAAAGATTATAGTGGTCATTTCAAGGATAACTTGAGTTTTCAGAACAATTAATTATGGTTATGTTCCAACAAATGTAAAGTCTCAAATGCTATTCAGAATTATTTTTACGGAATACTTAACAAAGTTGTAAAATAAATTTTACAAAGCATTATCGAAGTTTAACATGGATTATTCAAACTGTGTGGCTTGCTGAGGAGAGCTCAAAAATGTCAATAAAAACATTATCATTGCAGTAAAAAATTTGATGTGATCCACTCACATGGTATGTTTTTGTTTTTTTGTTTTTTTGTTTAACGTCCTTTAACCTTGTTGGCCATATCGGACGATGAATGAAATTGGTGAAATGATGCTCAAATGATCTCGGGGTCTATGGAGCTTACAGTTATTCTACATTCGTCTTCTCAGGATAAGGAAATTCCCCAAAAAAACCCTATCCGGGTAACTCACCCTAAACGAGATTCGAACTCGCGACCTGTTGAATTGAGGTAGACACGCTACCACCACACTACCCAGGCGGGCTTTAAAAAAAAAATATTTTCTTCTATTTACTTCATGCTAATCGAGAAAAAATTAACAGAAATAGTCTTTTTACTTGCTCCCTTGTAATTAGAAGTGAAATAAGGCAGTGTTGCAGAATGAATAAAAGTAGAAAATGGTCCATGTTTTACTTACTCTTTGTGTTTGTGTAATGTTTATCTTCCTTTGTTTCATTCTTGTCATGTTTTGTATTGGTACTACTGATTTTAAAAAAGGAAAAATAAAGTGACACAGGCCTTGATAGATCTAAAAGTGTTGACTTGTCTGTATAAATGTAGACATAAAATTAATCTACTGGTCACTCCACAAGGCGCACCATAGGTTAAATGATAAGTCAAAAATTGGTGATTGAAGTTCCTTCGTATGGACAGGAGTTGACAAATTCCTGTATGAGAAATGTATAAGTATTTTAAAGCTGAAACCAAAAACAAGGAATATCTCAAAAACAATCAACACAACGAAAAAATATATGTAATATAAATTGTGTGTTTTAACGAGCTCTACATTTTCTATGAAGTAGGTTTTCGTTTACAAAATTCCGCAAGATTCTTCCAGAATAAAGATGTCTTCAGAGTAGAGGCGGTCCAAATCCGTGCCACTCTCGCTCTTCCATACACACACACACACTGACAGACCCAGAGTCCAAGAACAGGTCGTCCAGGTTTACCTGGATGGAATGTAATTTCGCCACAGTATCTAACCGCTGAAAGCGGTTTTTACCTGTGCGATATTGTAGGGTTAAAGATTTTGTTCACAAGCTTTTGTGTCTGTGTCCGCCGGGCGGTGTTAAAATTCCTCCGCATTCTTAGGCCTGAGCGTAGCCGGTCACTTGGGCGATCACCCACCCAAGTGGTGACCATGCTCAATGCTGCTTAACTCGACGTGCCGCTTGTGTGGCCACCGAGTTAAGCAGGCCAGGTGGGAGGAAAGTTGGTAGGATTATGGATTGTGGGTGGTAGGTTCCAGATTAATCAGGGGGGGCAGGGTTTCAGCCGGCTGGTCTCCCAACCTGCTGCGACCCTTCCCTTTACTGAGGAACCTGGGGGCTGTTTGGATTAAGGGATGGCAGTCTCTCAGGCCAGCGGCCCGAGAGCGTCCCTTGGCAGGGGGTTGAATTGTCTCCTTCTTGGCACCCTATGGTCGTAGTCGCCCAAAGTGCGCACCAGAGGGTTGGGGTGAAAGGGTGTTTTATCATACAACGTGCGGGCTCGTTCCCTCACGACGTCGATGATATACGGGATTCCGGAGTAGGTATGTAGGATGTGAGATGGGAATCTGCACCCAGTATCGTAGATCATCCTAAAGGTATGATTTTTCTGCTTTTATAGCGTCCTAAAATATAGGTATTTCCGGTGAAATCTCGGTATCGAATTTTGGGTGCTACCTTCTCTATACACTGTATATAGTACGTGTAGAGAAAGTAAAAACATTTCTTGTTCTAAAATATGTGTTAAAACAGGTGAACACATTTTACTATTCTATGTATCACAGCAGTCTACACGATACTATAATCTGGGGTATGTTTTTTGCCAGCAATATGCTGAAAGTGGAATGCACTGAGTGGTGGAAATCAGTCCTATGCTAAAATTTCATTATATTAACTAAATTCAGAACTTGGAATTTTTCTGTTACTTTCCAGAGACCAATTGTTTTGAATGCTCTACAAAGTAGAATATGCACATCTTCTGCACCTAAGAGGTGAAGGGGCCATTTAAACGGCAGTAAAGAACAATTCTTATTAACGATTTAGAATTATTTTGCTTGTTAACATAATAAAATTCCATGAAGTAATCCAAAACTGTTTGAAAACAATTGTAAGCAACTGATCAGATATACTTTTACCTCAAATCCTCAAGAACAGGCGTAATAACCTTTTCCCAGACAACACATTAACAAATTAAGTAAGAAAGCTTTATGCATTAAGAAACGCAATGATTAAACTCAAATAAAGTTGAAGACCAATTAAAATGAGTTAATTTGATAAGTATTTCAAAAACAAGCGCCTATATCCCACTCGACCCGGCTGAACATTGTGTGTGTTGGCGATGTACGCCATTTAAGCTTTCATAAAGGCCATAAGCGTTTCCATTTTTCTTTCTCTACACGTACTATGTACATAGTGTATAGAGAAGGTATTCTACTGCACTAAAAATTCGATACCGAGATTTTACCGGGAATATATTTTTTGGGACTCCCTAACAAAAAAAAAAAAATGTTTTAAAGAGTCCGTGTGTGTGTGTGTGTGTGTGTGTGTGTGTGTGTGTGTGTGTGTGTGTGTGTGTGTGTGTGTGAGTGTGTGTGTGTGCCTCGTAGCTCAAAAACGAAAAGTCTGTTAAATACTTGGTACTTAAGTTCATTATCTCCCAAGGATGCGACACGCGAAGATTTTCAAGAACATCCCCCCCCCCAACCTGCCTTTACATGGAAAAAATTTCGAAAATATTGATTTTCTCAGAAATGGTTTTAACGATTTTGATTAAAATCTCTTATATTAAAGATATATACCTAGCAAATAAAATGTATATCATGAATTTTATGGATTTAGCGTCTAAAGATCTCTTTATTCTGGAGGCATTTTTCTGAATTTTGCATAACTAATAAACCGTAAGAGATAGAAAAAAACTTATACATAAAACATGTAGAGTTCCTTAAAACACAGAATTCATGTCATAGATATATTTTTTTTCCTGAATTGACTGTTTTCGAGACATTCCTTTTTATTTAAAGTACCTAACGTTTCCCATACAGGAATTTGTCATTTCCTGGCCACACAAAGTAACGGATTTCAATCCCATAGCAACTGCATTTTAAAACATCTGACTGGTATATTCCTCTATTTTCCTTCTACTTGTAAGGAACTAAGTAATAATACCGTTTCTGATAGTGTTTAGTGTTTATCTCGATAACCATGAGAATAGGCTAATTAAAAAGAATTTGTTACAGAGATGCAGAGAAAGTCATGTGAATAGAACACATCAGATTTTTTTGCTTATATGTTATCACTCAGGAAATTGATACATCAGTAAATTTTAATCAAATAAATACAAATAGCATGTTCGTTAATAATAATAATAATAATAACAATAATAATAAGTAATACATATATATCTATATATATACAGAATACATATATATATATATACATACACAGGTGTTAATGAAATACACCGAAATAATTTGCGAGATTGTACATGTGACTGATATAAGTAATTTGAGATCGGCGATGCATGGTCCCCGGATAAACATAAGGCATTGAAAAAATGGCTTAGAATGTCTTTAAAACGGCTGCCCGAGTATAGAAATATCGTTTTTAGCAGCTTGTTACTAGCTTTCTCAAGATTTAATGTCGCAAAAATCTGTAAAATCTCGAACTAACCGCTTGACAGTGCGACACTGAGCTTCATTAACTACGTTCTTGAGGTAACCTACTCTGGAGGCGTTTATCCAACCGCTCGGGTGGCTTAATGCGTAACGCGGGAAGCTCCTATCCCAAAGGTCATAAGTTCGATTCCAGTCATAGAGTAAATGTTTTTTATTATGTTTTTGATTCCAGACGAGTGCCGCGATACGTGAACCAGATCCGAACTCAGAAACTATCTTTCACTTGAAAGCCAGTATCATAACCACTACACTAGAGAGGTACGCTGAAGTATGTCCCTTCGGTTTTCGTATTATGCTCTCGAATGATTGATAAATTAGCCAGTGGCGTACTGACACTTCAGAAACTTATAGCCGTTACTTAGAAATTTCAATAAACAAGCCATAAGTCTCCTATCGCAAATTACTTTTTTAAGTAATCTTCATATTCTGTGAAAATATTTCGGTATATATCATTAACACCCTGTTTATATATACACAAACTAATGAAGTAAAGACTATCAAATTCATCTCCATGCCCGAAAAAAGTGAAACTTCCATCCATGGCCTTGAAGATCAATAGTAAGGAAGTAACTTAAATGTGATTCCACGTGGAGCCTCAGTTGCCAGAGTTCCGAATTCACGGTTGTCTATTATAGAGAACGATGCTATAGAAACACATGATGTAAACTAAAGGTTTGAGAAGGCAGGGCGTGTGTGGTAAATCGATTATAAGGGTTCATCAAAGGAGGCGGCCGTTCTGCACGCGCAATGATAATGAATAGTACGAGGTACGTCCAGAAAGTAAGTTCCGTTTCAATTTATCTCCGCTGCAGCGCTGCGATCGCAGTTCCGCACATGCGCGGTAGACGCTCTGTATCAAGGAGAAGAAACGTGGGCCATTTTGAGATCGCTGTCAGCCATATACGCTTTGTTGTGCTAGTTTACAATGTCGGTGTTTATTGAAAATCCCGCCGCTTGTGAAATTAGATCTATGATTCGTTTTCTGAATGCTAGGAAAGTGAAACCAATTGAAATTTATCGGCAAATTTGCGAAGTTTACGGACAAAAAGCGATGAGTGATTCAATGATGAGAAGATGGGTCCGACAGTTCAATGAAGGACGTAGTGAAGTGCACGATGAAGAACGAAGTGAGCGTTCATCTTTGGTTACAAAAGAACTGGTTCACGCGATTGATGACAAGATCCAGGAAACCCGCAAGTTTACAATTAGTGTTCTCGCTATGGAATTTCTCCAAAGCTCACGATCACTAAATTCATGAAATTGTTACCGAAAAACTGAAATTTCGTAAACTTTGCTCACGTTGGGTACCAAAGATTCCTACTGAGCAACACAAAACAAAACGGACGGGTAGTGTACTTCACTTTTTAACCCGTTATGATGAAGACGGCGAAGAATTTCTGACACAGATAGTCACAGGAGATCAGACTTGGGTTTCTTACGACACCCCTGAAAGTAAGCGGCAATCAATGGAATGGAGGCACACTTCATCCCCAGCAAAGGTTAAGCCGAAACAAATCTTGACACCTCGAAAAATGATGTGCACAGTGTTCTGGGACTGGAAAGGCATCTTACTCATTGATTTCTTACCGCGTGGTCAAACAATCAAAGCAGATGTTTATTGCGAGACACTTAGGAAATTGCGCCGCGCAATACAGAATAAGCGCCGAGGATTGCTGTCAAAGGTGTTGTTTTTCTTCACGACAACGCACGACCACACACTGCAAATGTGACGAAAAACCTCCTACAGGGATTTGGCTGGGACGTGTTTGACCACCCTCCGTACAGCCCTGACCTCGCTCCTAGCGAATTTCATCTGTTCTTACATCGCAAGTCTTTCCTTGGCGGTCAACACTTCAACAATGACGAAGAGCTGAAAGAAAATGTTTCCAACTTTTTGAAGACACAGGCGGCAAACTTCTATGAAGAAGGTGTACAGAAACTTGTACCACGCTATGACAAATACCCGCAAAATTTCGGCAATTATGTGGAAAAGTAGTTTAAGAATTGTAGAATTTTGTGCAATAAATAATTATTCTGTATCTGTACACAATTTAATTTTATTACCAAACGGAACTTACTTTCTTGACGTACCTCGTATATTGCGTACTCTAAGTTCAACTTATAAGGTCGAGAATGCATATACGGAATATGAGGTCCCCAGGCCGAGTTCTCCCAAGCATTCGAATAACTTACAGTTCGTTGTTAGCTGATTACTTTTTGAAGTACTTGAAAAAACTGTAAAAAAAAATAATAAATCAAAATTGTTTTTCAACATCTTATTGAATATTAAGAAAAAATCTGACATGTTCTATTTACATGAATTTTGTCTATATCTCTGTAATAAATTATTGTTAAAAAAACTTATGCCTCTATTTCGTGGTAATCGAGATAAGCATTCGCAGAATTGCTTTCTTGTAAGCAGAAACAAAATAAGGCAATATCTTAGGCTAAAACGATAGTTGAATATTTTAAAAGCTGGTTGCCATGACGATGAAATCTGCTTCTATGCATTGCCAGAAGTTGAGGTATTTTAAAATTGAAATCAATAACAAGGAATATCTAAAAATCTGATGTGTACCATTCATGTGACTTTCTCTACATCTCTGCAACAAATTATAGTTAAAAAGCTTATTCTTCTATTTACTTCTTGCTAATTTAGAAACATTTGCAGAAATAGTCTTATTACTTGCTTCCTTGCAAGTAGAAGGCAAATAAAGGAGTACCACAGGTTAAAGTGACAGTCAAAAACTGGTTGCTATGTGACTGAAGTTCCTTTGCTTGTATGGACAGGAGTTGACTTAATTCCGTATGAGAAAAGTAAGTTTTTCAAAGCTGAGACTGAAAACAAGGAATATCTAAAATACCATCAACTCCGCGAAAAAAATGTATATGACATAAATTGTATGTTTTAATGTGCTCTACATTTTTTGTGTTAAGTTTTTGTCCATGTCTTACGGTTTAGCAGTTATGCAAAATTCCGTAAAATTCATCCAGAATAAAGTAGTCTTCAGAGGCTATTCCCAGAAAATTCAAGATACACATTTTATTTGTCAAGTAAATATCTTTAATATTTGACATTTTAATCAAAATTGATAGAGCCATATTTAAGAAAATGAACATTTTCGAAAAAAGTTCCATGTAAAGGGTAGTTGAGGGTGGGGAGATTTTCTTGAAAATCATCGTGTCGCATCCTTGGAAGATGTCAAACTTAATACTATGTTTGGTATTTAACGTCGTGCTGTCCACAGACACACACACACACACACACACACACACACACACACACGGACCTTTTTGTAAAAATGCTTTTTTTTTTTTTATTCAGGGGAACCCAAAACGTATATTTCCGGTGAAATCTCGGTATTGAATTTTTGGATGCATTACAATACCTTCTCTATACACTATGCACATAGTGCGTAAAGAAAAAGTAAAAATAAAACTACTTTGAAAGCATGAATTGTCGTTTTTCACTGTCAGGCCGAGAACTTCTCAGACCATCCTCGTACCTATCAAGTACTTCCAAAATGACATTTAATCAGGCAATTATGGTGAGTGTCTTAACAGTTCAGCCAAAATAAGTATTCTCTGTGCCAATAAATTTTAACATGAACAGTTGCTACCATAAATTGTAGCACCTCAAAAATGAAGGATCCCGAGAGGTAAATTTAGACGATAGTGTAAACGTTTGATTAACGTGTCGCCGCAGGAAATTTGGATCAGTTAATGTTTATTGAAAGGAGCTATCGCAGTCATCTTATGTTTTACGAGCTAAACAAAAGTAATTTACAATGAAGAGACTTTATAGGCTATTGGTACCAGAAAACTCAAGATGAAATTTGTCATGAAAATATCTTAAGTGCACACATACGCAACAATAGAGCGAAATCCTTTTTACCTTCTCTAGCCCGCATGTACCAAAAATTCGATATTGAGATTTCACCGGAAATATATGTTTTGGGGTCCCGTGAATCGGAAAAAAAAAAATTATTAAAAGGTCTGCTCGCGCTTGTGTATGTATTTGTTGGTGTGTCTGTGGACAGCATAACTCAAAAACGAAAAGACCATTAAATATCACACATGGTATTTAGATTTAGTATCTTCCAAGGATGTGACACGAAGATTTTCTAAAAAATATCCCCACCACAAACTACCCTTTACATGGAAATATTTTCGAAAATTTTGATTTTCTTAAAAATGGCTCTAACGATTTTGATTAAAATACAGTAAACATTCTGCTAATGTTTATCTCGATTAGGATTGTGCAGAAAGAAGAATAATCTTTTGTAAGAAGTTTGTAGATCAGTTAGAGAAAGTCACAGATTTTTTTTTTTAAAAAAAAACACATTTTTCTTTATAGGTGTATATTGAGTGTTATTTGAGGACGCTCTTTAACTGCTGCGGTTCTCAGCATCCTATTTTACAAGCTAGGCGTGAAAGACTGCTTACTTTTGCTCAGAGGCCTCCTTATTAGGCTTGACATTTTTTACGTGCCATAAATCTACGACTCGGAATCAAGGGCTTTACTTCCCTTTTGATGGAAGACATTCTAAGGATTTTTACTTCCGAAAAAAAAAATCCATTGCTCTCCGCCGGGTTTGAATAACGACCTTCGCTATCAGACACTAGCAGATTACCCCTAGAACTTGGAGGACGACTTTAATGGTGTATAATTAAGAATTAACTATTTCTAGTTTCATAAGTGTATTATTATTTAGAAATAATTAGGAGATTTTATGTGTGTCTGCAAATAAACCCTTTTAATTTTCAAAGCACTTCTCGTTTTCTGCTTTTATTTCATAATTTTTTCGAACATTTTGGTTTTCTCAAAAGTGGATCTAACGATTTTGATTAAAATACCAAATGTTTAAGATATTTTTATGACAAACGAAATGTATATCTTGGGTTTTCTGGGAATAGCCTCTGAAGACCTCTTCATTCTAGATGACTTTTGTATAACTGGCAAACCGTAAGAGTAAATACAAAAACGAACTACAGGATAAATGTAGATCGTATTAAAACACACAATTTATGTTATATTATATATAATATATTTAGAGTTAACCGTTTTCGAGATATTCTGAGTTATTAGTTTCAATTTTAGTCACTTGACCTTTACTCAAACAGGAAGACATATTTCTTCTCGTTTCTCGTTTGTTTACTCCTGGAAATCAAAGAGATTGGAATTTCAATTGTTTCAATATCGACCGGCTTTAAAAGGACGAGACTATCGCTTCAGCCTTTGCATTTTATTTCCCTTCTATTTACAAGGGAAACATAACTAATAATTCTAGTTATGTTTATCTGCATTAGCATGATGTAGATAAGAGATTAATCTTTTGAATAAAAGGTTTGTTTGCCTGACAGCTAGAGGGCAGCAAGTGAATGGAACACATTAGATGTTTTCCCTTCACTTACAAGGAACCAAGTAATAAAGATAATTTCTGATATTGTTTATCTTGATTAGTATGATTCAGATAGAAGAATAAGCTTTTTAACACATTGAAGCCCAAGGCCGTGCGAAATGTTAATGAGAGCCACGCCCGAGTATAGTTCGGGCTGGTATTTCTAACGCTTTTATGCAATTCCACGACCTTAACTCAGTTTTGGGATATGCGGCAAAGAACATACATCAGTTATCGTTTGGCTGTCTGATTTGTGCTACCATCTGTCCTTGCTTAAGTGAACTATTAGGACATTTAGGAGAGTTAGTAATATTGGTTCCTCGCGGGCAGTCCGCCATTTTCCTTGAAAGTGGTGATCTCTTGTGTTCTTAAATGTTAAAATGTTGCGTTTTTCCTTGACTTCTGTGAACTGTGAAGCTTTTCGAGCTTTCACTAAAGAGTGTAAGCTGCTTTACGCATATTTTTTCAAATTCATACTTGTAAATTTAAAATAAAATATCAACAATCTTACTTGTTGAGAAATCCTTAAATATGATACTTTCAGATTGTCCCAATACTTTTTGGTAGATTTGTTTGATGTACTGTAAATAATAATTCAAATTAGGCGTAAAAACCCTGGGTTTCTTGGCCCTTCAACTAAGGAAAACGCCTGGGCTTCAATGTGTTGACAATAATTTGTTACAGAGATGTAGAGAAAGCCATGTGATTGTAACACATATCAATTGTTTTTAGGAGGGCGACGAATCAAGGTGTCTCAAAACGTGTATTTCGGGTGAAATCTGAGTTGGTTTTTTTTGTGGAATGTAATACTTTCTTAACTTGCTACAGGTAACTAGTAGAGAAAATATATGCCTACATATTTACCGAACACTAGAGAAAGGGGCTGAAATTTGAGTGGTGGCAAAGGCCATACATACCATGCTTAAAATTGTTTGTAATCCCGTTATCTCCCATAACAATTATGTTTTAAGCGTAGGTTACGATATGAGTTAAACGGTCTTGCCATATGCTGCTTTGCATTTAATTTGCATCAATAATGCAACATTGGCTAAAAGCCTTAATGACTCGCATTTGCCTGATAGCGCCCCGCCCATATTAAGCAATTTGCACCACAGAAATAAAACATCGATAATACAGGGAGTTTACGTATCATTCATCTGTGTATATATATATATATATATATATATATATATATATGTGTGTGTGTGTGTGTGTGTGTGTGTGTGTGTGTCTGTCTGTCTGTCTGTCTGTATGTCTGTCTGTCTGTCTGTCTGTCTGTATGTATGTATGTATGTATGTATGTATGTATGTATGTATGTATGTATGTATGTATGTATGTATGTATGTATGTATGTATGTATGTATGTATGTATGTATGTATGTATGTATGTATGTATGTATGTATGTATGTATGTATGTATGTATGTATGTATGTATGTATGTATGTATGTATGTATGTATGTATGTATGTATGTATGTATGTATGTATGTATGTATGTATGTATGTATGTATGTATGTATGTATGTATGTATGTATGTATGTATGTATGTATGTATGTATGTATGTATGTATGTATGTATGTATGTATGTATGTATGTATGTATGTATGTATGTATGTATGTATGTATGTATGTATGTATGTATGTATGTATGTATGTATGTATGTATGTATGTATGTATGTATGTATGTATGTATGTATGCATGCATGTATGTATGTATGTGTACATTCAAAAAGAAAGAACAGATTTCAAACTTATATTGCTTTGAAACCACAAAAGATAGAAGCATGATTCCAACGTTTATGGATAGATAAAAGTTTACAAAAAAAACAGAAATGAAATAGTGTGGGGGTAGAAGTTCCAATCACGGCCGCATTGGCGCTGTTGTTTTTTTGTTGTATGTCTGTAGTGAAATGGCGGCGACACCTCAAGAGAAATCATTTTGTGTGCTGCAATTAGCAAAGCTAGAGTCCATTGTTGCAGTTCAACGAGCATTTCGCCGTCAATTTAATAAAAAATCGCCGCGTCACAAGCAAATTTACGAGTGGCATCGAAAATTCGTAGAATATGATTGCATGTGCAAAAGGAAAAGCACGAGACGTCCTCGCACATCGGACGTAAATGTCGAGCCCAAAGAAATCCACATCACGAGCAAGCAACCAACGGTATGGCGAGTTCTAAAACATCGTCTGCACCTGAAGCCATACAAACTGCAGTTATTGCAAGCATTGAATCTTGATGACCACAACAAAAGGTACGAATTGTACATTGGCATGTTAGAAGATGTGGAAGAAGACAATTTTACTCAACGATTAATTTTTTCATGCAAGATGGTGCTCCGCCTCATTTCTCTTACCACGTCCGACGTTACTTGAATAACACATTTGCAGGACGTTGGATTTGGGAGAGGAGTAGTAGTGTAACTTTAATGCCGGTGGCCTCCCAGGTCTCCAGATCTCACTCCATGTGATTTTAATCTATGGGGTTACGTAAAAGACCGAGTTTTTATCCCTCCTATGTCTGGCATTCTTGAAGATCTACGACATCGAATCGTTGAAGCTGTAAATTCGATAACTGGAGACCAGCTGATTCGTGTGTGGCAAGAAATGAGCCACTATTTTGACATATGTCGTGTAACACACGGTGCTCATATTGGATGCATATTATAAAAATTTACACTTTTCTCTCTCCAATTAACGTTGGAATCATGTTTCCATCTTTTGTAGTTTGAAGCAATAAATGTTTGAAATCTGTTCTTTCTTTTTGAATAACCCTGTGTATTGTATATCAATTTACAGCTACACAGTCTTACAGTTAGGTTAACATTTACAATACATTTACAATAAATCAGAAAACTTTGTGTGCATGTTGGGTGTGTTAACTGCACAAAGAAGACTGGAAATGCCAACTTTTTTTCTTCTTCTGCTGTGCAGTGGACGGTCTACAAGGATGTGGTGTATGGTTAGAGGTCTGTCACAGCTCGTACAGTTTGGAGGTTGGTCCTTAGTTAGAAGATAACAATGCGTCAGTTTGGAGTGACCAATTCTGAGTCGAGTGATGATTACTTGAGAGTTCGGGAATGTAGGAAAGGTTTGGTGCAGCCAGAGCGAGCTTCCTGAAGTTTACTGTTAGTTGAAGACCATTCCACGTATCACTGACGTATCGCATTCCTGGAAGATACTACACTTAAATACCAAGTTTGGTATTTTACCGACCCTTCGTTTTTGAGTTATCATGTTCAAAAACCCACGGACATACTGACACACACACACGCGCGCGCGCCATTTTCTGAAAATGCTTTTTTTTTTATACAGAGGATCCTAAAAGGTATATTTCCGGTGAAATCTCGGGATCGATGTTTTGGATAGAATGCATTACCTTCTCTATACACTATGTACAGAGTACGTGTAGAGAAAGTAAAAATGCATCATGACATTTCTACCTAACAAAATCTTTCAGTTGCACGACCAACAGCTTCTTTTATATCCGGGATTTGACAACTGAGAATGGTTCTAATTCGAGAATCAAACCCGTGACCTCTGAATTGAAAATCCAAATTCATTGTTTTGCAAAAAAATACGAGTTCTACATTCATCTTGTCCAGAGCGTAAATAAAAGTTGGTTTAAAATCAAATATTCGAAATGATTTATTACAGAAAATATATGTTTTGAGTT
This sequence comes from Hymenopus coronatus, assembly GCA_030762935.1. Classification (NCBI taxonomy): domain Eukaryota; kingdom Metazoa; phylum Arthropoda; class Insecta; order Mantodea; family Hymenopodidae; genus Hymenopus; species Hymenopus coronatus. The sequence goes on along the minus strand of CM060881.1, from coordinate 149,257,524 downwards.
CCCATAGGTCATTGACCCGTTTACTTTGTCGGATTACTAATAGCCAGACTGGAAGAGTGACCTTCAAATGCTCAGTCGGATCGTGATATAAACATCAACAGCACTGCGCGAGAAATGTGAAGGGGTTGGCGTTGTCTTGAGTAATCTTATCTAGTTATATAGAGTGAGCCATGACTATGACTCAGCTAACCGAAAATGCAGTACAGTGTTTTATAGCTTTAATGCTATATACAAAGTGATTTGTCCTATTGAGATTGTTACCTAGACATTTAACACATCGTTAAAATACTGATTAATGCTTCATTCACACTGAAATGCAAGCGCAGACGCAACATAAGCGTAGGAGTTTGGACTCATATTATTTAATGTAAGCATTCACATAGAAACATTCAAGACGCAACGCAAGAGTTTGCAAACTCCAAACTTTATCCTTGCGTTGCATGCAAAGAGGAGGAAATCTGCTTCTTTTCTCTATGCATTCAATAACAAACGATCGCACTGCAAGATTTTACAGGGCCTGGTGTACATGCACGCTCTTCTATTTGGCCGTGCAGTGCCGCGCCATCTCTAATTTCCCTCAAGAGGTTATGACAGTTTCCTTGCTAATCCCTCTTTGATTTAATGATATAACTATCAAATTTATTAGTTCTCATTAATCGAAGAGAAAATGATTTATTCATTAAATGTGTAGTTTTATCACTTTCTGAAGTCTCTATGCTTGTACTATTTTCAATAGCTTTGAATGAGCAATTATAGTGAGCGTCAGTTGTAATGTAATTTTATGACATGTATTAGTAAAGGATTGAGTGAATTTCCTCATGTGGTAGTGTTGGTTATGTTATTCAATTTGTAATCTAAGAAGCGCTTGGAAGATATTCGCATGTAACTTGTGGATCTAGAAACCCGTGCCAACTTCTTGCGTTGCGCTTACGATTGCATTGTGAATAGTATTTCCTTGCGTCTGCGTTTATGCTACGTTGCGTCCGCGCTTGCATCTCATTGTGAATGAAGCATTAAATACCTTGTCATACAACTCCCCATTATTAACAACATGAATTAAAATTCTTGTTCAATCAAATCCTTTATTCCGTAGGGTTAATGATTTTGAAGCGAAAATGTTGTCCTCCAATATCCCCAACGGGAACTTTTCAACTAAAGAAATTTTATATCTTCATAATTTCGATTAAATTTCCATATCAGATGTAAAGCAAATATGTGCTGCTCTGTAGACAATTTTCTATTCATAATGCACACTTTTCAATCACACAACGTCAATATGTCTCAGATTGTCATTTGTTAATAACAAACAAGTTCTGCCACAATTCTTAAAAATCTGATGTGTTAGACTCACAGGACTTTCTCTAGCTGTTCTACAAACTTCATACATAAGATTCATCTTCTTTCTGCACCTTTCTAATCGTGGTACTCATTAGCACAATGTTATTATTTAGTTCCGTATAAGTAGGAAGAAAATAAGGGAATACACTAGGCTAAACCAATAGTAGAATGTTTTAAAAGCTGTCGTTATGCGATTGTCATTACAAATCGCTTATTTTCTTGGCCAGCAGTAGAACAAACGAAAAACGGACACTCCCGTCTGAGAAAAGTATAAGTACTTCACAACTGAAACTAATAACAATGCATACATAGAAAACGGTAAGCTCCACGAGAAAAATGTATATGACATAACTTGTGTATTTTAACAAGACCTATTTTTTTGTATAGTAAGTTTTTGTCTATCTCTTACGGTTTACTAGTTATGCCACATTAAGCAAAATTCATCCAGAATAAACAGGTCTTCAGAAGCTATTCCCAGAACATTCAAGATATACATTTTATTTGTTAGGTAAATATCTTTAATATAGGATTTTTTAATTAAAATCGTTAGAGCCATTTTTAAGAAAATCAAAATTTTCGAAAAAAGTTCCATGTAAAGGATAGTTTGGGGTGGGGGGATTTTTCTCAAAATCTTCGTGTCGCATCCCTGAAAGATACTTAACTTAAATACCAAGTTTGGTATTTTAGCTACTATTCGTTTTTGAGTTATCGTGTTCAGACACACGGACACACACACGGACCTTTTTCTGAAAATGCTTTTTTTTTGGATACAGGGGGTCCTAAAACATGTATTTCCCGTAAAATCTCGGTATCGAATTTTTAGGTGGAATACAATACTTTTCTATCCCTATGTACATTGTAAATATGGGGCTAGAGAAAGTAAAAATCTGATATGTTCCATTCACATGACTTTCTCTACTTTTCTGCAACAAATTATTTTTAAAAAGCTTATGCTTCTATTTAATTCATGCTAATCAAGAAACCTTAGCAGAAATAGTTTTATTACTTACTTCCTTGTAAGTAGAAGCGAAATAAGGGAGTACTATAGGTTAAATTGATAGTGAAAAGCTGGTTGCTATGTGACTGAAGTTCCTTTGTTTGTATGGACAGGAGTTGACATATTCCTGTATGAGAAAAGTATGTTGCTCAAAGCTGAAACCAAGAAAAACAACGAATATCTCAAAAACGTTCAACTCCATGATAAACATTTATATAACATAAATCGTGTTTTAATGTGCTCTACATTTTTATGTTGTAATTTTTTGTCCATCTCTTACGGTTTAGGAGTTATGCAAAATTTCGTAAAATTCATCCAGAATAAAGTAGTCTTCAGAGGCTATTGCCAGAAAATTCAAGATATACATATTATTTCTCAGGTAAATACCTTTAATATACAATATTTTAATCAAAATCATTAGAGCCATTTTTTTAAGAAAATCAAAACTTTCGAAAAACGTTCCATGTAAAGAGTAGTTGAGGATGGGATTTTTCTCAATATCTTTGTGTCGCATCCCTGGAAGATACTTAATTTAAATAGCAACTTTGACATTTTACCGACTTTTAGTTTTTGAGTTATCGTGTTCACAGTCACACAGACAGACACACACCTTTTTCTGAAAATGCTTTATTTTGGATATAGGGGATCCTAAAACAAATTTCCGGTGAAATCTGGGTATCGAAATTTTGGGTGGGGTGCAATACCTTCTCTATACACTATCTACATAGTACGTATAGAGAAAGTAAAAAGACATTCCACTGCAGAGAGCTGACTTCTCACCCGGAGATCCCGGATTCGATTCCCGGCTGCGGCGGGATATTTTTCTTTAACCAAAATCCTCCTCAGAGTCTTAGAGTATTATGTGAGAATCAATGTGCGTGTGTATCAAGAAAAGAAAATGATTTAACCCAACGTACAAGAATTAGCTAAAATTTGACCCTGGACAGAAAGGTCGCAGCGGTTAACTGACTTATGCCGCACTCAGTATTCTGACACTGACTCTATTGTCTCCAATTTTATCTGGAAGAGAATATCCCAAAATAAATAATAAATAAGGCATACGTCGGTCAGTTTCTTTTCAAAGGTGCAAACCCAAGATTTTCAAGAAGTTCTCGGAAACTTGTTAATCTCTAAATTGTTTCCATATTTTTTTATTTGGTATAAAACAGTAATAACATTTCTACTGGTCCTGTGATACTCAAAATGCAAAATCTTACGCTGTATTCTCCTTTTCGTTCTTGAGAAGTTTTATTATAAATGGTGAAACACAAAATATCCTAAAACTTTATGCGGACACTAGGCTCCTTAAAATTTACAAATATTAGTTTTATTCCGAAACATTAAAGGTTTCCTTTCTTTCTTTTTTTACTTTCTCTAAACGTACCATGCATATAGTGTATAGAGAAGGTATTGCATTTCACCCAAAAATTCGATACCAAGATTTCACCGGAAATACAAGTTTTAGGTTCCCCTATATCCAAAAAAAAAAAAATAGGAAAAAGGTCCGTGTGTGTACGTGGAAGTGTCCGTGTGTCTGTGAACAAGATAACTCAAAAACAAAAGGTCGGTAAAATACCAAACTTGGTATTTAAGTTTAGTATCTTTCAGGGATGCGACACGAAGATTTTGAGAAAAATCCCCCCACCCCCAACTACCCTTTACGTGGAATTTTTTTCGAAAATCTTGATTTTCTCAAAAATGGCTCGAACGATTTTGATTAAAATTTCGGATATTAAAAATATTTACCTGACAAATGAAATGTATATCTTGAATTTTCTGGGAATAGCCTCTGAAGAGTAGTTTATTCTGGATGAATTTTACTAAATTTTGAATGACTGCTAAACCGTAAGAGATGGGCAAAAACTTACTAAACAAAAAATGTAGAGCACTTTAAAACATACAATTTATGTTATATACATTTTTTTCGTGGAGTTCGTCGTTTTTGTGACATTCCTTATTTTTGGTTTCTGCTATGAAAAACGTATACTTTTCTCATACAGGAACTTGTCAAGTCCTATCCATATAAACAAAGGAACTTCATTGACATAGCAACCAGCTTTTGACTATCACTTTAACCTAAGGTTGTCCCTTATTTCGCTTCTACTTACAAGGAAGCGAGCAATAAGACTTTCTGCTAATTTTTTCTGATTAGCATAAAGTAAATAGAAGTATAAGCTTTTTAAGAATTATTTGTTGCAGGGATATGGAGAAAGTCATGTGAATGGTACACATCAGATTTTTTGTATTATGTTGCACACACTCTCACTCACTTATGCATTTGCATTTGGGCATCTTGTGGAGAAGAGATAATATGAATAATTGTAACCAAACACGAATATTAGTGCACCGTTTCAAATGCCAAATGAACCTCTAAATTATTCTAGATTAGAAAGTCCGGCGAAGTCATTATCTAGGCAGACCAACATTTTGTAAAATATTTGTATTATAGCAGTTCCTCCACGTTTCTAATAACAGAATGAATCCATGAGATGGAGCACCACGCCCAACAGTTTTAAAAATGGTGGAGGGTAGTGATGGTTGGTGTTGCTCTGAAATCTGATTTAGTTCAGCATTAACTTCCATTAAAACATCTATAAAATCAATACAATTTACATGTTGTGCCAAATATTTTCAGAAATAGCTATTATCCAGCGAAAATATGCTGTTGACGATAGGTTTATCTTGCTTTCTATTTAACAGGATGTCCGAGCATGCGCACTGAGCTCCAGGTACCGAGTTCCATGTGCCTCGAGCCGTGCATGTTCTGAAAAACGTTTGACTTTACAAACTAAAGGTTGAATTGCGATTATAAAAAATCTGATGTGTTCCATTCACATGACTTTCTCTACATCTCTGCAACAAGTTAGTTTTAAAAAGCTTATACTTCTATTTAATTCCTGCTATTCGACAAAAAATTAGAAGAAATAGTCTTATTACTTGCTTCCTTATAAGTAGAAGGGAAATAAGGGAGTAGCATAGGTTAAAGCCATAGTCAAAAGCTGGTTGATGAGGGACTGAAGTTCCTTTGTTTGTATGGACAGCAGTCGATAAATTCCTGTATGAAAAATGTTAAAGTTTGTCGAACCTGAAGGCAAGGAGTATCTCAAAAACGATCAACTCCAAATGTATACAACATAAATTGTGCGTTTTAATGTGCTCTACATTTTTTGTGTGGTAAGTTTTTATCTATCTCTTCCGGTTTAGCAGTTATGCAAAATTCCGTAAAATTCACTCAGAATAAAGCAGTCTTCAAAGGCTATTCTCAGAATATTCAAAATATTCATTTTATTTGTCAGGTAAATATCTTTAATGTACGATATTTTAATCAAAGCCCTTAGAGCCATTTTTTAGAAAATCAAAATGTTCAAAAAAAAGTTCCATGTAAAGGGTAGTTTGGGATGGGGGGATTTTTCTCAAAATCTTCGTGTCCCATCCCTGAAAGATACTAAACTTAAATACCAAGTTTGGCATTTTACCGACTTTTTGTTTTTGAGTTATCGTGTTCGTGTTTGAACCCGCGAACTTGGGTATATGAAGTCAGCATGGTAACCATTACACCATGGAGGGCTACTTCAATCTATGATTTTTACAGTTTTTAATTATACACTTTTGTGGATGATATTTGTAAAATTAGTTTAGGCATTGTTGAGGAAAGTGATTTTTCCATTGCAATACACGAACATTTCGTAAAATATCATTTAAAGTGACAGAGAAATTAATTATCCTTAAAACCATGAATAAACGATGTTGAAAAAACTTCTTCAGAGTAGGCTACATAACTTAAGAACGTCGTTAATGGATGCTCAGTGTCGCACTGTCAAGTCATTAGTTCGATATTTTACAGATTTTTGTGACATTAAATCTTGAGAACGCTAGTAACAAGCTGCTAAAAACGATATTTCTATACTCGGGCAGCAGTTTTAAAGACATTCTAAGCCATTTTTTCAACCAGCTTTGCTCTAACACCGACTTATCAGCATCTGATACCCACACGTTTAAAGCTATGTAGTTGCGTTATGTTTATCCGGGAACCATGCATCGCAAATCTCAAATCACTTAAATTACTTATATCAGTCACGTGCACACTCTCGCAAATTATTTCGGTGTAGTATATATATATATATATATATATATACACACACACACACACACACACACAAAATCTGATGTGCTACACTCACATGTCTTTCTCTAGGTGCTCTACAAACTTCTTACATAAGATTATTCGTTCTACACCATACTTATCGAGATAATCATTAGCACAATGTTCTTATTACTTAGTTCCTTATAAGTAGAAGGTAACTAAAGGAATGCCCAAGGCTAAACCGATAGTCAAATGTTTTAAAAGCTGTCGTTATGCGACTGTCTTGCAAATCGCTTCTTTGCTTGACCAGGAGTAGAACAAAAGAAAAACGAGCACTTCCTGTCTAAGAAAAGTAAGTACTTTACAACTGAAACCAATAACAAGGAATATCTCGGAAAGGTTGTCAAGGTCATAAATTCTTTGTTTTTATGAGATCTACATTTTTTTGTGTAGTAAGTTCGACAAAATTCATTCAGAATAAAGAGGTCTTTAAAGGCTATTCCGAGAAAATTCAATATATACATTTAATTTGTCATGTAGATATCTTTAATATACGATATTTTAAAATCGTTAAAGCCATTTTTAGAAAATCAAAATTTTCGAAAAATGTTCCATGTAAAGGGTATTTGGGGGTGGGGGATTTTCCTGAAAATCTTCGTGTCGCATCCTTGGTAATACTAATCTTAAATTCCAAGTTTGGTATTTAATGGACTCTTCGTTTTTTAGCTATACTGCCCACAGACACACACACACACATTAGAACATTTTTCTAAAAAGGTTTTTTTTATTCAGGGCTTTCAAAACATGTATTTCCGGTGAAATTTTGGTATCGAATTTTTTGATGCAATATAATACTTTCTCTAGTACGAGAGAAAATTAAAATTAGCTTTATAACGAACAAACAGATATTGTCATAACTAAGGATATGTCTACAATTGCTTTCATGTGAACTGCAATAATAATGTATAACGCTGGAAGCTGTTGTGGTTGTGTTCAGTCATTCGCGCCAAGCTGGAGCATCAACTGTTTTAGAGAGGGAGACAAGATATTTTCATGTCTCTCCTACGACCTCGTATTTATACAGCTATAACAGTACAGGATTTAGCGAACAACACACAGTCCCTCGCAGATGTTAATCCATCGGTTTATTGGCCCCATGAAAGAAAGGCAACCTTAATAAGTCACCCCTTCCTTAGGGATGTTTCTGGCATCCCTAAAAATCAATAATTATATAAGCAGTCTAAAATCTTGTCCGCGCAAAGTGACTGTGTATCTGAACAGTCTCGTTGTGTTCTTTATTTTATTGAAGTTAGCTCCTCTGCAACTTTTTATTTCCATCTACTGTTTTGTTTAGTTGTGAAGAGATGAATCCAACATGACATAGTGTGCAGTATGTTACACACACCATTTTCGCGGTGGACTGAAACCGTTAAAAGGGATGACGATTAACGAGAAGACCAAAACCTATTCTTAGCTTTTCGGCACAAAAGGTAGAACACAAAGGTGGGAAATTGAAGGAAAACCTACAAAAAACGCTTTAACTGTTCATTGTAGGGCCAATACGAGTAGCTGTGCGGTAGTTATTATATGGAAAAACTGTTTTGTTGCCCTTTCCGGACAACATAATCAAGAAATACGTACCAGAAAAGACAGAAGAGTCAGCTTAATAAGAATTAGGTAATCTGCATGTAGTTTTATGTATAAGAGCACCTATAATTTAGGCCACGAGCTGCCACTGTGTATATCATAACATATAAAACATTGAAAACCGCCGAAACTTATAGTTCATTTATTTACAATAGCAGTAGGTATATGTATTCTTATTGTACTTGTTAAATTAATGTTTATTATTATTCATAAGGGTATGCGATTATATGCTGTTCCCCCTATAGACGCCCAGATTCGTGGAGCAGATTGTAGCTTTTTACTTTCTCTACACGTACTATGTACATAGTGTATAGAGAAGGTATTGTATTGCACCCAAAAATTCGATACCGGGATTTCTCCGGTAATACATGTTTTCGGTCCCCTAAATAAAAAAAAAAGCATTTTTAGAAAAAGTTCCGTGTGTGTGTGTGTACAGTATAGCTCAAAAACGAAAAGACCGTTAAATACCAAACTTGGTATTTAAGTTTCAAGGATACAATACGAAGATTTTCAAGAAAATTCCCCCACCCCCAACTACCCTTTGCATGGAAAAATTTCGAAAATTTTGATTTTCTTAAAATGGCTCACACGATTTTGATTAAAATCTCTTATATTTAAGATATTAACAGGACAAATAAAATGTATAGCTTCAATTTTCTGGGAATAACCTCTGAAGACATGTTTATTCTGGATAAATTTCGCGGGATTTTGTATATCTGGTAAACCATAAGAGACAGAAAAAAATTACCGCTCAAAAAATGTAGAGCTCGTCAGAACGCACAATTTATGAAGTATACTTATTTCTTCTTCTTTTTTTTTTTTTTTTTTTTTCAGGAGTTGACCATTTCTGAGATATTCCTTGTTATTTGTTTCAGATTAAAAATACTTCAACTTTTCTCACACGGAAAGTTGTAAACTCCTGGCCCTCATAGAAACGGATTTCAACCACATGGCAACCAGCTTTTAAAGGATTTGACTATCGTTTAGCCTAGTTTATTCCCTTATTTTATTCCTACTTACAAGGAAGTAAGTAATTAAGACAATTTCTACTTATGTTTGACTCTATTATCATTAAATAGACAGAAAAATATGCTTTGTAACAATAATTTGTTACAGCGCTGTGGAGAAACTCGCGTGAATGGAAAACATCAGATTTTTAATTTAGAAGCTCTGAGTTCTGATCTGAGGATGATTGCGTTGTTTATATTCTTCGGGTTTTTCCCTTTCATCATAAACAAATGCCGAACTATCAATTCAGTGGACCTCGTGGTCATTTGGACATATTTCATTTCATCCAGAGACTTTACAGACCTGTGAAACGGGATACTTAATCCTAAACGAAATGCAACCGAATAACGGATAGATGTGAGGATTATGCAGTAAGCATTTCCGAAATATACTTCGTTGCAAATCTGAGTTTTTCTTACTACAGTAATGGCATTAATTCTGGACACTTTTTAGTTAAATTAACTTACAAATTGCAATATTACTCTTACTCAGGACTATTCTTATCTGATAACTTACAGTCAGAAAGCGTTAGCATAATGTATTATTGAATCTTTTAATACAAACTAGAACTTATTTGGCCCTTATTGGACTAATTTGGCTCAACTTTTGAAAATATAGTTTTATAAATATACACATTATTTTATTTTATATATAATGTGAATATTGCAATTATTGCTGCATAAAAGAACTCGAAATATTAAAATCTATTAATTTTTGTATTATGATTCTTAAATACTATGAATTACCTACATTCACTTAAATATACAAGATTTCCCCAATTTTGAGTCCCAATTACTGTAAGAGAGTAATAAATTATTATATTTCATATTGGATGCAATAAAAACTAAACATATTTTCCAATAATACTTTTATTGTATTTTGCACCCAATATGATGTTTAAAAAGCTCATATAATAAGGTGCTCAAAATTGGGGAAATCTCATTTAAGATTACTGTTCGTGTAGTGCTCTTGGTGTTGAAAGTCATCTCAAAATTACTAGATTCCCTAAATTTTGAGCTTCTCATTGTAATGTGATGCCACTAATTCCAATTTTCGCATTAGATATAATATAAAATAAGCTATATGTGTATATATTGATTAAATAATATATTTTCAAAAGCTGGGCTCCTTAAGGACCAAATTAGCACCAGTTTGCAGTAAAAAGGTTTAATAGTGTATTACGGTAACACTTTCTGGCTATACTTTATCAGATATTAAGAGTTTAATGCAATATTGTAATTTGAAAGTTAATTTAACAAAAAAACCTGTCCAGAATTAATGCCACTACGTATAAATCTCACATGCATCCTTTCTTTTGCATCTCACGATTATCGTTTTAGATGTACTTCCCTGAACAGCTGCTTGTCAACTCAGCAATAACATGTATTACCTTGGAGATTGAGTGCAGTTAAATAGAGCACTGGGTTTATGGAATGTTCTCCAGCGTGCTGTTTTGGACTCCCTCCAGTATGTGTTTAAACCCTTGCGCGTGCAAGATGGATGCCCTCCTACCACGCTATCACATGGCTGGCTGGTGCTTCCACTTTACATACCGTTTTCCGCGCGTGTTCAGGATTTACCTTGAAATACGGAAGGATAATGACCTCTAAAAGTAGTTCCCCGGCTTAAAAATGTACTTTCGATTCGCTCCACTTCATGATTCTGTAATACTAAACTCTAGCTTGCAAGAAACTATTTCATAAACTTGCGGACTAATATATTAAAATGTTGATTATTCAGCATTGCGTATGATTATCTAATCCTTAGCACTTTTGTTTTAGGTGGCGCGAAGAAGCATAAAATCCGGCCAGGGTTCAGGACTGCCAACATTTGACAAAAATATTTGGAATCTGATTTTGTGTATTCCATCTAAATTTTCAGTATGAAAAAAAATTAGTTACTAACAATATAAGAAGAAGAAAATGAATATTAAAACTCGCAAATCTCTGTATTATGCTCTCAATTTCTTATGCGTTTCCAAATTTATCAAAAAAATAGTTATTATCAGTTAATACTCCTAGCCTATATGCACATAGGACGTTATTACTTTGCAAAATCTGTAGTGTAATTAATGGTAAACACAGCGTTTAGCCACTTTGTATCAGTTGTTTCTAATTAGCCGTTTTTATTCGAGCATCACTTCTTCTTAATTTGGAATAAACTATTTAATTCTATCATCAACAGTTTAGAGGTATTATTTGAGAACAAAGAAGTATTAATACACTAATTATTTTAATATGACATGGTAATGTCATTTTTAACTAACTTCTTTTCACCCTATCATATATAAAGTAACAAAATACTCAACAGTATGCTGGTGTTTTATATTAACCAATATGTTCGTTTCTGAGATTTCTTCCCTTAAAAAATCTTATGTTTTTATTCATATAACCTTCTCCAGCTGTTCCACATACAAACTGTTCTTAATAAAGATTATTATTTTATCTACATCATGTTAATCGAGATAAACATTAGAGATAAACTTACTTCTTTGTAAGTAGAAGGGAAATAAGGGAATACAATAGGCTAAGTCAAATCTTTTAAAAGCTCATTGCTATGTGAAATAACTGAAGTCGATTCTGTTTGCATGGCCGGCAGTAAAAACAAGAGAGAAGAAATGAAAGGTGATATCCCGTTTGAGAAAAGATACATACATACTTTAAAGTTGAAACAATATCTCACAAACGGCCAACTCGCTAAAAAAAAAAAAAATTAAAAAAAATGCAGTTATAAATTATGTGTTTTAGCGAGATCTGCATTTTTTGTGCAGTAAACTTTTGTCTATCTCTTGCGCTTTACCATTTGTGCAAAATTCATCCAGATGTCTTCAGAAGTTATTCCCAGAAAATTCAAGATATATTTATTTGTCATGTATACATATTTAATATACGGCATTTAATAAAAATCGTTAGAGCAATTTTGAGGAAAACATTTTTTTAAAAAAATGTTCCATGTAAAATGTAATTTGGGTCGACGGTTTTCTTGCAAATCTTCGTGCCGCATCGTTGGAAGATACTAAACATAAATAAAAGTTTGATATCTAACGGTCTTTTCGTTTTTGAGCTATGCTGTCCATAGACACACACACGCGAAAAATGTTTTTTTTTTTTTTTTACTCAAGGGACCTCACAACATATCTTTCCGGTGAAATCTCAACATCGAATTTTGGATGGAATACGACTATGTACATGGTATATACATACGTGATTGAGAAAGTAAAAAAAAAAACAAAAGCAACTAACTAAACCAAATGTTGCCGATTTGGCTTATAGATATCTATGCTTAAATATTTTGTTTTCTAAGAAAACAAATATCTGGACCTACTGCAAATAAGAAACTTTATTCTAAAGCAATGGAACAGGAAATCGTGGGAGTAGTTCCTGCACTTCTTCTCCTGAAAACTATAAAAATTCACTATCACGAAGCGACGGATGATAAGAGGCTCTCTATTGAATCTCTTTCTAGCTCATTTACATTAAATACCCATGTGTCAATTCTATCAAAATAATTTTAGTGCAATTTTATAGTATGTATTTTTGCAAGCTAATATCTGAATAATACGGTCAACTTATTGAGCTGTATCTTCGTTTACTTTCTTTTAAACTTTTTTTTTTTTTTTTTTTTTTTTCATATATGTAATTTTTCAGTCACGCCCAGTGCCATCTTTACCTTTTTATGTCGAATAACGTAATAGCCATGTTCATTAATGCGTCTAGAAAATTCAAATTGTGTACTGAAATTATTACCTTTAAAAATAACATACAAAACTCGTTGCTTACATGAGCCAAAACAATTTTGCGTCCAAATTTTTGTAGAACGATACACACAATTTGACTCCGATGGATAAGTGTTTTTTCGCGTGTGTTCTGGTAATGACACCATTTGAGTTTTCGTCTTGCCGGAATAACTTACGAGAGATGTCTAGCAATTAATAGGGATATTCAGAGAAAAGATCTTGGTAAAAATATTAAAACATTCACGCTGTGGAATTGCTCAATTTAGCTTATTTATGCATTTGTCATTAACATTCATTTTAGTGTGTTTACCAACTACAACAAGTTAAGCGCCAATATTTTAGATAGGTGGGCGATTTGATATGATTATTGGAATTGTAACCGAACATAAAATCGTATAGAAATATTTTAGACATAAAATATATATGAAATGTCTTCCTTTACAAAGTGAAACCAAATTTAAACATTCTTTGCTTTTAGCTTTAAACTGAAACCGCTTGTTGCCTACCTCGTGGTGGAGTGGCGTGCCTGTTTTGCAATCTGGAGGGCGCGAATTCGATTCATGGTTAGACCACGTTAACCTAGATATGCCTTTTCTATAGGTTTTCTTTATATTTAGTTTTCAGCTCTTATAAAACCATTTCCGGCAGTTTATTGTTGCATGCCTGAATTTTTTTGAAAACGTTTAGCATCTTGCAAAAAATAAACAAAGATATGAAGGGAGTATATTTTCCAAAGATCAAAATAAAGATTTAGACCAGTTTTTATACCTTTCAGATTATTTTATTGAAAATAAGTTATATAAAAACCTGAGCCAAAGCAATAGCTGTCAGACGATGATGAAGAGAGGTCCCTGTAGTGTTGCTAACCGTATATGCTTAAGAAGATATTCATGCCAGAGATACAGGAAATTAAAATAAATAAATTATATTTTGGCTGGAGTTTGAAGCTAATCGAGGCCTCTACGGAGCGATAAAGTTGTCACTTCAACTCATAACTTCACTTCCTTTGACAACATATTTTTGGCCTTTCCTTGCTCGATAAAGCGCAAAGATAGTCACATTGTTGAAAGGTTTGTCTGGCTGAGAAGTTGTTAGTTCCAGACACTGTAATTTGTGAAAGTTAATAATGCATGAACATACCGTTAAACAAAAGTGGTAGGACCTTGGGGTTTCTCACCGCGCTACCGCCAGACCCTTGCTGCTGTATCACATCCCCACGTGGGCGTACACAGCCTTTAGTTTTCAAATTCACCCACACAGCACAAACACAACACCAATGCACTAATATTCTCTAACAAACAAACAAACATAAACAACACCGGAAATTAAACTCTTGTGTGAAGATAAGCGAAAATAAGAAGTTGGATTGTTGCCAGCATTGCGGTACACACGGTAGGTAATGGTTACTGACCTCTAAAAACAGCTGTGCTGGATCTGCAAGTAGAACCCGAGCGATTCTTGTGAACGCGGTTCTTGAATCACACTACTCAGCTGTTCCAACAGCTGGGATGTTCCACAATCACTGATACACCCATCCAGCGAACTTCTCAAAGAGTCACTAACTGATGCTTCCGGGGGTAGAACGTCACAGAGATAAACGAAAAAACAAAAAACTGATTTGAGTGCGCGAAGCAAAAAACGCGAGAGAAAATGCAGCAGGCCTACTGTTGCACTACCGCCTCGCAGCACCGCGCGCCAGCTACTGAGTGCTGAAGTAGTTTCTCAAGTTCCAACTGTTGGGCTAGCCAGGATCCGTTATTGATCCGGGCGTCGCAGGCGCCGTCACGCGGCGTTCCACGAGAACACCAGCTATCCTTCCTTCTCGCTTCCAAAATATCTACATTCCTCTCCAGATTTGCGGATATTCACAGAACACTGATTTCATTGTCCCGCATCAAAACAAATTTAGACATGACTGTTCGTTCGTCTTTGCTTGTATGTCTCTAAGCATCCTTATGCCTTTTCCCTCCCGCCTTTATTTTTTCTTCTTTTTTATTTCCTCTACGTACATAGTGTATAGAGAAGGTATTGCATTCCACTCAAAAATTCGATACCGAGATTTCACCGGAAATAGATGTTTTTGGGTCCCCAGCATCCAAAAAAATCATTTTTAGATAATGCTCCGTATTGTGTGTGTGCATGTGTGTCCGTGAGTCTGTGAACACGATATCTCAAAAAAGGAGAGTCGATAAAATACCAAACTTGGTAAATATGTTTCAAGGATGCGACACCAAGATTTTCAAAAAAATCCCCCTACTAAAAACTACCCTTTATATGGAACAAATTTTGAAAATTTTGATTTTGTTAAAAATGGCTCTAACGATTTTGATTAAAATCCCGATTAATGTCCGAAATAAAATGTATATCTCGAATTTTTGGGGAATAGCCTCTTAAGACCTCTTTATTCTGGATGAATTTTGCTTACCTGCTAAACCGTAAGAGATAGAAAAAACCTCATTACACAAAAAATGTACATCACGACAAAACATACAATTTATGTCCTTCACGTTTTTGTTGTGGAGGTAACCGTTTCTGAGATATTCCTTGTTATTGTTTTCAATTGTGAAGTACTTAAACTTTTCTCAGACAGGAAGTGACCGCTTTTCTTTTGTTCCACTCCTGGCCAAGCAAAGAAGTGATTTGCAATGACAATCGCATAACGATAGCTTTAAACATTTGACAATCATTTTAGCATAGCGCTTTCCTTATTCTCTTCTACTTATTAGGAACTAAGTAATAACATTCTGCTAATATTTATCCCGATTATCATTGTATACAAAGAAGAATAATCTTTTGTAGGAGGTTTGTATAAAGCTAGAGAAAGTCATGTGTGTGTAACACATCAGAGTTTTTAAGTTGAGTTGGCCGTTTTCGAGATTTCAATTTTAAAATACTTTTCTCATACATGAGCTTGTCAACGTTGGGCCACGCAAAGAAACGGATTTCAATTCTATAGCAGCCACATTTTAAAACATTTGACTGTCGGTTTAGCCTAGTACATTCCCTTAAGTCCCTTTTACTTACAAAGGAACTAAGTAATAAGACCGTTTCTGATAATGTTATAACATTAAATAGATAGAATAATAAGCTTATTAATAATAATTTCTTACAGAGATGTAGAGAAAGCCATTTGAAGGGAGCACATCAGATTTTTCAATATATATATATATTATTTCTTCCTTTTTTCTATTCCTGGAAGAATTTAAGATTATTGTACATTGTAAAATATACACTTGTGGATGAATTTGAGAGGCCAAACGGGAGATATGTGGCAAGAACGTCAAATAAAAATACTTTTTTATTATTTTTAATTTTATTTTTCGCTTTAAAATGTTCCTTGATAAATTAGGGACACCACACATTTTTACAAATCTTTAAACTCTGGTGAAACTATCGTTTTAATACAGCTTATAGTGCTCTTTTTCTCGGATAAGATTTGTATGTATTACATTTTTACTTTCTCTATACGTACTATGTACATAGAGTATAGAGAAGGTATTGCATTGTACCCAAAAATTCGATACCGAGATTTCACCGGTAATACATGTTTTGCGACCATCTGAATAAAAAAAAAAAAGCATTTTTAGAAAAATGTCCGTGTGTCTGTCTGTCTGTCTGTGTATGGGAATAGCCTCTGAAGACTACTTTATTCTAGATGAATTTTACGGAATTTTATGTAACTGGTGAACCGTAAGACAAAAACTTACAACACAAAAAAAGTAAAGCACATTAAAACACACAATTTATGTTATATGCATTTATTTCCTGGAGTGAATAGTTTTTTAGATATTCCTTTTTTTTGTTTTTTTTTTGTTTGTTTCAGCCTTAAAAAAACTTATACTTTTCTCATTCAGGAAATTGTCAACTCCTGTCCACAAACAAAGAAACTTCAGTCACATAGCAACCATCTTTTGCTATCACTTTAACCTATTTTTTCTAACTTAGCATGAAGTAAATAGAAGCATAAACTTTTTATCAAACAATTTTTGCAGATATATAGAGAAAGTCATGTGAGTGGATTACATCAGATTTTTTTTCGTGAATTGTTGAGAATTGTTCATGTTTTCAAGAATAAAGGTTTTTTCTTAAAGATTGCGTCAGCACAATATCAAATTGACAATATATTACTTTTTCTAGCAGAGTATATAGTACAATTTGCATAGTAGGAAAAAAAAAACGTTTTTGGAAAAAAGTTCGCGCGCGCGCGTGTGTGTGTGTGTGTGTGTGGCTGTGGACAGCATAGCTCAAAAACGAAGACGCCGTTATTTAACAAACTTGGTATTCAAGTTTCGTATCTTCCAAAGATGCAACACGAAGATTTTCGAGAAACTACCCTTTACTTGGAAAAAAATTAATAAATTTTGATTTTCTCAAAAATGGCTGCAACGATTCTGATTAAAATCTCTTATATTTAAGATATTTACATGCCAAATAAAATTTATATCTTGAATTTTCTGGGAATAGCGTCTAAAGACTTTTTATTCTATATGCCTTTTAATGAATTTTGCATAATTGGTAAACCGCAAGGGGTAAACAAAAACGTACTACACAAAAAATGTAGTAAAACACACAATTTATGCCGTATACATTTTCTTCGAGTAACTGGCGATTTCCAAGATATTCCTCGTCATTAATTTCAGTTTTAAAATACTTTAACTTTTCTCAGTCAACGCCTGGCCTCACCAAGAATAGGATTTCAATACCATAGCAACCACATTTTAAACATTTTGAGAAAAAGGTCCGTGTGTGTGTGTGTGTGTGTGTGTGTGTCCGTGTGTCTGTGAACACGATAACTCAAAAACGAAAAGTAGCTAAAGTACCAAACTTGGTATTTAAGTTTAGTATCTTCCAGGGATGCGACACGACGATTTTGAGAAAAATCCCCCCACCCCAAACTACCCATTACATGGAACTCTTTTAGAAAATTTTTATTTTCTTAAAAATAGCTCTAACGATTTCGATTAAAATATCATATGTTAAAAATATTTACCTAACAAATAAAATGTATATCTTGAATTTTCTGGGAATAGCTTCTGAAAATCTGTTTATTCTGGATGAATTTTGCTTAATTTGGCATAACTAGTAAACTGTAAGAGATAGAAAAAAAAACTTACTGTACAAAAAATGTAGGTCTTGTTAAAATACACAAATTATGTCATATACATTTTTCTCGTGGAGCTTACCGTTTTCTAGGTATTCATAGTTATTAATTTCAGTTGTGAAGTACTTATACTTTTCTCAGACGGGAGTGTCCGTTTTTCTTTTGTTCTACTCCTGGCCAAGAAATTTATAATGACAATTGCATAACGACAGCTTTTAAAACATTTGACTATTGGTTTAGCCTAGGTATTCCTTTATTTTCTTCCTACTTATACCGAACTAAATAATAAGAACATTGTGCTAATGAGTAACTCGATAAGCAAGGTGGAGAGAGAAGAAGAATCTTATGTATGAAGTTTGTAGAACAGCTAGAGAAAGTCATGTGAGTACCACATCAGATTTTTCAGTAAGGTATTCAGTTCCATGCAAAGTTAGATTGAAACAATAATAACAAAATAAAATGAAAAATAGCAAATCATTAAAAAAATTAAATTTTCTAAGATTTCGTTTAAAAATGTTGTGATACAAACGTCTCTGGTGTCTTGCACTATCGTGTCAGCCTTCCATTCAAGACCTCGGTGAAGTGGCAAGCCTTGGTGCATCGTGGTGCACGGAATCGCGGGTTCGCGTTCCTCCTTTGGCGTGGGTGTTTGTGCTCTTGTAAATGTGTGTTTCTAACTATTACAAATTCACAGGATTATAAAATTAACCAATTTATATTTTGAATTAAGGTTATAATTGTAATTTCATTAACCTGAATTGGAGCTCATCCTGCTGAAGATCCTTATATCTTAACACGACACATTTTAACAATTTTATGCTTCTTTACTGTAAGTAAAAACCGACAACAGAAGAGTAGGAGGAAATGGAAGGGAGACATTTAAAAAGCATGTCGAAAAATAACAAATCTGATGTGTTCCATTCACATGACTTTCTCTACATCTCTGCATCAAATTATTGTTAAAAAGCTTATTCTTCTATTTACTTCACGCTAATCGAGAAAAAAATTTAGCTGAAATCGTCTTATTACCTCCTGCTATGTAAGTAGGAGAGAAATCATCGGCTAAAGTGATTGCTATGCGACTGAAGTTGCTTTGTTTCTATGGACAGGAGTTGACAAGTTTGTGTATGAGAAAAGTAAGTATTTTATAGCTGAAACCAACAAGGAATATCTCAAAAACTGTCAACTCCACAACAAAAAGGGATATTACATAAATTATGTGTTTTAACGAGCTCTACATTTTCTATTACGTCTATCTCTTACGATTTACTATTTGCAAAATTCCGCAAAATTCATCAAGAATGAAGACTTCTTCAGAGGCTATTTCCAGAAAATTGGAGTTATATATTTTATTTGTCATATAAATATGTTTAATATACAACATTTTAATCAAAATCGTTAGAGCTATTTTTGAGAAAATCAAAATTTTCGAAAAATTTTCCATGTAAAAGGTATTTGGGGTGGGTGGATTTGTTGAAAATATTCGTGTCTCGCTCTTGGAAGATATTAAATTTAAATACTAAGTTTAGTATTTCATCAACTTTTCGTTCTTGAATTATCGTGTTCAAACACGGACCTTTTTTCCAAAAATGCTTCTTTTGGATACAGCGGGCCCTAAAACGGATGAAATTTCGCTATCGACTTTTTGGGTGGAATGCAATACCTTCTCTATACGCTATGTACATAGTACGTGTAGAGAAAGTAATAATGTTAATATATCCACCAGAAAATTTGTAACGTAAAGTTTAATTTCCTTAACTGGGAAGGTTATATTGAACAGCGAATTCATGAAACTGGTGAAATGATGGACAAGAGAGCTCATCATTTACCTATTAAGGACAAGGGGAAATTCGGAAAACACTTCATCTGAGTAAGCGTTTAGCACTTGGGACTTTATGTATGTTGTTACAAACATATTACGCCCCTCAGTTGTGAGTCAAATTGTAACGAATTATTATTCAATGTATAACAGCTTCCAGTGGGCGAGCTATTTGAGATTCGTTCTTTAGTATTACGTAGTATTATTATTTCTGAGGTCGTGGTCTCGAGGGAGATAATTTGTTCCAGGTAATATAATATTTGTAAATAATACACTGGTAAGGTGTTCTAGTATATTACTTGATACAATAATTATTAAAACCGCAGGATTGCACAGATAAATGAGGATTGCTGTCTACAGCACGCGTTCCCATAGGACGCTAACCTTGTGCCGAGAAATGATGCGCACACAAAGACTGACCAATAACAAATGCGCACAGTTGAGCGTCTATTCAGCTCTTATATAGGCTCGAAACTTATTTTATATGTTTCCTTATTAAACATTCCTTCAGGAAGTATATAATACAGGCTTCCTTTTATTTATTATTAAATTACTTTTGATACATATAATATTTACTTCATAAGCTATTTGCGCTTAGTGAAAATTTAAATACGGGTATACAACGCTTGGGGGTGCGGTATGCTGGAAAGAACAACTTCCTTTTTTATGCACATAGCAATGCAGTTATCATTGTTGGATTTTTTTTTAAATAATTATTTTTGATCTCAAATGAAATAATACATAAAATACACATTACATTCAATATTCTGGTATTCACAGAACACTTACAGGTTAATTACTTTCAGTAATTAGTTTTTTCTTTACCACATAATCAATAAATGAATATGACATCAATTTCCTTTCATTAACATAAAACGCTTGATATGAAAACGCTTGGCTTCCATATGTTAATGTCTCAATGTTAAGTAGACGCAACCTGAACCGAGAAGATTACTTGTTTTAATGTATTAGCGCCCGAAAAAAAACCGTTTTATTACCGGTTTTTATCACTTCACAAAACACGTACGTTACACGGAGAAATAGACAGAGAAAAAGAGAGACTGCGATGTGGGACAACGTGGGAGATAGAGTGAAAGCGGCATAGAGATGGAAACTGAAACAGAGAGAGTGAAAAGGGGAGAGAGAGAGAGAGAAAGAGAACTGCGGGATAGATAGAGAACAATCTCAGAATTTAACGCGATAACGCGAATTCTGGTGAGTATAAACACTTGGTGTTTTAACATATTTGTAAGTTTGGTATCAATTCAGCAACTCATCTGTAACTATCGGTGTGAATTGGCGGTCAGTACTGGCCTAACCATAATGCCGGGATTACCACGAACTTAACGTAACATGAATGTGTAACATGTATTAAATGGAGCTATTTAAGGTCGGCTTAACGTGACATACAGCGGCTGTCCCAGAAGTACCCGACCTGACGCATAGATAGCAGTTGTAAAAAGTACCCACCTTAGAAAGCTTACGTTTGAAGGTTGACGATTTCACATTGTTTAGCATTTGCTTGGCAGCCATCATTAGTGAATGCTCTCACCGAATTTGTAAACATGGATAAAACTGGTCATCGTTATGTGATACAATACTTTCATTTAACTGCCTCCGTGGTCGAGTGGTCAGCAAGCTGACTTCTCACGCGGAGATCCCGGGTTCGATTCCCGGTTGGGGCGGGGAATATTCCCCTATCCCCCACAGAGTCTGGAAGTATGAATGTGAGAGTGAATGTGCGTGTGTTTAGTAATATAAAGTTATTAACCTAATTTTCTGAACCTACAGTTTCACAAGTGAAAGCCCCCCGATATGACCATTGATGTTAAAGGGGGAAAAAAAAATACTTTTATTTGAAAGGTCTTAGTCCAACTAATATTAAAGCTGAGCTAGATTCCACTTTGGGGGAATCTGCCTTTTCGTTTACAACAGTGAAATATTGGGTGGTAGAGCTTTAGCGAGGCCGTACGAACTACCAAGACACAACACAGTCGACCAAATGAGGTTACCAGTCCAGAAATTGTAAAGGTGGTCGACTGAAAGTGCGCCAGCTAGCAGATATTGCCGGCATTTCAAAAAGTTCTAAACATCGCATACTGACTGAAAGTTGTATGCAAGGTGGGTGCCGCGTTTACTAATAATAGAACAAAAACAGCGTCGAGAATGCTTCAGTCGAGTGTTTAGCAATGTTTCGCTGCAATAGAATTGAGTTTTTGCGTCGTCCATCACTTCACACCTGAGACGAAGGAATAATCAAAACAGTGGATTGGAAGGGGAAAATCGGCTCCAAAGAAGGCGAAGACTGTTCCATCTTGCAGGCAAGGTTTTAACGTCAGTTTTCTGGGACGTAGGCGGGATAATTTTCATTGACTATCTGAAGTAAAAATGGCTAATATTGTGCGAACTTATTACAGCGTTTGAGTGATGAAATCGAGAAAAAACGGCCGCATTTAGTGAAAAAGAAAGTTTTGTATCATCGAAACAATGCACCAGTTCACACGTCTATCATCGCCATGGTCAAAATCAACGAGTTAAAGTTCGAATTGCTTCTTGATGCACCCTATTCGCCAGTTTTATCCCCCTCTGATTATTTTCTGTTTCTAAACTTGAAATGGCTTAAGGTAGAAGATTTGCCAAAAATGAAGAGGGGAGTTTGCAGTTGATGGCTATTTTGCAGACCTCGATAGTTCTCAATATAAACAGGGTATCGAAACTATTGAACATCGATGGGAAAAGTGTATCGAGCTGAAAGGAGACTATGTAGAGAAAGAAAGAGGTTTTTCCCGAAATTGCTGTGCTTTCTTCGTTAGGTTCTGGAACGGCGTTGTAACTGAAGTGTTTGGCAGTGTTAAACTTTCCTTCCCATTAAGTGATATCACATGGTAATTACAACCAATCGGCCTGAAGCAGTAGCATGAAGTAAAAAATTCTGATGTGTTCCATTCACATGGCTTTCTCTTCATCTCTGCAACAGATTATTGTTAAAAAGCTTATGCTTCTATTTACTTCATTCTAATCGAGAAACAATTGTTAGAAATAGTCTTATTGCTTGCTTCTTTGTAAGTAGAAACGGAATAAGGGAGCACCATAGGTTAAACTGATAGTCAAAAGCTGGTTGCTATGTGACTGATGTTTCTTTGTTTGTATGGACAGGAGTTGACAAATTCCTGCATAAGAAAGGTATGTTTTTCAAAGGTGAAGCAAAAAACAAGAAATATCTTAAAAACGATCAATTCAAACGTATATAACATAAATTGTGTGTTTTAATGTGCTACACCTTTTTTGTGTGGTAAATTTTTGTCCATCTCTTATGATTTAGCAGCTATACAAAATTCCGTAAAATTCATCCTGAACAAAGTTGCCTTTTCAGAGGCTATTCCCAGAAAATTCAAGATATAAATTTTATTATCTTTAATATACGAAACTTTAATAAAAATCATTAGAGCCATTTTTGAGAAAATCAAAATTTTCGAAAAAAGTTCCATATAAAGGGTAGTTGGGGGTGGGGGGATTTTTCTCAAAATCTTCGTGTCGCATCCCTGGAAGATACTAAACTTAAATACCAAGTTTGGTATTTTACCGACTTTTCGTTTTTGAATTATCGTGTTCACAGACACACGGACACACACACGGACCTTTTTCTGAAAATACTTTTTTTTTGGATACAGAAGACCCTAAAACGTATATTTCCGGTTAAATCTCGATATCGAATTATTGGGTGGAGTGCAATACATTCTCTATACACTATGTACGTAGTACGTGTAGAGAAAGTAAAAACTACCAATGAAAAGTAATAATTGCTGCAACGTTAGGTTAAAGTGGATCCTAATAGATTAGCAGCATTTCTTGAACTTCCCGTTACGTTAAAGTGCATAGTAATCCCAATTTAAACTCTGTTTAGAACATACTTTATTATCTTTGGAACATATAGAAGTGTTCAGGCTTGTTACGCGGCGATGTACATCACTTCAGCGCTAATCATGCCATTTAAATGCAGAATCGATTAATAGGAATTCAATTTCTGTCACTTGTTACGTGCATAATTAACACGAGGGAAGTGAAGGTTTATAGCTAAAGGATTGTCTGACAGTATTCATCCCATACATGTCAGCTTTCTTTGTTAAGCGTTAATGCGTATATCTACAATATACCCTCCTCAGTCCTGTGGCGTTTAACCAAATGTGCAATAGGCACGTTTAATAGCGAGTAATTAAACAGAAATACTGGTTTACAACCGCGCTTGCACCAAGATCAGGTGATTGATATTGTTTCCACTGTCACTTCACTGATATTATGTAGTTTAAATTTCTATTGTCGCTTCACTGTTCCTAATGCTTGCTACTCCACTTCATGATGTAGCGGTATAATGAAATATGCACGAGTAGCCTCTACTTAGAATGGTGTAACCTGGGTAGTCGAACACAAGACCGTCTCTAATCTCTCGCAGAAGCAGCATTCATTGTGTGTCACAGCAGTCGCCACAAAATTCACTCAGAGATTGCACGCATTACCTCAAACCGTTCACTAGCGAACACGCTCGTTTGTTTATACTGCCGCTGGAAGATTCTAGAATATCCTGAACGCAGGGAGAGGGGAAACTTCCAGAATATTCTGGTAATTTGTCGGTATCACTTATGAGGTTTCTGTTGGACGAGAGTGTTATTTATATGTATTCTGGATCCGTTCTTAGAAGCACACTGTTTGTATTACTCCGCGCCTACCTGCATGAGCGTATGTGATTTTTTTTTGTTAGTGTTTATTACTATGGCACCGCAAACGATGACCCTGATGATACATGCAATGAAGATGGACCGTCGGTTGAATGCGATGGCGGGCGAAACCGGAGAACCCGGTGAAAAAAACCCGCCCCCACAAATCCCACATGCGGTCTCTTGGAATCGAACCCGGACCGCTTTGATGAGAGGCGAGAGGTTACGACAGGTTACATTCAAAACGAGTTGTATGAACAAGAATGGCTTACTAGTAGGTTTTTCTATTAAATGGTGTTGAGAAATATATCAAGAAGATAATATCAAAGGAAATAAATTCAAACGAAGACGTGATTTTAAAGCACTTTTGTATTTACATTAGACAGAGCCGTCTTCGCTGCAACTCTCAGTTTGAAATTTGAGGATACCTTGAACTGTGTTTATCACTAAACTATCGACGACTGCATCAGTGAGCCAGTCCAGTGTGATTGGCAGGCTGAGGGCAGCCCGAGGTTTGTTAGACGTGTCCCTGTTCTCAGAGAGAACTTAACCACGTTCTGACGGGATTGTGGGTTTTGTAGGATGGCGGGTGTGTTTTGGGGTTGTGGAGTGACAGGAGGAGGCGAATATTGCTCCTCGACGGTTGCCTTGATGGTGCAACGGCCCTTGTGCACCGCTGGTGTGTTTTTATCAAAATGTTTCTTGAGATTATAATTTTGAATCCAAGCAACTCTTGAAGGATAATAAGGAGCTTAGCCGTAGCAGCTGTTGGTGGTGCTCCTTCGTTACCGGGGATGCCCGCAAGCCATGCGGGGAAGCCGGTATCGCCTGAAGCGGCGGTTTGTGGGATCGTAATCCCCAAGAGACCTAACGAGGGCGCTCCGATGAAATGGTAACCCTTCGTTGAATTTTATTGCCCGACGCCTAATCTCGTCCTCCAGGTATGGTGAACCAGAGGCTTCGTGCAGGAGTCTCGTTGGAAAGCCTCGAGGCACAGATTAGATAGCCCGAAGACACCTATTCTGTACCCGCTGAAGCAACAACAGACTGGAGTCTGCCGCCATGCCCCAGATCTCGCAGGCGTAGATTAATAAGGGGATTATGATAGCCCTCAAAAGGCGCAACTTAAGGGGAACCGTCATCGAGGACCTCAGCATCGGGTACAGTGAGGCCGCAGCCCCATTGCCCCGGCACCACACCAGTAGCCATAGCTTTTATTCTTCCTTGTTTACATGCATGTCAGCCTGCCACATTTTCGCCGTCACCTGCGCCAATGCTTCGTCTAAAAGCTGTGTGTGTGTGTGTGTGTGTGTGTGTGTGTGTGTGTGTGTGTGTGTGTGTGTCCGTGTGTATGTGAACACGATAACTTAAAAACGAAAAATCGGCAAAATACCAAACTGGGTATTGACGTTTAGTATCTTCCAGGGATGCGACACGAAGATTTTGAGAAAAATCCCCCACCCCAAAACTACCCTTTACATGGAACTTTCTTAGAAATTTTTGATTTTCTTAAAAATGGCTCTAACGATTTTGATTAAAATTTCGTACATTAAAGATATTTACTTGACAAATAAAATGTATACCTTGAATTTTCTGGGAATAGCCTCTGAAGACTACTTTTTACTTTCTCCATACGCACTATGTACATAGTGTATAGAGAAAGTATTGCACTCCATCAAAAAATTCGATACCGAGATTTCACCGGAAATATATGTTTTAGGGTCCCCAATATCCAAAAAAAGCATTTTTACAAAAAGGACCGTGTGTGTGTGTGTGTGTGTGTGTGTGTCCGTGTGTCTGTGGACGATAACTCAAAAACGAAAAGTCGGTAAAATACCAAACTTGGTATTTAAGTTTAGTATCTTCCAGGGATGCGACACGAAGATTTTGAGAAAAATCCCCCCACTCCCAACTACTCTTTACATGAAACTTTTTTAGAAAATTTTGATTTTCTCAAAAATGGCTCTAGCGATTTTGATTAAAATTTCCTATATTAAACATATTTACCGGACAAATAAAATGTATATCTTGAATTTTCTGGGAATAGCCTCTGAAGAGTAGTTTAATCTGAATGAATTGTACTAAATTTTGAATAACTGCTAAACCGTAAGAGATGGAGAAAAACGCACTACACAAAAAATGTAGAGCACATTAAAATACACAATTTATGTTATATAATTTTTTTTTTTCGTGGAGTTCGTCGTTTTTGTGACATTCCTTATATTTGGTTTCTGCTATGAAAAACGTATACTTTTCTCATACAGGAACTTGTATCCATATAGACAAAGGAACTTCATTGACATATCAACCAGCTTTTGACTATCACTTTAACCTACAGTTGTCCCTTATTTCGCTTCTACTTACAAGGAAGCGAGTAATTAGACTATTTCTGCTATTTTTTCTGATTAGCATAAAGTAAATAAAAGTATAAGCTTTTTAAGAATAATTTGTTGCAGGGATATTGAGAAAGTCATGTGAATGGTCCACATCAGATTTTTTCTGGATGAATTTTACGAAATTTTGCAGAACTGCTACACCGTAAGAATTGGACAAAAACTTAACACAAAAAGGATAGATCACGTAAAAAATCTCACAATTTATATTATATATATTATCTTCGTGAAGTTGATCATTTTTTTAGATATTCGTTATTTTTGGTTTCAGCTTTAAAAACTTACGGTTTTCTCATACAGGAATTTGTCAACTCTTGTCCATATAAACAAAGGAACTTCAGTCACATAGCAACTGAGCTTTGACTATCACTTTAACCTGTGGTACTCCCTTATTTCGCTTCCACTTCCAAGGAAATAAGTAATAAGACTATTGCTGCTAACTTTTTTTCGATAAGCATGAAGTAAATAGAAGTATAAACTTTTTAACAACAATTTGTTGCAGAGATGTAGTGAAAGTCATGTGAATGGATCATATCAGATTTTTAAAAGTAATGTAGAGAACCTCTTACGTTTACAAATCATGTTCACCGTTGACAGCACTTAACACTTTGTTTATTGTAGGTGGCTCATTGTCAACAGAAAGAAAAAAAATCTGATGTGTTCCATTCACATGACTTTCTCTATATCACTGTAACAAATTATTCTATTTACTTCATCTAATGGAGCAAAAATTAGCAGAAATAGTCTTATTACTTGCTTCCTTGTTAGTAGAAGCGAAATAAGGGAGTATCATAGGTTAAAGTGATAGTCAAAAGCTGGTTGCTCTGCGACTGAAGTTCCTTTCTTTGTATGGACACGAGTTCACAAAGTCCTGTATGAGAAAAGTATAAGTCTTTATAGCTGAAAAACAAAAACAAGGAATATCTCAAAGACGATCAACTCCACGAAAAAAAAAAATGTATATAACATAAATTGTGTGTTTTAAGGTGCTCTACAATTGTTGTGTGGTAAGTTTTTGTCCATCTCTTACGGTTTAGTAGTTATGCAAAATTCCGTAAAATTGACCAAGACTAAAGTAGTCTTCAGAGGCTATGCCCAGAAAATTAAAAATATACATTTTATTTGTCATGTAAATATCTTTAATATACGATACTTTAAACAAAATCGTTAGTGCCACTTTTTAGAAAATCAAACTTTTGTTCCAAGAGGAGATTTTTCTCAAAATCTTCGTGTCGCATCCCTGGAGGACACTAAACTTAAATACCAAGTTTGGTATTTTACCGACTTTTCGTTTTTGAAATATCGTGTTCACAGACACACGGACACACACGAACCTTTTTCTGAAAATACTTTTTTTGGACCATAAAACATGTATTTCTGTTGGAATGTCGGTATCGAATTTTTTGGTGGAGTGCAATACCTTCTCTGTACACTATATATATAGCACGTCCACTGTCCTAAAATTGCTTTAGCTTTGTCCCTCTTTTTGCAGGGTGTTTTAATACAATCAGTTTGTTTAAAGTTTTACGAACCTTAACAACTCACTTCCGACAGGCCGGTATACTCTTCCGTTATTTTCCCCAGTTCGTTCAGTAAGAAATCCGGATTGTGCTCCTTTAATTCATGAAACATATTTAAAACAACCTGCTTCTTGCCACTCTTGAACAGTTTACATTTTGAATGCTCTTTATATCCGCGATCAGCCATTGTTAACACTACTGAATTCACGCCAGTCGCAAGCCTGCTCTCATAATCTTCACTGACATTTTGTTTGCCTTTCTCCCGTTAATGTTAAGCTTATTTCTTGTGAAAGGATACATTTGTATTTCCAAACAGCTGCAAAAATGCGGCGCATCGTAATAATACACTTAAATTTATCGATTACCGCATTTTACAAGCAAAAATATTAGGTAAAAATGGATCTATTTTTACTTTCTCTACATGTTCTATGTACTTAGTGTATAGAGAAGATATTGTACTCCACCCAAAAATTCTGTACCGAAATTTCACCGGAAATATATGTTTTAGGTTCCCCTGTAACCAAAAAAAGCATTTTCAGAAAAAGGTTCATGTATGTGTGTATGTGTCCGTGTGTATGTGAACTCGATAACTCAAAGACTAAAAGTCGGGGAAATACCAAACTTGGTATTAATGTATATCTTGAATTTTCTGGGAATAGCCTCTGAAGATTACTTTTATTCTGGATGAATTTTACGCAATTTGAATAACTGCTAAACCGTAAGCAATGGACAAAAACTTACTACACAAAAAATGTAGAGCACATTAAAACTCATAATTTATGTTATATACATTTTTTTCGTGGAGTTGATTGTTTTTTAGATATTCACTGTCATTGCTTTCAGCTTTGAAAAGCTTATACTTTTCTCATACAGGAATTTGTCGTGTCCATACAAAGGAACTTCATTCACATAGCAACCAGCTTTTGACTACCAATTTAACCTATGGTACTCCATTATTTCGCTTCTACTTACAAAGCAGCAACTAATAATAACTATTTCTGTTAATTTTTTCTTGATTAGAATGAAGTAAATAGAAGCATAAGCTTTTTAACAATAATTTGTCTAGAGATATAGAGAAAGCCATGTAAATTGAACACATCAGGGTTTTTTTCTCTTGAAATGAGAGCATTCACAACGGTCACGTCCATGGAGCTGTTTTCGGAATTACTCAAGCAAGCAAGCAAGCAATATGGGAATTTTGATAGATTGTTTCACTCCCATGACTCTTTTAGGGCGTAATGTTCCCCTCTTCAGCCTTTTGTTTTCAGTTTTGTTAGTTATTTTTTACGAGTATGCCATCTTGCCTTTTTTCCACATTCCTTCCTTTTATTATTTTCTTTATTGAAAAACATTTACAATTGTTTGTTTTTTGGGAGGGCTAATTTTGTTATTTTTGGGGGCGTGTTTTGTAGTTTCTGGTGGTCTTCAAAGTACGAATTTTGGCGATATTTTCTAATTGTCTCTTGAATGATTATGTGCATGCTGTGAGCGTTATTCCAGTGTTTTCTATCAGTTGTTGAACAGCTGTTTTGAAGAATTCCTCGATCCAATCTGAGTTCTGCTAGAGGTTAAATAAAGTTGTTATCTGGAATATGAATTATATTTCGCTGTTGTCGTTGAGCTTGTTGATAGCGACTGTGAGGTATTTGATGATGTCTTGCATTTCTCTGATGTTCTTGATTAGTGCGCTTAGAGCTGTAAAGACAGGTGTAAAGACCCCAAAGGGGTCTGTTGCGCCTTTTGAAGGCTCTCATAGTCCTCCCGGCCATCTATTCTATGCCTCTTGGATTTCCTACGAGACTTCAGCACGAAGCCTCTGGTCTACTGTACCTGGAGAACGAGATTAGGCGTCGGGCAACAAAATTCAACGAAGGGTTACCATTCCATCGGAGGCCCTCGTTAGGTCTCTTGGGATTATAATCCCAGAAACCACCGCTTCAGGCGATACCGGCTTCCCCGCATGGCTTGCGGGCATCTCCGGTAACGAAGGAGCACCTACAACAGCTGCTACGGCTGAGCTCCTCACAATCCTTCAAGAGTTGCTTGGACTCAACATTAAGAGCCCCAAAATAACAACAACAAAAAATTGAAAAATCAGTACACCAGCGGTGCACAAAGTCATTGCGCCATGACTGGCAACCGTTGAGGAGCAAAATTTGCCTCCTCCTGTCACTCTCCAACCTCATTCTCACCCGCCATCCTGTAAACCCCACATTCCCGTCAGAAAGTGGTTAAGTTCTCTTAAAGAATAGGAACATGTCTAACCCACCATAGGGTTGCCCTGAGCCTGCCATCTGCTCGGTGCGTTGCGTTCGCTGTCTTTTGTTGTTCCGACTTACGTGTGCTTTTAAGGGAGGTGGAAATGTATTTATCTCTCCAAATACCCTGCGCCAACCTTCCGATAAGCTAGGTCCAAAGTCGCTGCGCCTCAACAGCCGGTCCCCATGGCCACGCTCGCTAAAGCGTCTCGCTTTGGTGCTTCGTGGGCAGGAGATCGTGGGTTCGAGTCCCGCCTTGGGCATGGATGTTATATGTTTGTGCAATGTGTATATGTTTGTAAAAGAAACAGTAAAACCAGTAAACCAGTAATCAGTAAAACCTACGGGGGGAAATGTAAATAGGGATACAGTACCGGAGTCCTGATCAGACTCCGTTATTTATAAAAAAAAAAAAAAAAAAAAAAAAAAAAAAAAAAAAAAAAAAAACCATGAATGAGGTATGCATGGAAAGTGATTCTACTACCATCCCACCACAATAACCACAGGAGTGATATCACTGAGAACCACGTTTTCAATCGTCCTAATAAGGTAACGTAATTGATAGACTATAAAACGCATTGAGATGTTAATTCGGCAGTGCATGATATGGAAGTACCCTTTGTCGCACTACCCTATCGCTCTCTATGATGGCTCTCCTACTCTGAGGTTCCATCTACTGAGCATAAGGCCGATAGCTCAAAACTTCAAGCTCAGAATTGCGCTTAAAATAACTCTCGGGCAAAAACGTCTCAACTTCAGCCTGTGGTTCGTGAAACGAAAATTATTCACAGTCGGAGGTTCGTTTACAAAAAAAGGTTCGTAATACCATTTGTTTGTGACTATAAATAAATGCAATAATTGCCATTCGTTCAGATTGTTATTCATTTCACTTTCACACTTCAGCATGAGTAACTTATGTACTTCAGCATGAGTAACTTATGTTGCGGTGGCTGGTACATCATTCTACAGGATGATTTATATAGAGCTGACATATTTCTTGCATTAATTGTTTCAAAACGTGTCATGCTAGCGACAACTTATTATACCTAAATTGTAGAGGCATTTTGGGAGATTATTTACCTCTATAGCAAATGTTAAAAATGTAACACATTCACATGACTTTCTCTATATCTCTGTAAATTATTGTTAATAAGCTTATCTTTCTTTTGTTTATTTCATGCTAATCGAGAAAAATTAGCAGAAATAGTCTTATTTCTTGCTTTATTGTAAGTAGAAGCGAAATAAGGGAGTACCATACGTTAAAGTGAAAGCCAAAAGCTGGTTGCTATGTGACTGATGTTTCTTTGTTTGTATGGACAGGAGTTGACAAATTCCTGTATGAGAAAAATATGTTTTTCAAAACTGAAACAAAGAAAAAGGAATATCTCAAAAACGATCAACTCCACGAAAAAAATGTATATAATATTAATTGTGTATTTTAATGTGCTCTACATTTTTTGTGTGTTAAGTTTTGTCCATCTCTTACGGTTTAGTAGTTATGAAAAATTCATCGAGAATAAAGTAGTCTTCAGAGGCTATTCCCAGAATATTCAAAATATACATTTTATTTGTCAGGTAAATAACTTTAATATACGATATTTTAATCAAAATCGTTAGAGCCATTTTCGAGAAAATCGAAATTTTCGAAAAAAGTTCCATGTAAAGGGTAGTTTGGGGTGGGGGGATTTTTCTCAAAATCTTCGTGTCGCATCCCTGGAAGATACTAAACTTAAATACTAAGTTTGGTATTTTACCGACTTTTCGTTTTTGAGTTATCGTGTTCACAGACACACGGACACACTGACACACGGACCTTTTTCTGAAAATACCTTTTTTGGATACAGGAGACCCTAAAACATATATTTCCGGTGAAATCTCGGTATCGAATTTTTTGGTGGAGTGCAATACATTCTCTATACACTATGTACATAGTGAGTATAGAGAAAGTAAAAATGTCCTCCATCCTGCATAAGGCACAACTCAACACGTCGTTCCATGTTACTGGTCACTCTTTGGATGACTGTTGTAAATAGCTTGAATCTCCTTTGTGATGTGCTTCAGATCGTCTAATGTCTGGGGACGTATGGCGTAAACCCTGTCTTTTAAGTAACCCCATAGAAAGAGGTCCGGCGATGTCAAATCCGGAGATCTGGTTGGCCACAGGTTCCTGGACATTATCCGGTCGTCAAAGAAACTTACAATTAGGTTCATGGATTCATTTGATGTATGGCATGTAGCGCCATCTTACAGAAAATATCCTTGACTCAGCTCTACATCGTACTGCATTTTCACGTTGACTACAAAAACAAAATGTCCAAACAGCTGCCAATTAGGAATAAAACATAAACATCTGCGGACCTAGTGACAAGGAATCGAAACTCCAGAACATTCTGCTTAATTTGGTGCTAAAATTGGGTCATTGAATGGATTTCCAACCGAATAATTAAAGAAAGAAATGTATCAGTTTTACATAAATCGCTCTGTGCAAAGCTTACATAAAATGAGACAGGGCAGCCAGCAAAGCAAAGATGGTACAATTGTGGACAAACATCGATCGGGATGGCTTGACATTGACTACCACAATGAATGGAAGTAGGTTTTACCCTTAAGCACGTCAGCCTAAAAAGACTTTTTGTGTACTTCCTGTTTCTGATGTATGGGTTGAGACATTAATATATGGAAACCAACCATTTTCTTATCAAGTGTTTATTTATTTCGTTGTTGTTAATGGAAGTAAATTGATGCCATATTGATTATGCAGTAATGGAAAAATTAATTACTGAAAGTAATTAGCTTGTAAGTGTTTCTGTGAATATCAGAATATTGAATTTAATGTGTATTTTAAGTATAATTCCATTTATAATCCGAACTAGTTATTTTAAAAAAGTCAACAATGATGATTGCATTGCTACGTGCATGAAAAAGGAAGTTGTTCTTTCCAGTATACCGCATCCCCAAGCGTTGTATACTCATATTTAAATATTCACTAAGCGTATATAGCTTATAAAATAAATATTATATTACCAAAAATAATTTATTTATAATTAAAAGGAAGTCTGTACTATATACTTCCTTAAAAAATATCACCATTGCTTGGCACAAGCTACGTCCTATGCATTTGGCGGGAACGCGTGGTGTTACCACGCTAGTGGGATGCAATCTTAATTTATTTGTGCCATCATACAGTGTTAATAATTATTGTATCCAGTGATATTGAAGAATATATCTTACCAGTGTATCATTTACAAGTATTATACAGGATGTATATAAATGAATATCGGGGTTTTAACTCTTTATAATATTTATTACATTCAACTTACAGTTATGAATGATATGTCAAATGAAAAAGCAACTCAAACAGTTTTACCAAGAAGCTTATAAATGTTCAATGTGACTACCCTTTGTCACACGGCACACATCAAGTCTATAGCCGAGTTCTTCACAAACGTTGATAAGTGTGTATTCAGTAATTGTAGCAACAGCTGCTTCAATCCGGTTTCTTAATTCAGGGAGGTCAGCTGGTAGCGGAGGCACGTACACACGATCCTTGATGAAGCCCCAAAGGTAAAAATCGCAAGGCGTTAGGTCAGGAGAACGTTGAGGCCATGCATAGCAAGCCCTGTCATTGGGGCCCTTGTGGCCTATCCAGCGCTCCGGTACAGTGACGTTCAACCAATCGCGTACTTCGTTATGCCAGTGAGATGGCGTACCATCCTGCTGGAAAATGAAGTTCTCTGGCTCATTTTCTTCCAACTGAGGGAAGAGCCATTGCTCTAGTGTATCAAGGTAAGAAGTGCCAGTTACAGTAGGTTCACCAAAAACGAAAGGCCCACAAACTTTTCGCCGGGATACGGCACAAAAAACATTCACTTTAGGGGAATCTCGTTGCATTTGTAGCATCTCGTGAGGATTTTCTGAGCCCCAGATGCGCACATTATGAGTGTTAATATGTCTACTAAGGTGAAAGGTCGATTCATCACTGAAGACAACACGATCCACAAAATCGTCATGAAACAACATGTCGTTTGCGAATTTGGCACGTAATCCGCGGTCTGTCGGCTTTAGAGCCTGTAATAACTGTAAACGGTAAGGACGTAGCTGCAAGCGTTTTCTTACAACTTTCCAAACAGTTAACACAGGAACTTGTAATTCACGACTAGCCTTCCGGACTGATTTCTTTGGGCTACGAGTGAACGACTCTCTCACTCGCTCAACAGTCTCTTCACTTACTCCTGGTCGTCCCGTGCTCTTCCCTTTACAAAGGCAGCCGGTATCTTCAAACTGATTATACCATCTACGAATGTTTTTATCACTAGGAGGATCACAACCGAACTTACTACGGAACGCACGTTGCACAGTAACTACAGATTCGGTCTTTGCAAACTGCAAAACACAAAACGCTTTCTGTTTACTAGTCGCCATCTTTGCTACTACCGCTGTCTAGCGGATTTCGGCAGAAACATTGCACGCACATGCGCACTTGTGCCAACAAACAAAAATGTTTGAGTTGCTTTTTCATTTGACATATCATTTATAACTTCAAGTTGAATGTAATAAATATTATAAAGAGTTAAAACCCCGATATTCATTTATGTACACGCTGTATTACCTGTAATGTATTATCTCCCTCGCGGCCACGATCCTGAGACGTAATAGTACCTATTACAGTAATACCAAAAAGAATCTCAATTAGTTCACCTAATTTATTCGTAATAGGGTCAAGTACTACATCTTCTGAAAGTTGCAGTATCTGCCTCACAAGATCAGATCCTCCTAGCTGCGAGGTTGACCAGAGATTTGATATCTTAGGCGTTCCAATGCTTCGCATTCTAGCAGAATATGTTTTGCCGTTTCATTGTCTCTTAGGCACAAACGACAAGTAAGTTCTCTTTAATACAATCACATTGTATTCAGATGTTTCCTGAACATATAACTTATAACTCTTCTTAATGATTGTTTATTTAGCCTGATGAGTAAGCTACTTAATTCCCTACAGGTTTTCCAACTAAATATTTGTAAACCTTGTTAGAGGGGATGGTTTCCCACCTCTTTTGGATTTCTTGTTGAATCCATTTTACAGCAGCTTAGTTTTAGGTGAGCTAAATCCATAGACAGGTTCGGGTCCTTTAAAGAGGAGAGATGCACCTTTTTTGCAAGGATATCAGCTTTTTCATTTCCTGCAATGCCTGTGTGACCAGGCACCCAACATTGTTCTACTGTGTTGCAGGAAGAGACAGTAGACAGCTATTGATAACACTCCCATATTAATTTAGAATTAAAGTAATGAGAGTTGAGGGCTTTGAGTGCAGATTGAGTGTTTCCAAAACCGATATGCACATTGGGACGGCTTAGGTGGTTTGGTCTCTGGCCCACATTCGGGAGGTTGCAGGTTGCTACCTGACCTGTGACTTTTTATGGAGTTTCCCCTGGTCGCCAATGCTGGGTAGCTTACTTTCATCATCTCATTGTCTTTAAAGTTATATTTCATCCCGTTGGTTTTTTTCAGGATTGGAAGTGTCAGCCATGGTGCTCAGAGTAGCGTGGTAGAGAAAAAGGATACTCACAAACCTTCATCATCTAGACGGCTCGGGTTCGATCCCAAGCGACTACATTGAGATTTTAGGTGGACAAAGCGGCGTAGGGGCGGGTTTTCTCCGGGTTCTCCGGTTTCCCCTGCGATCGCATTCCACCGGTGCTCCATCTTCATTCCATGTATCATTAGTGTCATCGCCTGTGATGCTACAAGTAGTAAAAGTGGCGTTAAGCACTAAAAAAAAACTCCAGCCCCCTTTTTCGGCGAGTTGCTACGATGAGGATTGGTTCTTTCCGGGGCGTTAGACCCTAAGTGGGGCGGGGGCCCTTGTATGCCTGTGCGACTACTGGGGTGCTTCAATTTGGAAAGTGTAGAGACCCTTTGGTCGTCGCTTTTGGAAGGCCCCCAGCTTATCCCTCCCTCCCTACAAAACCTCAGGTCAGCTCCAACCGTATCCTATTCTATCTTGTGGGCAAACCACACAGATGAGAAGATTGCTACCCTGGAGTGAGGGGGAGTTTATCTGTTCACGTTGACTGTTTTGTTTATTTGTTCGTGCCGTGTGGAGTTCATATTTTAATTCTTCCATTGCGATCGTTTTTTGAATTATTGACGTTGAAATTGCATTAACTTTGCCAATTACTATACATAAAGAAACATTCATAATATCATCTATATAATAAAAAATCTGTGTTACGCTCACATGACTTTCTCTAACTGCTCTACAAACAAACTCCTTACAAAAGATTATTCTTCTTTCTACACAAGGCTAATCGAGATAAATATTAGCAGAATGTTCTTATTACTTAGTTCCTTACAAGTAGAAGGGAACTAAGGGAATGTACTATGCTAAAGTGATAGTCAAATGCTTTAAAAACTGTCGTTATGCGATTGTCATTGAAAATCGCTTCTTTGCTTGATCAGGAGTAGAACAAAGGAAAAACGGACACTTCCTGTCTGAGAAAAGTAAAAGTGCTTTACAATTGAAACCAATAACAAGGAATATCTCGAAAACGGTTACCTCCACAACAAAATCGTAAATGACATTAATTATGTGCTTTGACGAGATCTACATTTTTTGTGCAGTAAGTTTTTGTCCTATTTCTTACGGTTTAGCAGTTAAGCAAAATTCGGCAAAATTCATCCAGAATAAAGAGGTCTTCAAAGGTTATTCCCAGAAAATTCAAGATATTATACATTTTATTTGTGATGAAAATAGCTTTAATACACAGGATTATAAGCGATATTGTCATTTTTAAGAAAATCAAAAATTTCGAACATTTTTTCATGTAGTTTCTAGTGGGGAGATTTTCTTGAAAATCTTCTTGTCGCATCCTTAGAAGATACTAAACCTAAATACCAAGTTTGGTATTTAACGGTCTTTTCGTTTTTCAGCTATGCTGTCGAAAGACGCACACTCACAGATACCCATTCGGACCTTATTCTAAAAATGCTTTTTTTTTATTCAGGGAGACCCAAAACATATATTTCCGGTGAAACCTCGGAATCGAATTTTTGGGTGCAATAAAATGCCTTCTCAATCCACTATGTACATAGTTCTTTTAGGGAAAACCAAAAATATTCTGAGGTAAAGAGGTGTGGGTGTGACTGGCACAAAATGTTTGTATAGCGCGTTCTTGTTGCTGATGTTTTTGTCATCTGCCAAATTTTAATAAAGAAGTACGAATGTAATAAGGAGGCTATACGACAGTTAGAATTTGACCAGTTAAAATAATCCATTAAACAAAAAAACAAAAACAAAAATCTGATGTGTTCCATTCAGATGATTTTCTCTACATCTGTGCAACAATTTATTGTTAAAAAGCTTAAGCTTCTATTTATTTCATGCTAATTGAGAAAAAATTAGCAGAAATACCTTGCTTCCTTATAAGTAGAAGCAAAATAAGGGAGTACCATAGGTTAAAGTATAGTCAAAAGCTGGTTGCCATGTGACTTATGTTCCTTTATTTGTATGGACACGAGCTGACAAATTACTGTATGAAAAAAAGCATAAGTTTTTCAAAGCTGAAGCAAAAAACAAGGAATATCTTAAAAACGATCAACTCCACAAAAAATGTATTACGTAAGTTGTGTGTTTTAATGTGCTCTACATTTTCTGTGTGGTAATTCTTTATGCATCTCTTAGCAGTCATGCAAAATTCCGTAAAATTCATCCAGAATAAAGTAGTCTTCAGAGGCTATTCCCAAAAAAATTCAAGATATACATTTTATATGTCGTCTAAATATCTTTAATTTATGACATTTTAATCTAAATCGTTTGAGCCATTTTAGAGAAAATTAAAATTTTCGAAAAAAGTTTTATGTAAAGAGTAGTTAGGGATGGGGGGTTTTCTTGAAAATCTTCGTGACGCATCCTTATAATTTACCAAACCTCAATACCAAGTTTGGTACTTGCCGGTTTTTGTCGTTTTTGAGCTATGCTGTGTACAGACACACACACACACACACACACACACACACACACACACAGATACAATCACACGGACTGTTTTCTAAAAAATTCTTTTTTAGATTCAGGGGGACCCAAAACCGGATATAAAGAAGTGTAATTGAGACTGGCGCAAAATTTTTAGGTAGCGCATTCTTGTTGCTGATATTTTCGTCATCTGCCAAATTTTAATAAAGAATTACGAATGTAATACGAAAGATATACGACAGTTAGAATTTGACCAATTAAAATAGTTAATTAAACAACAAATTAATTATTACATTTACATTTTAGTTTGAATATTACTCTTTGGTGGGCAATAAGGATTTTCTTCCTAAATCTAGGATTTTTCACGTCCTGATACTAACCTACTGCGGCTAGCTGGATAATATACAGGAATTCCATTGAAATACCTCGTATCCAAGTAAGTGTATATCGAGAAGGCCAAGTTTTGAGTGTTTGTCGTGTCTTTTATAGAAGCAGATTAACTTGGTGATCTTGAATCCAGGAAAGCGATAGCGAAAGGAGGTATTTGTTGACGAAAATCGAGTGTTTGGCAACGCGACCTAAGACAACACTTCCATCCCACTAGGATCCTCTACAGCTAACCATAAACATCGAGTTTCATGGTTGATTCAGTAACATCCCTTGGTGGAAGAAGAATTTGCATAGAGGGAATTGAACAAAAAGTGCACTACATAATTCATTTTGCAACGATTAGAAAATGATTTAATTACAATTTCCACAAATTCCACAAAAAATATAAGCTTTTACAGAATATATTTGATGTGTTACATTCTATACCTATCTTTAACAACAAATCTTACAAAAGCTTATTCTTCTAACTACTTCAATATAATGAGATAAACATTAACAGAAATGGTCTTGTTTGCTTAGTTCCTTATAAATAAAAGGAAAATTAGGAAACTTCTAGTGAGAAGAGGAATAATGGAATTGCATTAGGTAAATCGACAATCGCATCTTTTAAGAGCTGGTCACTATATAGTAACATTGAAATTCAGTTCTCACAAGGATTTTAAACGTGCTTCTTTTTTCTTTCTTTTGATTCAGACATACCTATATGGAAAGATATATCCCAGCGATTATTAAAGCCAGTATACTGTGAAAGAAATAATCACTTGAAAAAAATAAGAAATAGGGAACAGAAAACTGACATAGGTTAATTTTCCTTCGCAAATAGAACAGTTAACGAATGGAAAAAAGAGTTATTGTAGAGTTACTGAAGACTTTGTCACAAGGTGTAAATAGTGTTAACAAGAGACTAAAGAAGAGTGATTTATAGTCGGGATAGCAAATATAAATGTTGCGTTATCACTAGTATTATAAAACTTTTAATATTGTTTTATTAGTTATTATTATTATTTTCTATTTTTTTCACGAATGAGCCAATGAGGGACTACGCAAAGTACTTAGAAACGTCTCCTTTTTACTTTCTCTATATGCACTATGTACATCGTGTATAGAGAAGGTATTGCACTCCACCAAAAAATTCGATACCGAGATTTCACCGGAAATATATGTTTTAGGGTCCCCTTTATCTAAAAAAAGCATTTTCGGAAAAAGGTCCGTGTATGTGTGTGTGTGTGCCCGTGTGTCCGTGAACTCAAAAACGAAAAGTAGGTAAAATACCAAACTTGGTATTTAAGATTAGTGTCTTCCAGGGATGCGACACGAAGATTTTGGGAACCCCCCCCCAACTACCGTTTACATGGAACTATTTTCGAAAATTTTGTTTTTCTCAAAAATGGCTCTAACTATTTTGATTAACATTTCGTATATTAAAGATATTTACCTGACAAATAAAATGTATATCTTGAATTTTCTGCGAATACCCTCTGAAGAGTAGTTTATTCTGGATGAATTTTACTGCATTTTGAATAACTGCTAAACCGTAAGAGATGGACAAAACTTACAACACA
Source organism: Hymenopus coronatus (assembly GCA_030762935.1). Taxonomy (NCBI): domain Eukaryota; kingdom Metazoa; phylum Arthropoda; class Insecta; order Mantodea; family Hymenopodidae; genus Hymenopus; species Hymenopus coronatus. Next base: position 149,216,989 of record CM060881.1, on the reverse strand, counting down.
AAAAATGAAGGGTACGTTAAAACACACAATTTATGTTATATACATTTTTTTCGTGGAGTTCGTCATTTTTGAGACATTCCTTATTTTTTGCTTCTGCTATAAAACACTTATACTTTTCTCATACAGGAATTTGTCAACTGCTGTCCATACAAACAAAGGAACTTCAGTGACATAACAACCACCTTTTAACTATCACTTTAATCTATAGTATTCTCTTGTTTCGATTCCACTTACAAGGAAGCAAGTAATAAGACTATTTCTGCTAATTGTTTCTGATTAGCATGAAGTAAATAGAAGTATAAACTTTTTAAGAATAATTTGTTGCAGAGATATAGAGAAAGTCATGTTTATGGTACACATCAGATTTTTTTCCTTTGAACCCATATTTCTCCCATTCTTTGTTTTCTCTCGTCTGTCCACATTGCACCAGTTTTTTTCTTCGGTCTGTCCTCGTGGTCAACTTGCTATTTATGAACTTTGTTTCTGAAGAGCTCTCTGATTAGTTCTTGTTTTTTTTTATTATTATTATTATTATTATCATTACTATTATTTTCGTATGCATTGTCATTCTAACAAGGTATTATATTATCCATATTGTTTATTTATTTTAATTACATTATACATTGACAGCGCTGCCTCCGGGCTGTGTCCTAAGCAGTGAAATAAGATAAATATCTATCTATATCCAGTGAAATCTCGACATCGGTTTTTTGGTAGAATTATTATACCTTCCTTACTACTAATTTCTCTGTACGTGGTAGAGAAATTAAGCGACCTCCCATTTGAAAAAATCTGATGTGTTACCTCACAAGACTTTCTCTAGCTACTCTACAAACAAACTTCTTACGAAAGATAATTCTTCTTTCAACACCATGCTAATTGAGATAAACATTAGCAGATTTTCAAGAAAATCCCCCCACTCCCAACTACCCTTTAAGTGTAGCTTTTTTCGAAAATTTTGATTTATAGTTTTACTTTGTCTATATGCACTACTTACATTGTGTATAGAAAAGGTATCGTAAAGCACCCAAAAATTCAATACCGAGATTTCATGTTTTGAGACCCCCAGAATCATTTTTTTTTTCAAATGGTCCGTGTGTGTGTGTGTGTGTGTGTGTGTGTGTGTGTGTGAGTGTATGTGTGTCTGTGGAGAGCATAGCTCAAAAACGAAAAGACCGTTAAATACTAAACTTGGTATTTAAGTTTACCACTTACATGGACAATTTTTCGAAACTTTTGTTTTTCTTAAAAATGGCTCTAACGATTTTGATTAAAATGCCGCATATTAAAGATATTTACCTGACAAATAAAATGCATATCTTAAATTTTCTGGGAATACCCTCTGGAGACTACTTTATTCTGGATGAAATTTATGGAATTTTGCATAACTGCTAAACCGTAAGAGATAGACAAAAACTGACCAAACAAAAAATGTAGACCATGTTAAAACACACAATTTATGTTATACACATTTTTTTCTTGGAGTTGATCGTTTTTGAGATATTCCTTGTTTTTAGTTTCAGCTTTGAAAACATACTTTTCTCATACAGAAATTTGTCAACTCGTGTCCATAAAAACAAAGGAACTTGAAACACATAGCAACCAGCATTTGACTATCACTTTAACTTATGGTCTTCCTTATTTCACTTCTACTTACAAGGAAGCAAGTAATAAGACTTTTCTTGCTATTTTATTGTCGATTAGCCTGAAGCAAATAGAAGCATAAGCTTTTTAACAATAATTTGTTGCAGAGATGTAGAGAAAGCCATGTGAATTGAACACATCAAATTTTTACTTTCTCTACACGTACTATTTACATAGAGTATAGTGGAAGTATTGTATTCCATCCAAAAATTCGATACCGATATTTCACCGGAAATACATGTTTTAGTACCCACTGAATACAAAAAAAAAGTGTGTGTGTATGTCTGTCTGTCTGTCTGTCTGTGTGTGTGTGTGTCTGTGGACAGCATAGCTCAAAAACGAAAAGTCCGTTAAAAACCAAACTTGGTAATAGGTTTGGTATCTTACAAGCATGCGACACGAAGATTTTCAAGAAAATCCCTCAACCCCCACTTCCCTTTACATGGAAAAATTTTCCAAAATTTTGATTTTCTAAAAAAATGGCTCTAACGATTTTGATCAAAATATCGTATATTAAAGATATACCTGTTATTCTGGATGAATTGTATGGAATTTTGTGTAACTGGTAAACCGTAAGAGATAGATAAAAGCGTACCAAATAAAAAATGTAGAGCACATTAAAATACAATTTATGCTATATACATTTTTTTTTATGGAGTTGATCGTTTTTTGGATATTCCTGTTTTTGGTTTCAGATTTGTAAAACTTGTACTTTTCTCATAGAGAAATTTGTCAACTCGTGTCCATACAAACAAAGGAAGAGTTCCAAGACAGCGTTAAGAGCCATCTGGTCCAGAAGCTCCAGCCTCACAAGTGGTGTAGGGCCCCGAAAAGCAAATTATCCTTGTGGCCCACAAACAAGAAGGCCACCTGGATTTCGCTGCGGCGAGGAAGTGTCGGGTGGAAAGGGTCCCCCGAACCAGCCGGTCCCCATGGCCGCGCTCGCCAAAGCGTCTCGCTTTGGTGTTTCGCGGCACAGGGGATCGTGGGTTCGAGTCCCGCCTTGGGCATGGGTGTTATATGTATGTGTGTGTGTAAAAAGTAAAACAGAAATTCAGTAATCATACAGTAATCAAAGAAAACAATTTAGGTAAATAAAAAGAAAAGGTAGGGTATACAGCGCCGGAGTCCCGATCAGACTCCGGAACTGTATTTAATAAAAAAAATAAATAAATAAATAAACCACGGCACTGTACCGGAGCGGCGTTGTGGAGCTCGTCGGAGGCGGCGTTGGAGATGCGGCTGCGATGGTGGCGAAGCGGAGCTTGCCCCGACGGGTGGTGACAGAGGTACTGCTTCCTCGTCGGCTGCCGGGGAAGAGGCGTTGATTGCTGCCGTAGCAGCGGCGGCTCTGCGTTGTCTCTTTCTAGCCATGTTGTCAAGACGATGAAGAAGTTCCGAATTCTCTTCACAAACTAACACAGGTCGTTTTTCTAAAAGTTTTTTCTCAGGGAACTTCAACACATGTATTTCACAAAAAATCTCGAGTTTTGTGAAATACAATACCTTCTCTATCTAATATATACATACATAGTGCTTGGAGAACCTAAAAACTGTATTTTTTTGGATGGTCAATTTTTGCTATTTAGTCTTCCGTTAAGAATGTGTGCAGTTCATCAAGGCATACCGACGACATTTTGACTTTTAGGGTATCTGGTGAGATGGATTATCGCCCAGGTGAATAAGCGCATAACAAATATTTGTAATTCATTAAATTGTTTAGGTTAATTACGTAGTAAGTAAGGTATAATGTATTTATTGTATATTGGATGTTCAGAGTGAGATTGTTCCTGGAAAGCGTTTCTAACTTCAACCCCAGAGTTCTCAAGCGACGAATTCAGTTGTTTACGCTATTTCTTTGTCTATTGCAAGAGGGGAAATACGCTATTGTGTTGTCACGTCTCCGCAAGAGAAAGAGAAGGCGACATAAACCGGGGAACCACGAGGAAATTTAGGCCAAGAATCACGTGAAAGACGCATTGACCAATTACAGTTAATCACATCACGGCAGAAGCGCACCCCAAGCCACTTTCGGCGCCAAAATGGGCCAATGAGATTCCGAGTTGAGGGTTTTGCGCGTGGGTAGAATTTGTTATAAATATAGAGTATTCGCCGCAATTTTCAGGCAGTTGAGATGTAACTCCAAGTGGAAACCTGCGACGCACCAAGCCAGAGTATACGCGAATTAGTCAAGCTATTACAGTGATTGAGGCAATTGGAATGTAACCACACGTAGACTCTGTGATGCCCGAAACAAGAATCCTCGTAAATATAGTAAAGTTATTACAGTGATTCACACAGTTGAAATAAATGTCACGCGTAAGGAAGCCACGGCGAAAATTTAAAGTGTCTACAATAATTCTGCATGTAACCGTCGCACTCGTCGCCGCGTAAAGTTTAGTTACCTTTAAGCGCGTTACGCTCTTGTTCGAGGGAAAATATCGAAACTCAATCGCGCCAGGAACATTCTCGGGAACGCTTGAAAAAGAGAAATAAACCTTGATTGAAAGAAAAGTGCCGACGTTATTTAAGTTAATTCCCGTACCACTCCCTGGAGATCACTGTAGCTAAATACCAAAGCTAGGTCTCAATTGCTCGTCGCTAAGCCCACCAATAACTGAGGAGCATCGAAAATCGACTTTAGCAGCTGCCGGATTGAGGGCCAGTCGTCGCTGCGCAGCCCACACCACCAGCTCCATACGCCCACAATGGGTACACCTCGCCATCAAGACGTACATGGATCGAGTATAGTTACCTCTCCACAGTGAAGGAACTACAGGAAGCAATGATCGCAGGGAGACAGGCCACAAACCGCGAGGAAGTGCCTAACAGTTCCTGACTCGGTCATCCGATTCATTACTGGAGATTACCAAGACCTTTGGAACCAAGCAGCTCTCTAAACGAGCATCTATCTGGCCGCCTCAAGCTATGAAAACTAAAAACACCCCTTAAATATGATAATAAAACGGAATGAAAGGAATATGAGGTAAAGACAATGGTGATAGAAGAGAAAATACACCAGCATTCGCCTACATATGAGGAAAATTACGAAAAACCTAAGCTCAGAATGGAAGCGGTCTTTCAAACATCACTCACAATGAGATGCAGGCACAGACGTAACGCACCATAAGCGCAGGTGCAATGGAAGACCAATCACAATACAGGTGTAAGCGTAATGGAAGAAGTTGGCACGGGTTTCTAGATCAGTAAATTAAATACGGATATCTTCCAAGCACACCACAAGTTCCAAATTGAATAACATAACCAACAAAATTATATAAGAATACTCACTTACTCTTTTATATAGGTATAGATTATAAAAATTCCATACACACAACTGACGCTCATAGCAGTGACGTCACAATAATTGCTTGATCAAAATATTGAAAATAGTGCAGGCATAGAGAATACTTCAAGTCATAAAGCTGCATGTTTAGTGCAGTGCACATTATCTCTTTGCACGTTACTATTTGTGAGAGCCAAAGAATCTATGCGCTTATGGTGGATACACTCATTAACTCAAAGGAAGATTCAGCAATGAAGCTACTATACTTAGTGATGGGACAAAAATAACACAATTATTTTGAAACAGTTTCACCAAAACAACTATTATTTCAAACAGTTTCGTCCCTAAAACAGTGGCGGCTATCTGGTGGGGCACAATTTTAAGATTGACTAAAATTAAAACTAAATTGAATGTCATTTATGAATGCTCTTTAACTGCTACGGTTCTAAGCTCAAAGCACAAGCCACTAATCACCTCTCACAAGTATGGTCCATTTTACTGTTTGTTCATGTCCATACTTTCAATAACTATTGGTTATTTTGCCTTTTCCTGTTTTCAATTGAAGCTTCAAATGTATCGCGAATCTATTTCCCAGTAAACTTAGGGTAATGAGCGTTGCCGCGCGAGCGAACCTTGTCGTCTGCTTGGCAGGGAGGAGAGAATACCATGTACCACCATTGTACATAAGCTTCTTTTTGTATATTTCGTTCGGGAGGCTTATAGATAAACTTTATTTTCAAATAAAAAGACATCCAAACTTAAGAAATGTTTCTTATTCTTTACCTACTCTTACACGAGAAGAAATCTTTGGCTAATTATTTTTGTCAGGAATTTGACTCAAACTTTAATTTTTGCTTATTGTCGGTTCTTATTTTCTCTTTGCGCATGCGCAGCAAATGACCATAGAGGCTTTCGTGTCCTAAGAGAGCCTTCCCCTCTCGGCTCCTTGAACCCCACACCGACAAATTAACTGCATCTGATAGCATTGAATTCCTCTGCGCGTGCGCATAGGATGACCACAAAATTGCTTGTGTCCGAAAAATACGGCCGGTTACTATTTCCAACAGCCATCTTCACTACAACTGTTCAGTGTGCATAGAAGGTTTAAATTTTTACAAAATGCGTTATAAATTATTGCATTTTATCTAATAATTTAATGAAAAATTACTGTCTGAAATTGTTGTAGGGAGAACACGTGCTCCTGTGCCCCTAAAGGCTAGCTGCTACTGCCCTAAAACTGTTTCATAAAACACTTCTGAAGATTGTGCATTGTGTTATTCTTCCATGTATTGCATCCCCGCAACAGACCCATGCAAAAATAACAGCGATGAATAGTTGTTTCACTTTTTTGCAATAGTTCCTGCGCTGCGGTTGTTGCTTTCCACTAGCGAAATATTTTGTCATTGCTTCCAAAGTTTACCGCAAGGTGCGCCTTATAACTTGTAGCGCGCGGCCTGATATCATCTGTAAAATTCGAACGTACTAATAAAACTCATTCCCTCTCGTTAACACGCAACAATGCTTTGCTTTCGTAATTTGAAAATATCCTCCTCAGTGTACCTAGTGAGTGGTTGCATTTGGTGCACTGTGATTTAATCGATGGACTATAATTATCTCAATAGTATTTGGTGGTACACAACATGTCTGCAATAGTTTAGGGAATTTCTGTTGCAGGAAACTGTTATTTCGAAACTGTTTCGTGGTTACAACAGGAACATATTAAAAAGAACAACTTTCGCAAAAAAGAACAACTTTCCCCACCACTAACCATAACCTCTTGAGGGAAAAGAAAGATGGTGCGGTTTGGCTTGGCCATAAAAGCATCATTTGTGTACAGTGGACACTACAAAATCTCACATTGCGATCGTCTACGTTTTAATAGCAGGCAGTGCATACAGGAAAGAATGCAGAGCTCTTTCACTATGTACGCAACGCAAGGGAAAGTACGTGCGTGCGAGTCTGGTAGGCTCGTGGTGAGCCTAGGTGTTGTTGCTGTGTACCTGCCCTGGTAAGGGTTTAACCACAGGAATGAGGTGAAGGTTGAGGTTTTAATTTTGGAGTTTTCGAGTGTTGGTGTTAAGGAGGTAGCGCTAGATAGGCTCCTCGGGGGTTGCATTTTTCAGGAGCAGCATCCCTTCCTCTGGTGTTTATTTTTTGTTACTTATGTTGGTTAATTTTGATAGACCTCTCCCAATGGGAGGGGGGAGTACTTTGTTCAGCTATTACGCTGTTGGCTGGTTTAAAGCCGTTGTTACCGGGGGTGCCCACTAGCCATGCGGGGAACCCGGAACCGCCTCTTTCGGCGTTCGGTGGGTAAGTCCTCCCCAGTAATCTGACAAGTGCGTTCTCATGTTCACCTAATATGGTGTAGAATTTTTGAGCCCGGCGCTTAATGACATCCTCCACACATGGGAGGACCCAAGCCTCAAAGGGAAACGTCGACATACAGAATATACGGACCGGAGTCCTCTATCCTCGAGGGAAAGTGTGGAGATCGGAAACACTTATATGCCCTCCGTGATTATCATGGTAGGCTCTAAAACCCAAGGTTGAAGGACTTTTTCGGATGTAAAAATCCTTAGCATGACTTCCATTGGAAGGGAAGAAAAATCGGTGGTCCGGTATAATATTCATTTGCACGTAAAAGAACCCCATGTCTTGAAAGAAGAATGTTTAGGGGAAAATTCCGCCAATTCGTCCTACAGTGCCATCTGTGCGTGACGAGCTGATCCCTTAACACCATGGCGCATAGCGGCGAACTCACGAACTGGATATTCAAATTCGATTGAGGAAACATCGTAACGATGTCATATGTTTTACTTTGGAGTTACAGGAAACTAACTGACTGCTGACTAACTAAATAACTAACTAGACTAACCTCTTGTATGGCGTAACGTGTTATGTGTGTTGATGTGAATGCTTACAATAAATAATATAGGTCCAAAATCGTGTGCGTAAATATCATTGTGAATGGGGCACTGCTCGGACATATTTCAGCTACAGAAATAGTGCAGAGTTTATGTTGTATGACGGAGATGCAAAACACCAGTCACCGCCTGCGATGCCATTAGTAGTTAAAGCGGGCGTTAAACACTACCAAAAAAAAAAAAAAAAAAAAAAACACCAGTCACACCAAATGGTTTCCTTCCACTCTTTCCCAAAATTAATATGATAGTGATGCGGTCACTCCAGTAATATAGAAACCCACAATGTTGGAGGTAGCCCGCAGCTGTCACATAAATGAGCTGCCACACGATCCGATATTGCTGCCAGCACTTGCTAGAGGAACAGAGATAGGTTTATTCTCTGCCGTCAGCGAGACGCTGCTACCATATATTGGAAAATCGGAAAGTATTTATCTTAAAGAGTTAACACTTTCGTTTGCGCCCAGCGGAGGGATGTAATTACTATAGCCCGGATGTTTACGCATTTATAACACTTAAAATAACCAGGCAAAAAAGTCAACCTGATGTGTTCCATTCATATGACTTTCTCTACATCTCTGCAACAAATTATTGTTAAAAAGTTACTGCTTCTATTTACTTCATGCTAATAGAGAATAAATTCTCAGAAACAGTCTTATTACTTGCTTCCTTGTAAGGGTTAAACTGAGTCAAAAACTGGTTGCTATGTAACTGAAGTTCCTTTGTTTGTATGGACACGAGTTGACAAAGCCTAGTATAAGTTTTTTAAAACTGAAACTAAAAACAAGGAATATCTAAAAAACGATAACTCCACGAAAAAATGTGTATAACATAAATTGGGTGTTTTTGACGTGTTCTACATTTTTTGTGTGGTAAGTTTTTGTTTATCTCATACGATTTAGCAGTTATGCAAAATTCCGTAAAATTCATCCAGAACAAAGTAGTCTTCAGAGGCTATTCCCAGAAAATTGAAGATATGCATTTTATTTATCAAGTAAATATCTTTAATGTACGTAATTTTAATCAAAATCGTCACAACCATTTTTGAGAAAATAAAAATTGTTATACAATTTCTATGCAAAGGGTAGTTTGGGGTGGGGGAATTTTTCTCAAAATCTTCGTGTCGCATCTCTGGAAGAAACTAAACTTAAATAGCAAGTTTGGTATTTTGCCGAGTTTTCGTTTGTGAGTTATTTTCACAGACACACGGACTCGGAGCTTTTTCTAAAAATGCTTCTTTTTGGATGCGGGGGACCCTAAAACATATATTTCCGGTGAAATCTCGGTATCGCATTTTTGGAGTGCAATACCATCTCTGTACACAACATGAAATAAATAGAAAAATTAACTTTTTAAAAGTAATTTTTTCAGAGATAGAGAAATGTGAATGGAAAACATCGATTTTTCAGGAGTTTTCCCTCATCCTGAGAAGACGATTATTGAAACTTTAAGCTCCATCGTGCACACCGGTTTCTTTTGAGCATCATTTCGATTTCAATCATATTGTCCGTTAGAAACTACCAGGTAAATATCGTTAACTAAAATAAATAAATACATAAATAAAATACTGCTTTTAAATTTTTACATTATAAGCTATATAAATATATTTTGATAGTGCTTAACGCCCGTTTTTACTACCTTGGCACCGCAGTCGGTGACACTGGAATGCTGATGGAGCACCGGTGGAATGCGATGACGGGAGAAACCGGAGAACCAGGAGAAAACCCGCACCTGCGCCGTTTTGTCCACCACAAATCTCACATGTGGTCGCTTGGGTTTGAACCCGGGACGTTAAATGAAGTATCTAACTCGGCCACCGCGCGGCCCTAAGCTATGTTCACAAACGGCAATATAGGCTGTAAATGTAATAAAGCTTTTCTGCAAGTATTTATCTTGATTAACATAGCAGGAAGAAGAATGAGTTTTTGTAAGTATAATTCAATTTTATTTTACATCGCTTTATTATCACTCGCGCCGGACCTAATAAGACATATCTCGAGGATTGGATGCGGTGGACAGTTAGCATTCCAGGTCTTTTCCTTTTACTAAACCATCTTGTTTCATCACTTGTTCACAGAGGCCTTAGTACTAGGCAACTGTATCTCCGCTTCTGTACATAACTGTCGACGCGAGTCCAACGCTGCGATCTCAGTCATAGTGTCATGCGACTGTATCTCTACACGTGCCCGGCGGATGACATTAAGATGCCGTTCAGTCTATCTGCTTTTCACTATCTGAAGATAAATGGCAGAGCATTTGCTATTACCGCTGTTTTTAGTTTCTCTACTACGTATAGTGGATAGAAGTATTTTATTCAATGTCGACATTTCACTGGAAATATATGATTTGAGGTCCCCTGAATCATAAAACAGCATTTCTAAAAGTGTGTGTATATGTATGTATTTATTTATGTATGTATGTATGTATGTATGTATGTATGTATGTATGTATGTATGTATGTATGTATGTATGTATGTATGTATGCATGCATGCATGCATGTATGTATGTATGTATGTATGTATGTATGTATGTATGTATGTATGTATGTATGTATGTATGTATGTATGTATGTATGTATGTATGTATGTATGTATGTATGTATGTATGTATGTATGTATGTATGTATGTATGTATGTATGTATGTATGTATGTATGTATGTATGTATGTATGTATGTATGTATGTATGTATGTATGTATGTATGTATGTATGTATGTATGTATGTATGTATGTATGTATGTATGTATGTATGTATGTATGTATGTATGTATGTATGTATGTATGTATGTATGTATGTATGTATGTATGTATGTATGTATGTATGTATGTATGTATGTATGTATGTATGTATGTATGTATGTATGTATGTATGTATGTATGTATGTATGTATGTATGTATGTATGTATGTATGTATGTATGTATGTATGTATGTATGTATGTATGTATGTATGTATGTATGTATGTATGTATGTATGTATGTGTAGGTTATATTTAACGTCTTACAAGGATGCGACAACAATCTTTTCAAGATGCCCCTTACAGCAGCTTTCCTTTAAATTGAGAATATTTCGAATTATCGATTTTTTCAAAAAATCTGATGTGTCCCATTCTCATAGCTTTCGCTACAGCTCTGCAATAAATTATTATTAAAAAGCTTATTCTTCTATTTACTTGATGCTAATCGAGAATAAATTACCAGAAATAGTCTTATTACTTGCTTCCTTGTAAGTAGAAGTGAAATAAGGGAATAACATAGGCTAAAGCGATAGGCAACTCTTTTAAAATCTAGTGATAGAGGTTTCTCTGTTTGTATGGACAGGAGTTGACAAATTTCCGTATAAGAAAAGTACGAGTTTTTTAAAGCTGACACCAATAACAAGGAATATCTCAAATATGTACCATAATTGCCTGGAAACTTGAATATTGGTCCCTATGTAATTAAATTGTTGCCCTCAGTGGTGTTACCATGTTTTTTGTTGTTTTTGTTTTTTTTATAAAAATACAGTTCTGGAAGCTTGTCAGGATTCCGGCGATGTATTCCTTTTTTCTCCATTTTTTTCCAGTTTCCTATATTTCCTTAGTAGAGTTTATTATTCTTAACGTTTTTCTTTTTACATATACATACACAAACATAGGCACATTTACAAACACAGAAACACCCATGCCCAAGGCGGGACTCGAACCCACGATCCTGTGCACCACGAAGCGCTTAAGCGAGACACTTTAGCGAGCGCGGCCACCGGGATCGGCGATGTTAGCCTCCAATTCCCAAGGTTACGGGGTCAGACCCGGCGGAGGAGATGTATGTTTTCGAGCATAAAAATCCTCACCATGGATTCATTCGGAAGAAAGTAAGCCATTGGTCCCGTGTAATTTTACTTGCCCATTATAGAACCCCATGTTTTTAGGTCCGTAAATTGTGATTTCTCCTATGGTGCGATCTATGGGCGACAAGTTGATCCCTTGTCCCCATGCGCACATAGTGGCGAACTCGCGAACTAGAAATTCCCTGATCAAGAAACCACTGTAATGGTGGTCTAATATACGCCGACATGGAATGACACAACTTTAATATAATTACATATTTTCAATAGTTGGAATTTTGATGAGATTTCTCATAACTTAAAAACCCGCCTCGATAGTGTAAGGGTAACGTGTCTGCCTCACCTTCTACAGGTCGGAGTTCGAATCTCATTTGAGTTATCCCATAAGTTTTTTCCCCCGGAGTTTTCTCTTCCCATTCGAAAAGACTAAAAGACCTCATCATTTTCACCGATTTCGTATGGTCCGAAATGACAAACCAGGTTAAAGGATTTGCCAAAAAAAATTCTGATGTGTTCCATTCACATGACTTTCTCTACATCTCTACAATCTCTTCTTTGTTTGTATGGACAGAAATTGACAAATTCCTTTATGAGAAAAGTATAAGTTTTTAAAACTGAAACTAATAACAAGGAATATCTAAAAAACGATCAATTCCACGAAAAAAGTGTATATGACACAAATTGTGTGTTTTAAAGAGCTCTACATTTTTTGTGTGTTAAGGTTTTGTCATTCTCTTGTGGTTTATCAGTCATGTAAAATTCCGCAAAATTCATCCAGAATAAACCTGCCTTCAGAGGCTATTCCCAGAAAATTGAAGATATATATTTTATTTATCGCGTAGATATCTTAAATATAAGAGATTTTAATCAAAATCATTAGAGCCACTTTTTAGAAAATCAACATTTTCGAAAAAAGACCCATGTAAAGGGTAGTTGGGGTTGGGGGGATTTTCTTGAAAATATTGGTGTTGCATATTTGCAAGATACCAAACTTAAATACCAAGTTTGCTATTTTACCGACTTTTCGTTTTTGAGTTATCGTGTTCACAGACTCACGGACACATGGACACACACAAGCACCTTTTTCTGAAAATACTTTTTACTTTCTCTATACGTACTATGTACATAGTGTAATGAGAAAGTATTGCATTCCACACAAAAATTAGATACCGAGATTTCACTAGAAATATACGTTTTAGGTCCCCTGTCACAAAAAAAAAACATTTTTAGAAAAAGGTCTGTGAGTCTGTGAACATGATAACGCAAAAACAAAAAGTCCGTAAAATACCAAACTTAGTATTTAAGCTTAGTATCTTCCAGGGATGCGACACGAAGCTTTTGCGAAAAAATTCCCCTATCCAAACTACCCCTTAAATGGAAAAAAATTCGAAACATTTTATTTTGTCAAAAATGCTTTAACTATTTTTATTAAAATGCCCTTTAATAAGGATGCTTAATGGCAAATAAATTGTATATTTTGAATTTTCTGGCACCTCTTTATTCCAAATGAATTTTGCCGAATTTTGCGTAACTATTGAACCGCCAGAATAGAATGTGTTAAAAACGAAGTTTGTCATATAAATTTTTACTTTCTCTATACGTACTATGTATATAATGTATAGAGAAGGTATTGTAATGCACCCAAAAATTGGATACCGGGATTTCACCGGAAATACACGTTTTAAGACACCCTGAATACAAAATAATAAAATTTTTAGAAAAATGCCCGTGTGTGAGTCTGTCTGTCTGTCTATGTCTGTGTGTGTGAGTGTGTGTGTGTGTGTGAGCCTGTCTGTGGACAGCTAGCTCAAAAACGAAAAGACCGTTAAACACCAAACTTGGTATTTAAGTTCAGTATCTTCCAAGGATGTGACGCGAAGGCTATTCCTTATTCAGCTAGCTATTCTATTTAATAAACCTCAATAAGCATTAATATTATATTATTATTCTTATTATTATAATCTAGCATCTATACATTCCAATCATGTTAGTCGAAATGTCAGTTAGGTTTGGGCACCTCTGTTTTATAACTACTCTTTGCTGAACTTTAAAGGAGAAATTCAATCAGCTCTATTTTAAGCGCTAATATCTTTCCAAATGAACCTGGAGAGTAATTTCATTATTTTTAGAGCTTCATCAAGGAAGGTTAATCAAGAACCGCAAGCAAAGTTGTACTTCGTGACAATTATTGCACCGTTGCCCTGTTAATACTCTACAAGTAACAAGAGATTAAAATAAGTGTCCTAATTAATGAGTCCACCAATTCGCAAGGTCTGACGCCGTAGTTGAACCTACGGAAAATATACACAGTGAAGCAGTGGTTTGCCAGATGTGATGATCGAATGCGTGTGCAAAATAAAAGAAGGGAGTCTTTGAAAGTAGAAGAATGAACATAAGGAAACTACTACTCCGAATTTTAATGATTATACACGAGAGTGTTTTAGCCAATGTACGTCTCATTGATGTCTTATTTGCCAATCAGCATCGAACTTAATCGAACATTTTAAAGCACGCTGCTAATTTTTACTTTCTCTACACTACTATATACATACTGTATAGAGAAAGTATTGCATTTCACCCAAAATTCAATGCCGAGATTTCACAGCAAATACACGTTTTAGGATTCCGTGTATCCGAAAAAAAAGTCCGCGCGCGCGCGTGTGTGTGTGTGTGTCTTGAATACACGATAATTCAAAAACGAAAAATACCAAACTTGGTAACTCAATTTAATATCTCCCAGGGAAGCGACACGAAGATGTTGAGAGAAATCCTTCTAGCCAAAACTACCCTTTACTTGGAAAACATTTCGAAAATTTTGACTAACGATTTTGATTAAAATACCCTATATTAAAGATATTTATATTGCAAATAAAATATATATGTTGAATTTTATGGGAATAGCCACTAAAGACTTCTTTATTTTAAATAAATTTTGCTGAATTTTTCGTAACTGGTAAACCGTATGAGATGGACAAAAACTTACTACACAAAAATGTATCGGATGTGTCTAAAGTATTATGGAGCGATAAAGGTAAGAATGAATTCGATGTGTTCGCCGCCTTAATCGTGAAAGATTCAATCCTTACTTACTGTAAACCATGGTGGAGGGAACATTGTGTTTTATAAATAACAGTTTATGTCCAAACTCATTCTATATGGTGGCAATACTGTCTGCATTTGGCGTCATCAGCGGGTAAATAATATAAGCTGGTAACAATGAAACAGAAGAGATCTAATGTTTGTTAGCTGTGAGCTGTGTAAGTATAATTGTAAACTGTTATTTTAATGTTTTAATATGTTTAGTAAATTCGAACGAAGATGCTTCATTAAAATTCAGGTTGCAAGAGGCGTCAATGTTCAACAATGCCATACAGAGTTATTGGAAGCTTGTGGTAGAGAAACTTCACCATATTAGTGGTGGGAAAAGTTGTTCTTTTTGCGAAACAGTTGAATCTGTTTCTGTTGCAACCACGAAACAGTTTCGAAGAGAAATTCTCTAAACTATTGCAGACATGCTGTGGAACACCAAATGTTATTGAGATAAACACAGTCCATCGATAAAAACACAATGCGCCAAATGCAATCACTCAGTAGGTGCGTGCGTGCGTGTGTGGTAGGCTCGTGGTGAGCCTAGGTGTTGTTGCTGTGTACCTACTCTGGCAAGGGTTTAACCACAGGAATGAGGTGAAGGTTGAGGTTTTAATTTTGAAGTTTCGAGTGTTGGTGGTAAGGAGGTAGCGCTGGTAGACTCCTCGAGCGGTTGCATTTTCAGGAGCAGCATTCTTTCCTTTGCTCCGCTGGTGTTTATTTTTTATTTAATTATGGTGGTGAAATTTTAATAGACCTCTCCCAATGGGAGGGGGGAGTGCTTTGTTCAGCTATTACGCTGTTGGCTGGTTTAAAGCCGTTATTACCGGGGGTGCCCACAAGCCATGCGGGGAGCCCGGAACCGCCTCTTTCGGCGTTCAGTAGATAAGTACTCCCCCAGAGGTCTGACAAGTGCGTTCTCATGGTCGCCCAATCTGGCGTAGAATTTTTGAGCCCGGCGCCTAATAACATCTTCCACATATGGGAGGGCCGAAGCTTCATGTAGTAGCCTCAAAGGGAAACGTCGACATACAGAATATATGGACCGGAGTCCTCTATTCTGTACCCGCTGTAACCAGAGAAGCCAGGAGTCTGCTGCCATACCCCACACTTCGCAGGCATAGAGCATCAGGGGGACTACAAGCGTCTTGAAAAGGCGTAACTTTATGTGAACCGGCACTTGGGAGGCCAGTACAGGGTAAAGGGAGGCTTCTGCCCCCTTCGCTCTGTCCAACATTCCCCGCACGTGTTCACGAAAAGTTAGGCCCTTATCAAGAGTGACGCCGAGGTATTTGATGGAATTCCCCCACTCTATCCTTTGGCCCTGATAGGAAAATTTGCGTATCTGGTTTATTGAGGGGCGTTTTCTGGAGAATAGAACAGCATGACTTTTGCCCGGGTTAACGGACATCCGCCACTGTCTGCACCAGTCCTGGACGACCAGAAGAGGAAATAATAAATAACAGACGCAAAGCATTGTTACGCGTTAACGAGAGGGAATGAGTTTGATTGGTACAATCGAATTTCGCGGATTATATCAGGCCACGCGCTGCAAGATACAAGGCGCAGCTTGCGGTAAGCAATGACAAAATATTTACGCTAGTAGCACACAACCACGCATAGTGACTGTTACAACTACTCAGACGTTGCTGCATGGATCTGTTGCGGGGAACCGATGCATGAAAGAACAAAATAATGTACGCAATAATTATTTCAAGAAGTGTTTTATGAAACAATTTTAGTAGTGAAACTGTTTCAAAATAGTTGTGTTATTTTTGTCCCATCACTGCACCATATGGAACCGTGGCTAAGTGGGTGAATGCATTTCGTAGAGAAAGAGATGTTCATTAAAAACCAGGAGCTGGCAGACTGCAATCACTTAGTGATGTTCTTTGTTGCTTATGATTGATTTTGACGGTGTTCTTATCGCTCATTCAGTTCCTAAGGAACTCATGTCAATGCTGCATATTACAGTTACATTCTGGAACACCATTTACAACCAGCTGTGCGTCGTAAACGTCCAAATCTCCTGAATTTTCATCTATTGTGTCACGTGACGGTGCTCGCTCTCACAAAGCTGCCCCTATTGTTAATTTACTTCGCAGAAAGTACTGCCAAATTCAGGAGCATCCTCCATACTCCCCAGATATGAGCCCATGTGATTTCGATCTTTTTAAGAAAATGAGGAGATTATTAGGACGACACTGTGGATGTCGTCCGTCGTCTTCCTGATGTTTGGAGGCGAGGACTTGAAGGAGATTACCTCTAAGCACTGCAATAATGTGACTGCTCCAAAAATGTTTTATTGTTGTTAATTCAAATGTTGCCACTATTTATTGATTAACTCATGTAATTGTTTTAAATTGTATTACAGTAATGACCTTAAATATATGACATGCCAATGACTCATAATACTAAAGCTGCTAGCAGAAGAACGAATAGCGTTTTTTTAACTTTCTCTCACGTACTATGTACATAGAGTAAATAGAAGGTTTTGCATTCCACCCAAAAATTCAACACCGAGATTTCACCGGAAATACACGTTTTAGGGCCCCATTGGTATTTAAGTTTTAAGCATCTTCCATTAGATTAGACAAGAAGATTTTGAGAAAAATTCCCCCACCCAAAACTACCCTCTACATGGAAAAAATTTCGAAAATGTTGATTTTCTCAAAAATGGCCACTAACGATTTTGTTTAAAATACCGTATATTAAATATATTTATATGACAAATATAATATATATTATGACTTTTCTGGGAATAGCCTCTAAATACCTCTTTATTCTGAATGAATTTTCCTGAATTTTGCGTACTGGTAAACCGTAAGAGATAGACAAAAACGTACTGCACAAAAAACGTAGATCAGGTTAGAACACACAATTTATGTCATATACGCTTTTTTTCGTGGAATTGATCGTTTTCTAGATATTCATTGTTTTTTGATTCAGCTTTAAAAAAACGTATACTTTTCTCATACAGGAATTTGTCGACTCCTGTCCATATAAACAAAGGAACTTCAGTCACATAGCATCCAGCCTTTGACTATCACTTTAACTTATGGTACTGCCTTATTTCGCTTCTATTTACAAGGAAGCAAGTAATAAGACCATTTTTGCTAATTTTTACTTTCTCTATACGTGCTATGTACGTATATTGTGTATAGAGAAAGTATTGCACTCCACCATAAAATTCGATACCGAGATTTCACCGGAAATATATGTTTTAGGGTCCCCTGTATCCAAAAAAAAGTATTTTCAGAAAAAGGTCCGTATGCGTGTGTGTCCGTGTGACTGTGAACACGATAACTCAAAAACGAAAAATCGGTAAAATACCAAACTTGGTATTTAAATTAAGTATCTTCCAGGGATGCGACACGAAGATTTTGAGAAAAATCCCCTCCACCGCAAACTATCCTTTACATGGAACTTTTTTCGAAAATTTTGATTTTCTCAAAAATGGCTCTAACGATTTTGTTTAAAATGTCGTATATTAAAGATATTTACCAGACAAATCAATTTTCTGCGAATATCCTCTGAAGACTACTTTATCCTGGATGAAATTTACGGAAATTGTTTTATGGAGTTGATTGTTTTTTAATATTCCTTGTTTTTGGTTTCAGCTATGAAACATTTACTTTTATCATGTAGGTATTTGTGAACTCCTGTCCATACAAATAAAGGAACTTCAGTCACATGGTAGCCAGTTTTTGACTATCACTTTAACCTATGTTACTCCCTTATTTCACTTTTAGTTACAAGGAAGCAATTAATAAAACTATTTCTGCTAATCTTTCTCAATTAGCACGAACCAAATAGAAGTATAAGCTTTTTAACAATAATTTGTTGCAGAAATGTAGAGAAAGTCATGTGAATGGAACACATGGGGCATGTTTCTAGATGTTTTGATTTTGTTTGGTAGAGGGAGCGGGACAGACAGAGTTCTATTTTGAACAGTTCGATCCGCCCCCTCAAGCTATTGTTCTGTCCTGGCACAGCGCTGAGTCGGCGCGGCAGTTGAAGTACATCTCAAGCACTCTCACCCAAATAACCTTACCTTACAGATTTTATACCTGCTTCTAATTCTTCATACAGGGTTGCCTGTTGCGGGCTTCATTGTCCGACAACCAAGCCTTTCATTCCATTCAAATTACAGGTAGAGTCTTTCAACTTTCGTTTTACACTGGGGTAAAAATACCAACTTAAACTCCTTTCAGCCAGAACCGCATTTGAAATGTATTGCATAACAATCATTCATTCTAGTTTTGTTCTTAAGGACACAGGTTTTTACTTTCTCTATACACACTATGTACATAGTGAATAGAGAAAGTATTGCACTCCACCAAAAAATTCAATACCGAGATTTCACCGGAAATATATGTTTTAGGGTCCCCTTTATCTAAAAAAAACATTTTCACAAAAAGGTCCGTGTGTCTGTGAACACGATAACTCAACAACGAAAAGTCGGTAAAATACCAAACTTGGTATTTAAGTTTAGTATCTTCCAGGGATGCGACACGAAGATTTTGAGAAAGATCCCCCCACACCAAAATACCCTTTACATGGAACTTTTTTTTCGAAAATTTTGATTTTCTAAAAATTGGCTCTAACAATTTTGATTAAAATATCATATATTAAAGATATTTACCTGACAAATAAAATGTATATTTTGAATTTTCTGGGAATAGCCTTTGAAGACTACTTTATTCTGGATGAATTTTGCATAACTACTAAACCGTAAGAGATGGACAAAAACTTAACACACAAAAAATGTAGAGCACGTTAAAACACACAATTTATGTTATATATTTTTTTCTTGGAGTTTATCGTTTTTGAGATATTCCTTTTTCTTGGTTTCAGCTTTGAAAAATTTATACTTTTCTCATACAGGAGTATGTCAACTCCTGTCCATACAAACAAAGGAACATCAGTCACATAGCAACCAGCTTTTGGCTTTCACTTTAACCTATGGTACTCCCTTATTTCGCTTGTATTTACAATAAAGCAAGGAATAATACTATTTCTGCTACTTTTCCTCGATTAACATGAAATAAATAAAAGATAAGCTTATTAACAATAATTTGTTACAGAGCGATAGAGAAAGTCATGTGAATGGAACACATCAGATTTTTCATTTTATAACCAGCCTCCTACATTCTTTCCTTTTTACCCTTTTTCCATCATGTCTACACTCTCCTACTTTCTTCTGGAACATCTTTCTCATTAGCATCCTTTCTAGTACTTTGTAAGAAAGTATTTTATTGTTATCCTTTCCAGCCTTTATTTCAACTTTCCCATCAGGTTTCCATTATTAATTTCTCTACACGTACTATGTACACAGAGTATAGAGAAGGTATTGCATTCCACCCAAAAATTCGATACCGTGATATCACCAGAAACACATGTTTTGGGTCCCCCTAAACCCAAAAAAAGTACTTTTGAAAAAACGTCCATGTGTGTGTGTTTGTGTATGGAAATCACAATGAAAGAGCTTAATTCCTTTATTGACTGAGGGGCTCAGCGCCAGAGGGAGCTATCCCACAAATAGCTAAATTTGAGAAAAAAGGAGTTTTATTAGAGTTGTTGATTTGGTGAAAAATGTAATATTAAGGTACAACTTTTTTAAATCCAGTGATCCACATTTTGTAATGTCCTATAAAATACAAAAAAGTGATATTTAACAGTTTTTTTTTATTTATTTAGCACTGCAAACTGTATTATTTCTAAAAATTTACTTATGCAGAGAGAGAAACTCAACATGATATTATTCATATTCCTCACCATTGTTTCTTTTTCGTTTAGCAACAACTTTTTTACATATGTTTTGCTTGCATATTTGTTTCTTTCCTTCACTAACTATACTATTTACCTCCATTTTGAAAAACAGAATAATCTGCAGCATAGTATAATGCCTAAAATATCAACTATTTACACAATATTCTTAATGTTTAATAATAATCTTACATATTATTATGTTTCACATATTAAGGCCTAAAATCATTATTTCTTGGCCTATAGTTTAAACAATAAACAATACTATTAAAATAGTTAAAGTTCTGTAAGTTTGGTGACATTGTTCTTTAAATAGCAGGCAACTTCATAGTGGGATATCCCCATCTGGCACAAACTTTCTCACTTTGGAAAATGACACAGTTTCTGTAAGTTACTGTAGATGGCACTCTAAAACAGTTAATATTACCAAGATTTCTACAGACATGAGAGACGGCGGAAGCTGTCTAACAACAACAAAATCTCATTTTTTCACAATCTGTGGGATAGCTCCCTCTGGCACTGAGCTCCTCAACTTATTTACTTAATTAAACCTTTAAAATACATTTTTTAAATCCAAATAAAAAAATAAAAAAGTTAAAAGAAGGTTATATAAATTTTTCATTAATAACAAATAAAGTAGTAGATCGATATGTTTTGACGGTCAATATCTAGAAATTCTTTGAACAGTTCTACCAGCTCAAAAACAAAAAGACCGTTAAATATCAAACTTAGCATTTAAGTTTGGTATCTTCTAAGGATGTGACACGAAGATTTTCAAGAAAATTCCCTACCACAAACTAACGTTTACATGGAAAAAATTTCGAAAATGTTGATGTTCTCAAAAATGGCTCAACCCTTTTTAATCAAAATCTCACATATTTAAGAGATTTACATGCCAAATAAAGTGCATATCTTGAACTTTCTGGGAATAACCTCTAAAGACCTCTGTATTCTGGATGATTTTTATCGGATTTTGCATAACTGGTAAAACGTAAGAGATAATTAAAAACTTTACTGCATAAAAGATCCGATAAAACACTCAATTTATATCATATACACTTTTTTCGTGGAGTTGATCGTTTTCGAGATATTCATTGTTATTGGTTTCAGCTTCAAAAACATACTTTTCTCATACAGGTCACTTTAACTTATGGTACTCCATTATTTCACTTCTACTTACAAGGAAGCAAGTAATAAGAGTATTTCTGCTAACAATTTGAGGAATAATTTGTTGCAGAGATGTAGAGAAAATCATGTGAATGGAACACAGATTTTTTTCTTCTAATTTTTGTAAAATGCTCCACAGTTTTCGGCCATTTCTTCTTTTTACGCCCAGACGTGTGTTTTCTCAGTTTGTCGTAACTGCCAAGCTTATGCACTGCTAAGCGTTACGCTACAAGTATTTTTTGTTCTTCTTAAAGAGTAGAATGTAGGTTTTTGTCCGTCTCTTACGGTTTAGCAGTTATGGAAAATTCCGTAAAATTCATCCAGAATAAAGTAGTAATCAGAGGCTATTCCCAGAAAACTCAAGATATACATTTGTATTTGTCAGGTAAATATTTTTAGTGTACGTTATTTTAATCAAAATCGTTGGAGCCATTTTTAAGAAAATCAAAATTTTCGAAGGTTTTTCCACGCAAAGTGTAGTTTGTGGTGGGGGGATTTTCATGAAAACCTTCATTTCGCATCCTTGGAGAATACCAAGCTTAAATACCAAGTTTGGTATTTCACCGACTTTACGTTTTTGAGTTATAGTGTTTACAGACACACGGACACACTGACAAACGCATTCACGGACACCCACGAACCTTTTTCTGAAAATACTTTTTTTTTTAGATAAAGGGAACCCTAAAACATGTATCAATTTTTTTCTCTGTATACTATGTACATAGTACGCACGGAGAAAGTAAAAATTGCTAAAGCCATTTTTTAGAAAATCGAAAATTTCGAAAAATGTTTTATGTGAAGGCTTATTTGGGATGGGGCAGATTTCCTGAAAGGCTTCGTTGCACCCTTGGCTGATATTAAACTAAAATTCTAAGTTTGATATTTAAGCAATTTTTTGTTTTTGAGTTATGCTGTCCACACACACACACACACACTGACTTTTTACTTTCTCTACCCGTACTATGTACATAGTGTATACACAAGGTATTGTAATGCTCCCGAAAATTCGATACCGAGATTTCACCGGAAATACACATATATAAGTGTGTGTGTGTGTGTGTGTGTGTGTGCAGTATAGCTCAAAACTAAAGTAAGTTAAAGAGTTTCAAGAAAATCCCCCCACCTCCAATTACCCTTTACATGGAACTTTTTTCGAAAATGTTGTATTTCTCAAAAATTGCTACAATTATTTTGATTAAAATATCGTATATTTAAGATATTTACCTAACAAATAAAATGTATATCTTGAATTTTCTGGAAACAGCCTCTGAAGACTACTTTATTCTGGATGAATTTTACGGAAATTTGCATAACTGCTAAACCGTAAGAGACGGACAAAAACCTACTATACAACAATTATAGAGCACGTTAAAACACACAATTTATGTTATATGCATTTTTTTTGTGGAGTTGATCGTCTTTGTTTTTGGTTTCAGCTTTGAAAAAAGTATACTTCTCTCATACAGGAATTTGTCAACAATTTGACTTATTTCGCTTCTACAAGGAAGCAAGTACTAAGATTACTATAAGTTAATAGAAGCATAAGCTTTTTAACAATAATTTGTTGCAGAGATGAAGAGAAAGTCATGTGAATGGAACACATAAGGTTTTTCTAAACAGGCTGTATTTATTCAGATGTCGTTTAAAACATTTCCCGCGAAATCGCTATCAAATTTTTGGCTGGATTACAATACCTTCTTGTACCTAGTGTGTGTAAATGTACATTATACATGGGTGCTAGAGAAAGTAAACACGCTGTTTGTTAGGGACGCTGTATATTGCCAGGAAAATGCGAGCGCCGTCCCTGTGGTGCAATTCCGTGCCGCAGTTCATTTACACGCCAGTAAATCAATTGACATGGGGTTGTCCCATTTAAACACTCTTAAAAGCCGTCAGTGAATCTGAACCGGCTTTTAAACCCGCGACCTTGGGAATATAAGGCCAGCGGATAACCAACTAGTAAGCAAGGCACACAGACGTGAACTTGCTTGCATTCAAAGTCAACTGCTTTATTGCTTGCCATGTGGAGAAAATAGGATGTCAAGCAATTACGAGGGCCTTATTATACTTTCTCTACACGTACTATGTACATAGTGTATAGAGAAGGTATTGTTTCCCTACCCAAAAATTTGATACCGAGTTTCCAAACAAATACATGAATCCAAAAAAGGCATTTTTACAAAAAGGTCGTGTGTGTGTGTGTGTGTGTGTGTGTGTGTGTGTGTGCGTGTGTGGACAGCATAGATCAAAAAGAAAAAGTCCGTTGAATACCAAACTTGGTATTTAAGTTAGTTTTCTTCGAAGGATGAGACTCGAAGATTTTCAAGAAAATCCCGCCACTTTACTGGAACTTTTTTCGAAAATTTTGATTTTCTCAAAAATGGCTGTAACGTTTTTTTATTAAAATGTCGTATATTAAAGATATATACCTGACAAATAATATGTATATCTTGAATTTTCTGGGAATAGCCTCTGAAGACTACTTTATTCTGGATGAATTTTACGGATTTTTGCATAACTACTTTACCCTATGAGATACACAAAAACTTACCACATAAAAAAAATATAGAGCACATTAAAACACACAGTTTATGTTATATAAATGTTTTACTCTTTTGAAATATTCCTTGTTTTTGGTTTCAGCTTTAAAAAAATTATAATTTTCTTATACAGGAATTTGTCATCTCGTGTCCATACAAAGGAACTTTAGTCACATAGCAACCAGCTTTTGGCTATCACTTTAACCTATGACACTCCATTATTTTGCTTCTCTTACAAGAAAGCACGTAATAAGACTGTTTCTGCTTATTTTTTTCGATTAGCATGAAGTAAATAGAAGCATAAGCTATTTAACAATAATTTGTTGCAGAGATGTAGAGAAAGTCATGTGAATGGAACACGTCAGATTTGTTTTCAACCTCCGATAGGCTATAAATAAAAGGCAATTTCATAGAAAACAATTATTTTATTACTAAAAGCTTTGTACACCTATGTTACTTTTGAACATAATCACCGAAAAAATTGAGACATTTATCGTACCTGTGCATAAACTTTGCAATTCCCGCTTCAAAAAATGTTGCCGCCAATGATTCAGCTCGCAACCACTATCAATGTAGATGTTTTTTGTGAAACTTTACGACGTTTGCGGAGAGCCATTCAATAAAAACGAAGAGGAATGTTGACTACAGGAATTGTGTTTTTTTTATTTATTTTATAAAAAAAAAAACAGTTCCGGAGGATTATCAGGACTCCGGCGCTGTATTCCTTCCCCCCCTCTTTTTTCCCCAACTTCCCACACTTCCTTAGTTGACCTATTAATTTTAACGTTTTTATTGTTACATATACACATTTATAGACATACAAATACCCATGTACAAGGCGGGACTCAAACCCACGATCCCCTGCGCCCGGGAGCACTCAGGCAAGACACTTTAGTGGGCGAGGCCATGGAGACCGGTATGTTAATCCATGACAACGCTCGTCCACACATTACTGCCACAACCCATCAGCTCCTTGAGCAATTTCAATCGGACATTTTCGATCATCCGCCGTGCAGTCCCTACCTGTCACCCAGCGACTTTCACCTTTTCCCTGAACTGAAGACGTGGCTAATAGGGCAGCACTTTCAAACCAACTAAAATCTTCGAAGGAACATCAATGCTCATTTGAAATCATTGGCAGCAACATTTTTTGAAGCGGGTATTGCAAAGCTTGTACACAGGTATGATAATTGCCTCAATCTTTTCGGGTATCATGTTGAAAAGTAACCATAAGTGTACACAACTTTAAGTAATAAAAAAATTGTTTTCTATGGACTTGTCTTTTATTTATAGCCTATCGGAAGTTGAAAAACAAACGGCCTAGTATAAATATGATATTCTTTATTCTGCACAAGTTACAATTATTAAGGTCAGTTTCAAATAGACATGTCTTAACAAAAATACTTAGATACAGTTTAGTGCAATGGTCTCCAAACAGGGGGCATGTCACTACTTTATTCTGCTCCAATTCAAACGAATGTATCTCTATTGCTGACCGTCACAGTGACCCGGTGAGACAGTGTAGTGTCCTGGTGTGAATGCTCCAATTCAAACGTATATATCTCTGTTGCTGACAGTCACAGTGACTCGGTGAAACAGAGTGGTGTCCCGGTGTGAATGCTCCAATTCAAACTACTGTATCTCTATCACTGACAGCCACAGTGACTCGGTGAAACAGAGTGGTGTCCCGATGTGAATGCTCCAATTCAAACTACTGTATCTCTGTTGCTGACAGTCACAGTGACTCGGTGAAGCAGTGTAGTGTCCCGATGTGAATGCTGCAATTCAAACTACTGTATCTCTATCAGTGACCGTCACTGTGACTCGGTGAAACAGAGTGGTGTCCCGATGTGAATTCTCCAATTCAAACGGATGTATCTCTATCAGTGACCGTCACAGTGACTCGGTGAAACAGAGTGGTGTCCCGATGTGAATGCTCCAATTCAAACATATGTATCTCTATCAGTGACCGTCACTGTGACTCGGTGAAGCAGTGTAGTATCTCGATGTGAATGCTCCAATTCAAACTACTGTATATCTATCAGTGACCGTCACTGTGACTCAATAAGATAGTGTAGCGTTCCGATATAAATGCTCCAATTCAAACTACTGTATCTCTATCAGTGACCGTCACAGTGACTCGGTGAAGCAGTGTAGTGTCCCGATGTGAATCCTCTAATTCAAATTACTGTATCTCTATCAGTGACCGTCACTGTGACTCGATGAGGCAGTGTAGTGTCTCGATGTGAATCCTCCAATTCAAACTACTGTATCTCTATCAGTGACCGTCACAGTGACTCGATTAGGCAGTGTAGCGTTCCGATGTAAATGCTCCAATTCAAACTACTTTATCTCTATCAGTGACCGTCACAGTGACTCGGTGAGGCAGTGTAGTGTCGCGATGTGAATGCTCCAATTCAAACGGATGTATCTCTATCAGTGACCGTCACAGTGACTCGGTGAAACAGAGTGGTGTCCCGATGTGAATGCTCCAATTCAAACGAATGTATCTCTATCAGTGACCGTCACAGTGACTCGGTGAAACAGAGTGGTGTCCCGATGTGAATGCTCCAATTCAAACTACTGTATCTCTATCAGTGACCGTCACAGTGACTCGGTGAGGCAGTGTAGTGTCGCGATGTGAATGCTCCAATTCAAACGGATGTATCTATATCAGTGACCGTCACAGTGACTCGGTGAAACAGAGTGGTGTCCCGATGTGAATGCTCCAATTCAAACGAATGTATCTCTATCAGTGACCGTCGCAGTGACTCGGTGAAACAGAGTGGTGTCCCGATGTGAATGCTCCAATTCAAACTACTGTATCTCTATCAGTGACCGTCACAGTGACTCGGTGAGACAGTGTAGTATCCCGATGTGAATGCTCCAATTCAAACGAATGTATCTCTATCAGTGACCGTCACTGTGACTCAATAAGACAGTGTAGTGTCCCGATGTGAATGCTCCAATTCAAACTACTGTATCTCTATCAGTGAGAGTCACAGTGACTCAATAAGACAGTGTAGTGTCCCGATGTGAATTCTCCAATTCAAACTACTGTATCTCTATCAGTGACCGTCACAGTGACTCGGTGAGACAGTGTAGTATCCCGATGTGAATGCTCCAATTCAAACGAATGTATCTCTATCAGTGACCGTCACTGTGACTCAATAAGACAGTGTAGTGTCCCGATGTGAATGCTCCAATTCAAACTACTGTATCTCTATCAGTGAGAGTCACAGTGACTCAATAAGACAGTGTAGTGTCCCGATGTGAATTCTCCAATTCAAACGAATGTATCTCTATCAGTGACCGTCACAGTGACTCGGTGAAACAGAGTGGTGTCCCGATGTGAATGCTCCAATTCAAACTACTGTATCTCTATCAGTGACCGTCACAGTGACTCGGTGAGACAGTGTAGTATCCCGGTGTGAATGCTCCAATTCAAACTACTGTATCTCTATCAGTGACCGTCACTGTGACTCGGTGAAACAGAGTGGTGTCCCGATGTGAATGCTCCAATTCAAACTACTGTATCTCTATCAGTGACCGTCACTGTGACTCGGTGGGACAGTGTGGTGTCCCTGTGTGAATGCTCCAATTCAAACTACTGTATCTCTATCAGTGACCGTCACAGTGACTCGGTGGGACAGTGTGGTGTCCCGATGTGAATGCTCCAATTCAAACTACTGTATCTCTATCACTGACCGCCACAGTGACTCGGTGAAACAGAGTGGTGTCCCGATGTGAATGCTCCAATTCAAACTACTGTATCTCTATCAGTGACCGTCACAGTGACTCGGTGAAACAGAGTGGTGTCCCGATGTGAATGCTCCAATTCAAACTACTGTATCTCTATCAGTGACCGTCACTGTGCCTCGGTGAAACAGAGTGGTGTCCCGATGTGAATGCTCCAATTCAAACTACTGTATCTCTATCACTGACCGCCACAGTGACTCGGTGAAACAGAGTGGTGTCCCGATGTGAATGCTCCAATTCAAACTACTGTATCTCTATCAGTGACCGTCACTGTGCCTCGGTGAAACAGAGTGGTGTCCCGATGTGAATGCTCCAATTCAAACTACTGTATCTCTATCACTGACCGCCACAGTGACTCGGTGAAACAGAGTGGTGTCCCGATGTGAATGCTCCAATTCAAACGGATGTATCTCTATCAGTGACCGTCACAGTGACTCGGTGAAACAGAGTGGTGTCCCGATGTGAATGCTCCAATTCAAACTACTGTATCTCTATCAGTGACCGTCACTGTGACTCGGTGGGACAGTGTGGTGTCCCTGTGTGAATGCTCCAATTCAAACTACTGTATCTCTATCACTGACCGCCACAGTGACTCGGTGAAACAGAGTGGTGTCCCGATGTGAATGCTCCAATTCAAACTACTGTATCTCTATCAGTGACCGTCACTGTGACTCGATGAGGCAGTGTAGTGTCTCGATGTGAATGCACCAATTCAATTTTCATGATTTTGCTGAATTTTGTGTAACTGGTAAACCTAAAGAGATAAGACATCAACTTACCACACAAGAAATGTAGATCACTTTGAAACACACAATTAATTTCATATCCCTTTTTTTTCTCCCCCCCCTGGAATTGACCTTTTCTGAGATAGTTTTATTTATTACAAGTTATTTGTCGCCCTTCAGTGGTGTAATGGTTACCATGCTAACTTCATATATATCCAAGGTCGTGGGTTCAAACCCGGCGGAGGTTGATGGATTTTTTCGGGCGTAAAAATCCTTAGCATGGCTTCCTTCGGAAGGGAAGCAATGCCGGTGGTCCGGTGTCGTAGATTTTCGGCACGTGAAAGAACCTCAAGCCTGATAGAGAGGCCTCTAAGCAAAATTAAGCGGTCTTTCACACCCAGATTAGAATGGGACGCTGAGAACCACAGCAGTTAAAGAGCGTTCATAAATAAAACTCCATTTCATTTTACAAATTATTTGTTTCAGATTTAAAATACTTTCACACTTTTCTCCTGGCCATGTATAGAAATAGATTTCAACCACAACATTTAAGGACAATTTAATTAATTTTATAAAATATATTTTCATTTGTCCTAGATGACCTTTTGGCAGATCGTTTGATGTTTAATCTATTGACATAAACATATACACCAACATTTTATGATATATCCACAGCAATCTATGGAAGTTAAATAGCGTTAAATTATTTTCAGTTTCTGTACTTAGTATACAGTACATAGGTAGAAAAGGTATTGTACTCCACCCAAAATTGGATATTGAGATTTCATCGGAAATGTGCGTTTTAGGATAACCTGGATAAAAAAAATCTGATGTGGTATACTCACATGACTTTCTCTAGCTGCTCTAAAAACCTCTTACTAAAGATTATTCTTCTTTGTACACAATGCTAATCGAGATAAATATTAACAGAATATTCTTATTACTTCGTTCCTTATAAGTAGAAGGGAATAAGGGAATGCACTAGGCTAAAGTGATTGTCAAATGTTTTAAAATCTATCATCATGCGATTGTCATTGCAGATCACTTCTTTGCTTGGCCAGGAGTAGAACAAAAGAAAAACAGACACTTCCTGTGTGAGAAAAGTTTAAGTACTTCACAATTGAAACTAATAACAAGGAATATCTCGGAAACGGTTACTTCTACAACGAAAACGTAAAGGACATAAATTGTGTGTTTTGTCGTGATGTACATTTTTTGTGCAGTGAGTTTTTTCTATCTCTTACGGTTTAGAAGTTAAGTAAAATTCGAAAAAATTCATCCAGAATAAAGAGGTATTCAGAGGCTGTTCCCAAAAAATTCGAGATATACATTATATTTCGGACTAAAATAGCTTTAATGTATGGGGTTTTAATCAAAATCGTTAGAGCCAT
The DNA here is from genome assembly GCA_030762935.1 of Hymenopus coronatus. Lineage (NCBI taxonomy): Eukaryota > Metazoa > Arthropoda > Insecta > Mantodea > Hymenopodidae > Hymenopus > Hymenopus coronatus. The sequence goes on along the minus strand of CM060881.1, from coordinate 149,186,872 downwards.
TTTTAAGAAAACCAAAATTTCTAAAAGTTTTATTTTCTCAAAATAGCTCAAACATTTAGATTAAAATGTCGTATATTAAAGACATTTGCACGACAAATGAAATATACCTAAATCTTGAATCTTCTGGGATAGTCTCATCTCATTCTGAATGGCATTTGCATAACTGGCAAATTATAAGAGATCGACAAATGTGTTTACTACACAAAAACTGCAGATCTCATTAAGACACCCAATTTATGTCACATGCATTTTTTCGCGAAGTTGTCCATTTCCGAGATATCCCTAATTATTTGTTTCAGTTTAACAATATTTAAAACTCTTCTTATACGGGATTTTTCAACTTCTGCCAATGTAAAGAAACGGATTTCAACCACATTGCAACTAGCTTTTAAAATATTTGACTACCGCTTTAGCCTACTGTACTCCCTTATTTCCCTTTTACTTACATGGAAGCAAGTAAGAAGATTATTTCTGTTAATGTTCATCTCGATTAATGTCAAGTAGAAAGGAGAATAACCTTTTTAACAATAATTTGTTACAGAGATGTAGGAAAAGTCATGCGATGGAACACAACAGACTTTTACTTTCTCTACACGTACTATGTGCATAGAGTATAGAGAAGGTATTGTATTGCACCAAAAATTCGATTCCAAGATTTAACCGGAAATACATGTTTTGGGTTCCCTGGATCCAAAAGAAGCATTTTCAGAAAAAGGTTCATGTGTGTGCATGTGTGTGTGTGTGTGTGTGTGTGTGTGTGTGTGTGTGTGTGGATAGCATAGCTCAAAAAACGAAAAGGCCGTTGAATACCAAACTTGGTATTTAAGTTTGGTATCTTCCAAGAATGCGACACGAAGATTTTCAAGAAAATCCCCCCACCCCAAACTACCCTTTACATGGAATTTTTTTCGAAAATTTTGATTTTCTTGAAAATGGCTCTAACGATTTTGATTAAAATATCGCATATTAAAGATAGTTACCTGACAAACAAAATGTATATCTTGAATAGCCTCTGAAGACCACTTTATTCTGGATCAATTTTACGGAATTTTGTATAACTGCTAAACGTATGAAATGGACATAAACTTACCCCATAACAAATGTAGAGCACGTAAAAACACACAATTTATGTAACATGCGTTTTTTTCGTGGAATTGACCGTTTTTTAGATATTCCTTGTTTTTGGTTTCAGCTTTGAAGAACTTATACTTTTGTCATACAGGAATGTGTCAACTCCTGTCCATACAAACAAAGGAACTTCAGTCACATAGCAACCAGCTTTTGACTATCATTTTAACCTATGATACTGCCTTATTTCGCTTCTACTTATAAGGAAGCAAGTAATAAGACTATTTCTGCTAAGTTTTTTCTTGATTAGCATCAAGTAAATAGAAGCATAAGCTTTTTAACAATAATTTGTTGCAGAGATTTAGAGAAAGTCATGTGAATGGAGCACTTCAGATAATATTTAGAGCATCTTTGAGGCATTTTTGGAGAGTAGTTGGAAAATGTTGCGCATATTTTCGTTTTGTCTCTTTGGAAGATGCCTGGATTAGATGTAAAGTTGGTATTTGCGCAACTCTTGCTATTTGAGTACAGGCAAGCAGATACACACCCACACAAACTTCTTGCTGTCTCTCTTGTAATTAGAAGGAGAAAGAAAGGACATTCTGAATGAGAATATTATTCTGCAGCTCAAAGGGAAGGAAAATAAATTAAACCACGGACTTCTTTTTCCTTGAAGTCAGACAATACAATTCATAACCCAACGAAGAGTGAAACAACCTAAGGCTGAAAAAGAGAAAACTAGAAATAATTTCACAGAAAATCTTGTTACAAAATCATAATGTAGAAGATGTAAAATAAAATCAATATTGTATTCAATAAAAACTGGAGATACATCTATATATCACGGTAATATATGTAAGTAGCAATTTTAAAAATTCTGATTTGTTCAATTTACATGACTTTCTCTACATCTCTGTCACGGATTATTGTTAAAAAGCTTATGCTTCTATTTACTTCCTGCTAATCGAGAAAAATTATCAGAAATAGTCTTATTACTTGCTTCCTTGTAAGAAGAGGCGAAATAAGGGAGTACCATAGGTTAAACTGATAGCCAAAAGCTGGTTGCTATGTGACTGAAGTTCCTTTGTTTGTATGGACAGGAGTTGGCAAATTTATGTATGAGAAAAGTATGTTTTCCTAAGCTGAAAACAAAAACAAGAAATATTGAAAAAACGATCAACTTCACGAAAAAATGTATATCACATAAATTGCGTGTTTTATCGTCATCTACATGTTTTGTGTAGTAAGTTTTTGTCTATCTCTTACGATTTTCCAGTTATGCAAAATTCAATAAAAATTAAAAATATACATACATTTTATTTGTCATGTAAATATCTTAAATATAAGATATTTTAATCAAAGTCGTTAGAGCCATTTTTTAGAAATTCAAAACTTTCGAAATTTTTTCCATGTAAAGGGTAGTTTAAGGTGGGGGGATTTTCTTGAAAAGCTTCGTGTCGCATCCTTGGACTATCACTTTAACCTATGGCTCTCTTATTTCGCTTCTTCTTACAAGGAAGCAAGTAATAAGAGTATTTCTGCTAATTTTTTCTCGATTAGCATAAGTTTTCTAACAATAATTTGTTGAAGAGATGTAAAGAAAGTCATGTGAATGGAGCACATCAGCATTTGTTTTTATTTCGGTAGTGTTTAACGCCTAATAACATTGGTACCGCAGGCGATGACACTGGTGATACGTGAATGAAGATGGAGCACCGGTGGAATGTAATGGCGGGAGAAACCGGCGTAAACGTTCCCCTGTGCAGCTTTGAGCAGCACAAACCACTCTGCTACAGCGCGGCCCTTAAAAAGCTCTCGTTATGTGGTTGTCATTGAAATTTGGTTCTCTTTTCATGGCCAGGAATAAAACAAAAGAGAAATTAATCCATACTAAAATCAACAATGCCTGGAAAACTCAGTGGTCTCAACATCAAGGAACTAAACTACACTCAGAGGATCCTCCCCTGCTGTTTTAAAAACCTAAATAGGAAACATCAGACTATTATCACTCGTCTGAGAATTGGCCACACAGCAATGACTCATGCCTACTTGATCACCAGAGATGCCCAACCTCAGTGTACAACTTGCAATACTCCACTGACTGTGTCTCACATAACTCCCAGAGGAAAAATTACAAAATCACTGGTGTTATAAAAGTACTAAACAATGAAACCATGTATAAAAATGTTATGTTCCTAAAAGCTATCAATATCTACAGTTTAATCTAAAATTGCAATAAACATTAACACAGCTTTTATTTGCTTTCGTTCACAAAAATATTAGTAATATATTATAGATCATTAAAATTAAATATACCTGTACAGTTTAATATTACTCTATATTAACTTCATAAGAAGTAATTTTGTATTCATTGTTACCTGTTAATTAGCACAACTTGTATTATATTCCAATGTATCTTTATAACCATCCTGTAACAATTATTGTTATCACAATGTATCAGTGTTCCAGTCGCGATAAGACTCTTACGAGTCAAAGCGACAATAAATAAATATTAATAAAAAAAAAAGAGAGAAATTAAACGGATGAGGACTTCCCGTTTAGTTTAAGTATTTTAAAATTGAAAAAAAAAAAAAAAAAAAAAAAAAAAAGAACTGAATATGGCATGAATTGTGTCCTTTAACAAGATCTACATTCTTTGTATAGCTAACAAGTTTTTCTATTTCTTACGGTTTTTTTTTTCAGTTCTACTATTCCCAAGAAATTCAGGATGTATATTTTATTTACCATGTTTATTTACGGCATTTTAATAAAAATGGATAGAGGCATTTAAGACAATAGAAAGATTATAAAAATGTTAATTTTTAGTTTGGGAGAGGGGATTTTCTTGAAAAAATCTTCGAGTCGCACTGTTGGAAGATACTGATTTTGAATATCAAGTGTGGTACTTAATGGAATTTTTGTTTTTGAGCGCAGAACTGTTCCTAAAATGCTCTTTTGATTCATGTGTCCTCAAAAGATGTATTTCCGGTGGAATTTTTGGGTGTACATTGTATTTTCATACTAGAGAAAGTAAAATTTACAATTGTTAATACATCGTAAATACATTTATATAAGAGATAATAAATTTGCAGTATTAAAATTGACTATGAATAACATCAATGAGATCGTTTATTGTTAACTTCAATGCCCTGAAATTATCGCAACATCATTTCCTGACTATGCAAACTTCTTACATAATATAGCTAATCCTTTTCTGTAGGATATTGTCCATAGGAAACTTTACATTTTAAAAAATCTGATGTGTTACACTCACATGACATTCTCTAGCTCTTCTACAAATTTCTTACATAAGATTATTCTTCTTTCTACACAATACTAATCGAGATAAACATTAGCAGAATGTTCTTATTACTTAGTTCCTTATAAGTAGAAAGAAAACGAGGGAATGCACCAGGCTAAACCGATAGTAAAATGTTTTAAAAGCTGTCGTTATTCAATTTTCATTGCAAATCGCTTCTTTGCTTGGCCAGGAGTGGAACTAAAGAAAAACGGACTCTTCCTGTCTGAGAAAAGTATAAGTACTCACAACTGAAACCAAAAACAAGGAATATCTCGGAAACGGTTACCTCCACAACAAAAATGTAAAGGACATAAATTGTGTGTTTTGATCAGATCAACATTTTCTGTGTAGTACGTTTTTGTCTATCTCTTACCGTTTAGCAGTTAAGCAAAATTTATAAAAATTCATCCAGAATAAAGAGCTCTTCAGAGGCTATACCAAGAAATTCAAGATATACATTTTATTTGGTATGTAAATATCTTCAATATACGGGATTTTAATGAAAATCGTTAAAGCTACTTTGTAGAAAATCAAAATTTTCGAAAATTGTTCCATGTAAAGGGTAGTTGCGGGTGGGGGCATTTTCTTGAAATCTTCGTGTCGCATCCTTGGTAGATACCAAATCTAAATACCAAGTTGAGTACTTAACAGTCTTTTCGTTTTTGAGATACGCTGTCCACAGACACACAGACAGGCAGACACACACGAACATTTTTACTTTCTCTACACGTACTATGCACATGGTGCATAGAGAAGGTATTTAAATGCACCCAAAAATTCGATTGGGTCTCCCTGAATCCAAAAAAAGTATTTTCGGAAAAAGGTCCGTGTGTGTGTGTCTGTGGACAGCATAGCTCAAAAACGAAAAGACCGTTAAATACCAAACTTGGTATTTAAGTTTGGTATCTTCCAAGGATGTGACACGAAGGTTTTCAAGAAAATCCCCCACCCCCAATTACCCTTTACATGGAACGTTTTTCGAAAATTTTGATTTTCTCAAAAATCGTTCTTACAATTTTGATTAAAATATCGTATATTAAAGATATTTACCTGACAAATAAAATGTATATCTTGAATTTTCTGGGAAATCGCCTCTGAAGACTATTTTATTCTGGATGAATTTTACAAAATTTTGCATAACTGCTAAAGCGTAAGAAATGGATCAAAACTTACCACACGAAAAATGTAGAGCACATTAAAACACACAATTTATGTTGTATACATTTTTTTCGAGGAATTGATTGTTTTTTAGATATTGCTTGTTTTTCGTTTCAGGTTTAAAAAACTTGTACCTTTCTCATGCAGGAATTTGTCAACTCGTGTCCATACAAACAAAGCAACATCAGTCATCTAGTAACCAGCTTTTGACTTCACTTTAACCTATGATACTCCCATATTACGCTTACACTTACAAGGAAGCAAGTAATAAGACTATTTCTGCTATTTTTTGTCGATTAGCATGAAGTAAATAGAAGAATAAGCTTATTAACAAAGAAGTAGAGAAAGTCATGTGAATGGAACACATCAGATTCAGGGGGACCCAAAACATGTATTTCCGGTGAAATCTTGGTATCGAATTTGGGTGGAATGCAATACCTTCTCTATACGCTATGCACGTAGTACGTGTAGAGAAAATAATATATCTGATGTGTTGCTAGGCGCATTCCAAAACTATAGTCCGTTTGGTCATACTAAACACATCGACAAGGTTTTATTGACAGTAGTATGTGACTACATAAGTAATTCACTTTTTCACACAATCACCGTTCACATCTATACCCTTAGTGTAACGCTGCACCAGCTTCTTTAAACCCTCGGCATAGAAGTCTGCCGCCTGGGACCTGAACCAGTTGGTAACGCTCGTCTTGAGTTCATCGGCAGATCGAAATCGTTGCCCACTGTTTCAAATGCAGGAAGAGGAAATAGTCGCTTGGTGCAAAATCGGTCAAGGAGGTCCCAACGAAACTCTTGAATCTTCTCTTTGGTTTGGGCAGTGGTATGTGGGCGTGCGTTGTCGTGCAGGAGGATGATGCCAGAAGACAGTTTCCCGGGGCGTCGATTTTGGATCGCACGTCCCAGTTTTGTGAGCGTTGCACAGAACACGTCAGTTGTAATGGTTGTCCCACGGTCCATGAAATCGATCAACAGGACGCCATTTTCGTCCCAAAACACGGTAGCCATCATTTTACGATTTCTGTACAGCGATTGCTTGCACATTTTTGGTTTGGGTGAACCGGAATGGCGCCACTGCTTGACTGTTGTTTTGATTCTGCATTGGTGTATGCTATCCACGTCTCGTCTCCGTAACAATATGGGAAAACAAATCATTTCCATTTTCTTGTAGTTTAACGTCCTTTAATCTGATTGGTCATATCGGACGATGAATGAAATTGGTGAAATGATGCTCAAATGATCTCGGGGTCCATGGAGCTTAAAGTTACTCGTCATTCGTCTTCTCAGGATAAGAGAAAACCCCGAAAAAAACATTATCCGTGTAACTTACCCTAAGCGAGATTCGAACTCACGATCTGTTGAATATGAGACATTCTATTTTGTCTATAGTGTTCCAAAAACTAGTACACTATGCATTCGTTGCTCTTAGAGCTGACCAGTGAGCAGTTTTGGCACCCATCTCGCACAAAGACAATCCTGTAGAGTGTGGTTCGAGCAACATTTGGAAATCCCATAGTCAGACCACTAATCGTCAAACGCCGATCACTTCGAAGTTTTTGGTTCATTTGATCAACGATGTTGTTGATCCGAACACTGGGCCTGCCACTCCGCTGCTCATCGTGCGCATTTGTGGGGTCATTTAGGAATTCTCGACACCAATGTCGAATTTGTTTGTCACTCATTATGTCCGGTCCTTACACTAGACATAACTCTCGATGGATGTCCGCAGCTGACGATCCTTTTGCCAGCAAAAATCTAATAACACCGCGCACTTCACAACTGGCAGGAGCTACATTTGTCGCGCCCATTTCGATCTGCACTTATCGACATTTGGCTTCTCAGAATAAGGGAAACCCCCCAAACAACTCCCGAACAACTCCCCCTTAGCGAGATTCGAAATTGTAACCTCTTGAATGTAAGGCAGGCACGGTATCCCTATACTACCGAGGACAATCATAAGGTTGATAAAGGCAAGGAAACAAATATACCTTAAATTCTTTACATTGAATACTTGAATTTTGAAGTCTGATATTTATCATAGTTTTCATTTCTGAGTTATACTTCTTTCTTTCATCCTCTCTTTCTCTCTCTGTCCTCACACAAGCAGGCGCATACACGCACGAACCCTTTCCTACAACTGTTTAACTTTCTCTTCATTCAGGGGATTTCAGAATGCGAATTTCTAATGAAATTTCGAAATAAATATCAGAGTTAATGTAATTTTATTTCGGAGTTGTTGAATACTCAGGTATATACAGCGTGTTAATGAACTATACCGAAATATTTTCACAGAATATGTAGATTACTTAAATAAGCAATTTGAGATAGAAGACTTATGGCCTGTTTATTGAAATTTCGAAGTAACGGCTATAAGTTTCTGAAGTGCCAGTACGCCACATCATTTAGTCTATGACAGGAATCAAACTCATGACCTTTGGGATAGCAGCTTGCCGCGTTAGGCATTAAGTCACCAGAGCAGTTGAAAAAAAAAAAAACGCCTCCAGAGTAGGCTACATAACTCAAGAACATAGTTAATGAATGCTCAGTGTCGCACTGTCAGGTGATTAGTTCGAGATTTTACAGATTTTTGTGACATTAAATCTTGAGAACGCTAGTAACGAGCTGCTAAAAATCGATATTTCTGTACTCGGACAGCAGTTTTAAAGACATTCTAAGCCATTTTTTCAACCTACTTTGCTTTAACACCAACTTATCAACACCTGATACCAACACGTTTAACGCTATGTAGTTGCGTTATGTTTATCCGGGGACCAAGCATCGCCGATCTCAAATTACTTATATCAGTCACGTGCACAATCTCCCAAATTATTTCGGTGTAGTTCATAAACATCCTGTATAGCAGTGCACCAAAAATTGGTTCGTCTACATTTCTGATCAACGGATATTATGATTATGGACATTTAGTCAACAGTCTTTTCTCCTACATTTATTCGGAACGTTTATCAAATACATTTCGTCAGAACAATAATAGTGGATGTAAGTTCAACCTTGCGGAGGCACGGAATCCTGTCGTTATTACATTTAACCCGAGATTAGCATTAGGGCATGATTCGTATTACTAGCTACTATAGTTACATATGACACATTTTTCATATTCCTTATTCTACCAGCAAAATCCTCCCCAACTCTGTCAGCCGTCTCAAACAAACAACAAAAAAGAATATGATGAAAACTAGCTCAGGAAAAGAGCATTAACATTAGCAGAAATATTAGAAAAATCTGATGTGTTCAATTCACACAACTGTTTCTACATCAAATTCTGGCTAAAAAGCTTATGCTGCTATTTACTTCATGCTAACCAAGAAAAAGTTAGCAGAAATAGTCTTATTACTTGCTTCCTTATAAGTAGAAGCTAAATAAGGGAGTACCATAGGTTAAAGTGATTCTCAAAAGCTGATTGCTATGTCAATGAAGTTCTTTGTTTATATGGATAGGAGTTGGCAAGTTCCTATATGAGAAAAATATACGTTTTTCATAGCAGAAACCAAAAATAAGGAATGTCACAAAAACCGACGAACTCCACGAAAAAAATGTATATGACATTAATTGTGTGCTTTAATGTGCTCTACATTTTTTGTGTAGTAAGTTTTTGTCCATCCCTTACGGTTTAGCAGTTATTCAAAATTTAGTAAAATTCATCCAGAATAAACTACTATTCAGAGGCCATTCCCAGAAAAGTCAAGATATACATTTTATTTGTCTGGTAAATATGTTTGATATACGAAATTTTAATCAAAATTGTTAGAGCCATTTTTGAGAAAATGAAAATTTTCGAAAAAAGTTTCATGTAAAGGGTAGTTGAGGGTGGGGGGATTTTTCTCAAAATCTTCGTGTCGCATCCCTGGAAGATACTAAACTTAAACACCAAGTTTTGTATTTTACCGACTTTTCGTTTTTGAGTTATCGTGTTCACAAACACATGGACACACGGACACACGGACACACACACACTCACACACACACACACACACACACACGGACCTTTTTGTGAAAATGCTTTTTTTGGATTTTGGGGACCCTAAAACATATATTTCCGGTGAAATCTCGGTATCGAATTTTTTGGTGGAGTGCAATACTTTCTCTATACACTATGTACATAGTGCGTATGGAGAAAGTAAAACTCTGATGTGTACCATTCACATGACTTTCTCTATATCCCTGCAACACATTATTCTTAAAATCTGATGTGTACCATTCACATGACTTTCTCCATATCCCAGCAACAAATAATTCTTAAAAAGCTTATACTTCCATTTGCTTCATGCTAATCAGAAAAATTAGCAGATATAGTCTTATTACTCGCTTCCTTGTAAGTAGAAGCGAAATAAGGGACGACCGTAGGTTAAAGTGATAGTCAAAAGCTGGTTGCTATGTCAAAGAAGTTCCTTTGTTTATATGGATAGGAGTTGACAAGTTCCTGTATGAGAAAAGTATACGTTTTTCACAGCGGAAACCAAAAATAAGGAATGTCACAAAAAACGACGAACTCCACGAAAAAAATGTATATAACATAAATTGTGTGTTTTAAAGTGGTCTACATTTTTTTGTGTAATAAGTTTTTGTCCATCTCTTACAGTTTAGAAGTCATTCAAAATTTAGTAAAATTCATCCAGAATAAACTACTCTTCAGAGGCTATTCCCAGAAAATTCAAGATATACATTTCATTTGTCAGGTAAATATATTTAATATCCGAAATTTTAATCAAAATCGTTAGAGCCATTTTTGAGAAAATCAAAGTTTTCGAAAAAAGTTCCATGTAAAGGGTAGTTGGGGGTGGGGGGATTTTTCTCAAAATCTTCGTGTCGTATCTCTGGAGAATACTAAACTTAAATACCAAGTTTGGTATTTTACCGACTTTTCGTTTTTGAGTTATCGTGTTCACAGGCACACACACACACACACACACACACACACACACACACACACACAGGGACCTTTTTGTGAAAATGCTTTCTTTGGATATTGGGGACCCTAAAACATATATTTCCGGTGAAATCTCGGTATCAAATTTTTGGTGGAGTGCAATAGTTTCTCTATACACTATGTACATAGTGCGTATGGAGAAAGTAAAAATGAATGGGAAAAAACATTTACGTGGCATAGCCGTAGAATCGACGGATTTCATGAAGGCAAAATATTTCGTTTACTATATTAGTTGTTCTCAGTTAGTAAACGAACCATAATAATGACTCACAAAAAGTAAATTTTGTCATTCAGGAAATGTCTGTGGACGGATCCTGCACTAATGGTTTTTGACGATTATTCCTTTCTCTATACGAACTATGTACATGGTGTATAGAGAAGGTATTGCACTCCACCAAAAAAATCGATACCGGAAATATGTGTTTAAGGGTCCTCTTTATCTAAAAAAAGTATTTTCAGAAAAAGGTCCGTTTGTGTGTGTGTCCGTATGTCCGTGTATCCGTGTGTCAGTATGTCCGTGTGTCTGTGAACACGATAACTCAAAAAAGAAAAGTAGGTAAAATACCAAAGTTGGTATTTAAGTTAAAAATCTTCCAGGGATGCGACACGAAGATTTTGAGAAAAATCACCACACCCTAAACTACCCTTTACATGGAACTTTTCTCGAAAATTTTGATTTTCTAAAAAATGGCTATAACGATTTTGATTAAAATATCATATATTAAAGATATTTACTCGACAAATAAAATGTATATTTTGAATTTTCTGGGAATAGCCTCTGAAGACTACTTTACTCTGAGTGAATTTTCCGGAATTTTGTATAACTGTTAAATCGTAAGAGATAGACAAAAACTTACCACACAAAAAATGCAGAGCACATTAAAACACACAATTTATGTTGTATACATTTTTTCTTGGAGTTGGTCGTTTTTGAGATATTCCTTGTTTTTGTTTTCAGGGTCGAAAATCTGAACTTTTCTCATACAGGAATTTGTCAACTCATGTCCATACAAACAAAGGAAATTCAGTCACATGGCAACCAGCTTTTAACTATCGCTTTAACCTATGCTACTCCCTTATTTCCTTTCTACTTACAAGGAAGAAAGTAATAAGAATATTTCTGCTAATTTTTCTAGATTGGCATGAAGTAAATAGAAGCATAAGCTTTTTAAGAATATTTTGTTGCAGGGATATAGAGAAAGTCATATGAATGGTACATATCCGATTTTTTTTTTCAAAATATTTAAGAACAGTCTCATCTGTGTTGACGGTAGTCGTCAGTATTTCTTTATACTTAGGTGGGTTTCTGTTTTTTAAGCACATGATGACAGTTTATTGGCAATAAAGTAGTAGCGTTTTGCTTAAGTAAGAAACAATTTTTGATGGTTTCTGCTAATGCTGATATATTACACTCCACACTGAAGCTAATGAGCACATTTTGTACGAGATATGGGCAGGAAGTTCATAGAAGCAAGCGCTCGTTAAATCATAAATCAGCACACATTATAATTATCGTCTAGATATGAGATAATGCCCCCTATAAATTTAGTATTAATAAGCATCTTACCAACGTTTAAATTGCCGCTTTCCTAAGCAAAGATAGAGTTACTTGATTAGAATAATAGTATATATGCAAGACAGGATCTAGTAACATTCCTTAGCCAAGGCGTTAATGCAGTCATTAATTAAGCCTTATGCACGTTATAAAGGATTGTAAACATAAACTAAACAGAAAATGTACAAGTCTGGTATAGGAATATAATAGGATACTGACAAAGGGGACTAGATAACGAACCTAGGTGGGGCAACCTCGGGAGGGAGGATAAGGTGAGAAGATACACCGGAAGACCGGAGCAAGGGAGGGCACGGCAAGAACAGGGTCGGTAGAGTTTCTAGATATTTTACTTTCTCTAGCCCCATATGTACAATGTACATAGGGATAGAGAAGGTATTGTAATGCACCCAAAAATTCGATACCGAGATTTCACTGGAAATATATGTTTTGATGTTCCCTGGGTCCGAAAAAAGCATTTTTAAAGAAAGGTCCGTGTGTGTGTATCTGTCTGTGTGAATGTGTGTGTGTGTGTGTCTGTGGACAGCATAGCCCCAACACAAAAATACCGTTAAATACCAAACTTGGTATTTAGGTTTAGTATCTTCCAAGGATGCGACACGAAGATTTTCAAAAAAATCCCCTACCACAAACTACCCTTTATATGGAAAAAAAATTTGAAAATTTTGATTTTCTTAAAAATGGTTCCAACGATTCATATTAAAATCCCGTATATTACAGCTATTTATGTCCGAAATAAAATGTATATCTCGAATTTTTTGGGAATAGCCTCTGAAGACCTCTTTATTCTGGATGAATTTTACTGAATTTTGCTTAACTGCTAAACCGTAAGAGATAGAAAAATCTCACTACACAAAAAATGTACATCACGACAAAACACACAATTTATGTTCTCTACGTTTTTGTTGTGGAGGTAACCGTTTCCGAGATATTCCCTGTTATTGGTTTCAATTGTGAAGTACTTAAACTTTTATTAGACAGGAAGTGTCCGTTTTTCTTTTGTTCTGCTCCTGGCCAAGCAAAGAAGTGATTTGCAATGACAATCGCATAACGATAGCTTTTAAAACATTTGAGAATTACTTTAGCATAGCGCATTCCCTTATTCCCTTCTACTTATAAGGAATTAAGTAATAAGAACATTCCGCTAATATTTATCTGGATTATTATTGTGTACAAAGAAGAAGAATATTTTGTAGGAGGTTTGTAGAGCAGCTAGACAGAGTCATGTGAGTGTAACACATCAGATTTTTTTTCTTCTGTTTTTCAGTTTCTTATATTTCCTTAGTTGACCTATTAATGTTGAACGTTTTCCTTTTACATACACAGACATATACACATTTACAAACATAGAAACACCCATGCCCAAGGCGGGACTCGAACCCACGATCCCCTGCGCCACGAAGCACCAAAGTGAGGCACTTTAGCGAACGCGGCCATGGGGACCGGCTAGATTGAAGGGAACAGTGAGACGGAAACCCCGCTCCGTATAGGGTTCAACGACCCTGTCTCATTCCGGCAGCTAGCCGAAGTCGGGGAACGGAGATATCCCTTTGAGCGTGCTTTCCTTGTCACACCGCACCGAGCACCATCGCAGACATTTCCAGCCTTGAATGAAACCACCGAAATGAAGGAAGAATGAAGTGATAGGAAATTTGGTATCGAAAAAACCCAGCATTCGCCTAGTGACCTGAGTAACTCATTGGTTAAAACCGTGACCTGGGTCACAAACGAAACTGTGTAGCTTGGGATAACTTTCCTTGTTTGCTAGTTACACACAAGAGGAAAACGTATTTCCATGAAAAAATCTGATGTGTTACATTCACATAATTTTCTCTACATCTCTGCAACAAATTATTGTTAAAAAGCTTATGCTTCTATTTACTTCATGCTAATCGAGAAAAGTTAGCAGAAATAGCTTTATTACTTGCTCCCTTGTAAGAAGAAGCGAAATAAGGGAGTACCATAGGTTAATGTGATAGTAAAAGCTGGTTGCTATGTGATTGACGTTCCTTTGTTTTTATGGACTGTTCACAAAGTCCTGTGTCAGAAAAGCATAAGTTTTTTTTAAAGCAGAAACCAAAAACAAGGAATATCTTAAAAACGATCAACTCCACGAAAAAATTTCATATAACATAAATTGTGTATTTTATAGTGCTCTACATATTTTGTGAGGTAAGTTTTTCTCCATCTCTTACAGTTTAGCAGTTATTGAAAATTCCGTAAAATTCATTCAGAATAAAGTAGTCTTCAGAGGCTATGCCGAGAAAATTCAAGATATACATTTTATTTATCAGGTAAATATCTTTGATATACGATATTTAAATCACAAACGTTAAAGTCATTTTTGAGAAAATGAAAAATTACTAATTTTTTTGCATGTAAAGGGTAGTTTGGGTTGAGGAGATTTTTTTTCGAAATCTTCGTGTCGCATCCCTAGAAGAAACTAAACTTAAACACCAAGTTTGGTATTTTACCGACTTTTCGATTTTGAGTTACGTGTTCACAGACACACGGATACACTTACACACAGACCTTTTTCTGAAAATACTTTTTTTTGGAAACATGGGACACTAAAACGTGTATTTCCTGTGAAATCCCAGTATCGAATGTTTAGGTGGAATGCAATAGGTACATTCTCTATACGCTATGTACATAGTAGGTGTAAAGAAAGTAAAAATTCTTATGTTACATTCACCTGACTTTCTCTACTAATTGTTCTCTCTAACTCAGATTTTCTTTCTATTCTACTCCCTTAATCGAGGTAATCATTTAGAAATAGTTTTATTAAATATTTCATTGTGGGTAGAGTTAGAATAGAGGTTAACAGTACGCTTAAGCGATAGTAATTTCATTTTCAAGAGTTGATCACTTTGAAATTTCGCTCTCTTTGCATGACAACGACAAACACAGGACTAATGACTTCTCATTGAGAAAAGTAATAGTATTGTAACACTCAAACTCATGACAAAGATAATATCGGAATTGGGTAATTCCACAAAAAGATTTATTTCAGATAAATTGTGTACTCAAGATCTATTACTTATTCTGTTATAAGATTTTTGTCTATTTCAATCGAATTGCCAAATATGCAAAAGTCATTCATAATAAAGAGAATTTCAGAAGCAATTTAAAAAATTAAGATATGCGTTTGTTTGCTATGAAAATGTATTAAACGTATGGAATTTTAATCAGCATCGTTACAGCTATTTTTAGGAAATCAAAAATTTCAAAATATATTCCATGAAAGTTTGCAGAGAGGGGATTTTCTTAAACATTTTCGTCGAAAAAAAGTTAAAAGAAGAGTTAATTTTCTCAAAAATGGTTGTGATGATTTTGATTAAAATAGGATATATTAAAGATATTTACATGACAAATTAAATTTATATCTTGAATTTTCTGGGAATAACTTCTAAAGACCTCTTTATTCTTGATGAATTTTATATAACAGGTAAAAGAAAATCTGATGTGTTACACTCACATGACTTTCTCTATCTGTTCTACAAACTTCTTACATAAGATTATTCTTCTTTCTGCACCTTCTTAATCGAGGTATTCACCACAATGTTCTTATTACTTAGTTCCTTATAAGTAGGAAGAAAATAAGGGAATACACTAGGCTAAATCGATAGTCAAATGTTTTAAAAGCTGTCGTAATGCGATTGTCATTACAAATCACTTCTTTTCTTGGCCAGGAGTAGAACAAAAGAAAAACGGACACTCCCATCTGAGAAAAGTATAAGTACTTCACAACTGAAACTAATAACAATGAATACCTTGAAAACGGTAAGCTCCGCGAAAAAAATGTATATGACGTAAATTGTGTCTTTTAATAAGGCCTACATTTTTTGCATAGTAAGTTTTTGTCTATCTCTTACAGTTTATTGGTTATGCCAAATTAAGCAAAATATATCCAGAATAAACAGGTATTTAGAAGCTATTCCCAGAAAATTCAAGATATACATTTTATTTTTCAGGTAAATATCTTTAATATACGATATTTTAATCAAAATCGTTTGAGCCATTTTTAAGAAAATTAAGATTTTTTCGAAAAAAGTTCCATGTAAAGGGTTGTTTGGGGTGGGGGGATTTTTCTCAAAATATTTGTGTCGCATCCATGGAAGATACTGAACTGAAATACAAAGTTTGGTATTTTTGCTACTTTTCGTTTTCGAGTTATCGTGTTCACAGACACACGGGCACATGGACACACGGACACACACACAAGGACCTTTTTCTGGAAATGCTTTTTTTGGATTCAGGGGGTCCTAAAACATGTATTTCCGGTGAAATCTCGACATCGAATTTTTGGGAGGAATGCAATACTTCTCTATCCCTATGTACATTGTACATACGGGGCTAGAGAAAGTAATAGACAGAAACTTACTACACATAAAATGTAGATCTCGTTCAAACACACAATTTATGACATATACACTTTTCTTAGATTCGATCATTTCCGAGATATTCTTTATTATTGGTTTTACTTTTCAAAATATTTGAACTTTTCTCATACGGGAATTCATCAACTCTTGTCCATGCAAAGAAACGAATTTCGATAACAATACAACAGGTTTTAAAAGATTTGACTGTCGCTTTAGTCTAGTGTATTACCTTATTTCCCTCCTACTTATAAGGAGGTTATTAATGCGACCATTTCTGCTGATGTTTATCTTGATTAGCAGGAAGAAGAGAGAAGAATCAGCTTTTGTAAGAATAATCTGTTGTAGAATAGCTAGAGAAAGTCATGTGAATGGAGCACATACGATTTTTACTTTCTCTATACGCACTGTGTACATAGTGTATAGAGAAGGTATTGCACTCCACCAAAAAATTCGATACCGAGATTTCACCGGAAATATATGTTTTAAGGTCCCCAAAATCCAATAAAAGCATTTTCACAAAAAGGTCCGTGTGTGTGTGTCCGTGTGTCTGTGAACACGATAACTCAAAAACGAAAAGTCGGTAAAATACCAAACTTGATATTTAAGTTTAGTATCTTCCAGGGATGCGACACGAAGATTTTGACGAAAATCCCCCACCCCCAACTATCCTTAAATGGAACTTTTTTCGGAAATTTCGATTTTCTCAAAAAATGGCTGTAACGATTTTGATTAAAATTTCGTATATAAAAGATATTTACCTGACAAATAAAATGTATATCTTGAATTTTCTGGGAATAGCCTCTGAAGAGTAGTTTACTCTGGATGAATTTTACTGAATTTTGCATAACTGCTAAACCGTAAGAGGTGGACAAAAACTTACCATACAACAAATGTAGAGCACCTTGAAACACACAATATGTGCTATATACATTTTTTTCGTGGAGTTGATTGTTTTTGAGATATTTCTTGTTTTTGGTTTCATCTATAAGAAACCTATAGTTTTCATATGCGGGAATTTGTTATTTCCTGTCCATGCAAACAAAGGAACTTCATTCACATAGCGTATATTAAAGATATTTACCTGACAAATTAAATGTATATATTGAATTTTCTGGGAATAGCCTCTAAAGTCCTCTTTATTCCTGATGAAGTTTACATAACAGGTAAGAGATAGACAAAAACTTACTACACATAAAGTGTAGATCTTGTTCAAACACACTATTTATGACATATACACTTTTCTTAGAGTTGATCATTTCCGAGATATTCTTTATTATTGGTTTTACTTTTCAAAATATTTGAACGTTTCTCATACGGAAATTTTTCTACTCTTGGCCATGCAAAGAAACGAATTTCGATAAGAATACAACAGGTTTTAAAAGATTTGCTATCGCTTTATCCTAGAGTATTCCCTTATTTCCCTTCTACTTACAAGGAACCAAGTCATAAGACCATTTCTGCTGATGTTTATCTTGATTAACAGGAAGAATCAGCTTTTGTAAGAATAATCTGTTGTAGAATAGCTAGAGAAAGTCATGTGAATGGAGCAGATACGATTTTTTTTAATGTGAGCTTCCAGTGAAAAGTCGGTATCAAATTTTTTAGTGAAATGCACTACTTTTCTTTATCTACTATGTATGTGTTAATAAACACGATAGTGGGTGAAGAAACCTGTGAATATAAAGCATCATACTTTTTTGAAATATGTTTCTATATATTGGTTTAACAAAGAAGTGTTTTTAAGTTAATTCATTGACCTACAATATTTCAAGTTATAATAGATTGGAACAAAATAAGGTGTCTCATACATTTCGAGTTATATGATGAAGTAAAACATAAAGCAAACAGTAAACTGTGTGTGTAAGTATCGTATCTGTTCACTAAATTCTATATAAAATGTAATTAGAAAGTTGGTAGTCACAGCAGGATTCCATAGAGCTTCTTTATAAAGGGAAACAGCGGGCGGCACACAAAGCTTATGAAAATAATAAACCTGCCTTTAATTAACACGCTCGTCGGAAAATGTTTGGCGTCGCTGCGGTAAGCGATCCAGGTGGTAAATAGACCCATTCTTCTGCAAATGACAGAGTGACATTCGGGAGGGGATGAGATATAACCTGACATATGGCGCAGGAACACGATTGCAGTGTTGTTCTGCATATTTGCTTACAACCATAGCATTACTGAAATGTGTTGCATTCACACGGTATATTCTACCTATTAATGTTTATTACTTTCTCTACATTGTAACTATATACTCCCCTCTCCCCACCCCCCAAATTCGATACTGTTATTTCACTTGAAATACGCGCCATAAGATCTCATGTTTCCAAAAAGGAAAAATCATTTTTGTAAAAAAAAAAATATTAATGTGTGTGTGTGTGTCCCTGTCTGTGAACAATATACCTCAAAACAGAAAAGTACGTTAAATACCAAGCTTGATAATTAAGTTAAGTATCTTCTGAGAATGCGGCACGAAGTTTTTCAAGAAAATCCTCACATGCCAAACTACCCTTTACATGGAATATTTTTCGAAAGTTTTGATTTTCTCAAATATGGCTCTAACGATTTTGAATAAAATGCTGTGTATCAAATATATTTACTTGACAAATTAAATGTGTAGATATCTTGAATTTCCTGGAAATAACCTCTTCATTCTGGATGACATTTGCATAATTTGTAAATCGTAAGAGAAAGAGAAATTCTTAATACACAAAAAGTTTATATCTCGTAACAAACACAATTTACATACACACACACACACACATATATATATATATATATATATATATATATATATATATATCGTCAAGCAATTCCAAGGTAATGTAATGCTCCCAAAAATTCGATACCGAGATTTCATCGGAAATACATGTGTTGGGTCCCCCTGAATCCAAAAAAAAACATTTTTACAAAAAGGTCCGTGTGTGTGTGTGTCTATGGACAGCATAGCTCAAAAACGAAAAGACCGTTAAATACGAAACTTGATATTTAAGTTTGGTATCTTCCAAGGATGCGACACGAAGATTACATGGGACTTTCCCGAAAATTTTGATTTTCTTAAAAATGGTTCTAACGCTTTTGATTAAAATGTCGAATATTAAAGATATTTACCTGACAAATAAAACCTATATCTTGAATTATCTGGGAATAGCCTCTGAAGACCTCTTTATTCTGAATTAATGTTGTTGAATCTTGCGTAACTGGTAAACCGTAAGAGATAGACTAAAACTTACTCCACAAAAAATGTAGATCACGTTAAAACACACATAAGAAACGGAAAGAGAAAGATTTCATCCACAAGGCAATGGGCTTTTAAAAGATTTGACTATCGTTTTAGCTTAGGGTATTCTCTTATCCTTCTTCTACTTACAAAAGACCAAGTAATAAGGACACTTTCTGCTAATGTTTATCCCGACTATCATAAAGCAGATAGAAGAATATGCTTTTTAACAATAATTTCTTACAACGTTGTAGAGAAAGTCAGGTAAATGAAACACAAGAAGTTTTCCTTACCAAGTCTTCGAACGACATGTTCACGTGTTTTTCACGACAAATCACCTGAGAGAATTCTCTCAGGGACTTTCCAGCTCTTAATGAAAATGTCCTTGTAGCGGTAATTCCTTGGAGTGTTTTCCTTCTACTCGACAGCTCCTAAGTCTTTGTCTTTTGCGTGTAAAGTAATATTTAGTTCTGTAACTGCTGTTTAAGGTCGAGTGTTTTTACTTGCTCTACACGTACTATGTACATGGTGTATAGAGAAGCTATTGTATTCCACCCAAAAATTCGATACCGAGATTTCACCGGAAATATATTATGTTTTAGCATTTTCAGAAAAAGTTCCGTGTGTCTGTGAACACGATAACTCAAAAACGAAAAGTCGGTAAAATACCAAACTTGATATTTAAGTTTAGTATCTTCCAAGGATACGACACGAAGATTTTGAGAAAAATCACCCCACCCCAAACTAACCTTTACTTGGAACTTTTTTCGACCTTTTTGTTTTTTCAAAAATGACTAACGATTTTGATTAAAATATCGTGTATTAAAGATATGTACCTATATCTTGAATTTTCTGGGAATATCCTCTGAAGATTACTTTATTCTGGATGAATTTTACGGAATTTTGCACAACTGATAAACCGTAAGAGATGGACAGAAACTATCATACAAAAAAAAAATGTTGAGCACGTTAAAACACACAATTTATGTTATATACACTTTTCTCGTGGAGTTGATCGTTTTAAGTTATTCCTGGATTTTGAGTTCACCCTTAAAAAACATACTTTTCTCATACAGGAATTTGTCAACTCCTATCCATACAAACAAAGGAGCTTCAGTCACATAGCAACCAGGTACTCCCTTATTTCGCTTCTACTTACAAGTAAGCAAGTAATAAGGCTATTTCTGCCAGTTTTTCTCGATTAACATGAAGTAAATAAGAGGATAAGCTTTTTAACAATAATTTGTTGCAAAGATGTAGAGAAAGTCATGTGAGTGGAACACATCAGATTTTTTATACATGTACAGTAGCTGTCCCAGAAGTACCCGACCTGACGCAAAGATAGCGGTTGTTGTTTCAAACAGCAACAATGGTAAAAAGTACCAACCTTTTTTTTTGCGTTTGTTTCGCAGATCTGAGATAATTTGTAAACATCGATAAAACTGGTCATCGTTATGTGAAACAATACTTTCATTTGAAAGGTTTTAGTCCAACTAATATTAAAGCTGCGGTATATTCTACTTTGGGGAGTCTGCCCCTTCGTTTACAACAGTGAAATATTGGGTGGCAGAGTTTAAGCGCGGCCGTACGAGCTGCCAAGACGAACATCGCAGTGGTCGATCAAATGAGGTTACTAGTCCAGAAATTGTAAAGAAAAGCCACAAAATGGTATTGAATAACCATCGACTTAAAGTACGCGAACTAGCATACATTACAGGCATTTCAAAAAGCTCTGTACATCGCATACTAACTGAAAATTTGTGTATGAGAAAGTTGTGTGCAAGCTGGATGCCGCGTTTGCTCACAATAGAACAAAAACAGCGTCGTGAGGATGTTTCAGTCCTTTGTTTAGCAAGTTTAGCTGCAATAGAGCTGAGTGTTTGGTCGATTCATAACAATGGAAGAAATCTGGGTACATCACTTCACACTTGAGACGAAGGAACAATCAAAACAGTGGACTGGAAGGGGAGAATCGGCTCCAAAGAAGACGAAGACAAGTTCCATGTGCAGGAAAGGTCATGGAGTCAGTTTTCTGGGGTGCTTGTGGAATAATTTTCATTGATTATCTCAACAAAGGAAAAGTAATCAATGGCGAATATTATACGACACTTGCTACAGCGTTTGAGTGATGAAATCGAGCAAAAACGGCCGCATTTAGCGAAAAAGAAAGTTTTGTTTCATCGAGATAGTGCACCAGTTCACACGTCCATTATCGCTATGGCCAAAATCAACGCGTTCAAGTTCGAATTGCTTCTTCATGCACCGTATTCGCCAGATATACCCCTCTCTGTTTATTTTGTTTCCAAACTTGAAGAAATGGCTTGGTGGTAGATTTGTTAACAATGAAGAGGTGGAGTCTGCAGTTGATGGTTATTTTTCAGACCTCGATAGTTCTCACTATAAACAGGGTATCGAAGCTAAGGAACATCGCTGGGAAAAGTGTATCGAGCTGAAACGAGACTACGTGGAGAAATAAAGACGTTTTTTTCCAAAATTGTTGTGCTTCTTTGTTAGGTCGGGTACTTCTCGGGCAGCTCTCGTAACACTTATGACAGAACCAATCTTACGGAGTCTTGCTCAGCGCTTTTTACGATATGGTAACTAAGTGTTCAATTCGACCAAAGATTCGATCTCGAGATTTCACCAGAAAGGAATTTTGAAACTTCAAGGGAAAGGTTGAGAAACTCCAGGCATGATTAGAATTTAATGTATACTAACGTATTTGTTATGATTAGGAATAATAAAGTTTTAGTTAACTCAGAGGATAGGTCTTCATTTTTATTTAAATGGCGTGTTATTTATGGACGCTCTTTAACTGCTGTGGTTCTCAGCGTCCCGTTCTAAATTGGGTGCGAAATACCACTTAATTTGCTCAGAGGCCTCTCTATCAGGCTTGAGGTTGTTTTACATGCTGCAAATCTACTACACGGGACCACAGGCTTTACTTCCCTTCCGAAGGAAGACATGCTAAGGATTTTTACACCCGAAAAATTCCATCGTCCTCCATCGGGTTTGATTTATTTTTAGATAAGCATCCCCCTCAAAAACCAATCCATCATCTCCCTCACAAAACGATCCATCAGATACGTGGAAATGAAAATAGAGGATAATGGCTAAAATGTCTTACTTTTCAGAAAATATATTATATATAGAATGTGCAACTCTATGGATATCATAGTGAGAAGTAGTTATATTAAAATCCCCTTTATGAGTTTGTATAGCTCCATGATTTTATCAAACTTGCATTTAGTGTTCCTAATTGGACTATTTTAAATCTAATATAATGCATTTTAAAGTTGTTTTAATTTATGTACGCCAAATTTGCAATTATTTTCACATCCAATTTCAAAGTCATTTCCTCTTTGTCATAAAATAACGCAGCCTTTAGAGGAATCTTAAATTTCCCTTATATATACAGAGCTTTTGTTTGAACGCGTGGCCGACCTAAAGACATTTGTCTTGACTTGCGGAAGTAGGCTATTTGCCGGGAAGACGGATGTTCATTCAGTCGCTTCTATCAAGAAAATTTAGCGACGAAAACATCATACCTTTGTCATAAAACATGTTCAAATTAATGTTTTTGTGCCTCCTCACATCTCCCACACGTTATAAGAAAATTTGCATAGACACTATTAATTTTAGAGACTTAACAGCTTCGTTCGTATGAAAATTATACGCGGTTCAATAGAGCCACCCTTAACATTCAATTTAAAAAAAAATCTGATGTGTTACACTCACATGACTTACTCTATATCTCTGTAAATTATTATTGTTAATAAGCTTATCTTTTATTTATTTCATGCTAATCGAGAAAAATTAGCAGAAAGAATCTTATTTCTTGCTTTATAGTAAGTAGAACCGAAATAAGGGAGTACCACAGGTTAAAGTAAAAGCCAAAAGCTGGTTGCTATGTGACTGATGTTCCTTTGTTTGTATTGACAGGAGTTGACAAATTCCTATATGAGAAAAGTGTAAGTTTTTCAAAGCTGAAACCAATAAAAAGGAATATCTCAAAAAAGATCAACTCCAGGAAAAAAATGTATATAACATAGATTGTGTGTTTTAAAATGCTCTACATTTTTTGTGTGTTAAGTTTTTGTCCATCTCTTACGGTTTAGTAGTTATGCAAAATTCATCCATAATTAAGTAGTCTTCATAAGCTATTCCCAGAAAATTCAAAATATACATTTTATTTTTCAGGTAAATATCTTTAATATACGATATTTTAATCAAAATCGTTAGAGCCATTTTTTAGAAAATCAAAATTTTCGAAAAAAGTTTCAAGTAAAGGGTAGTTTGGGGTGGGTTTTTTTTCTAAAAATCTTCGTGTCGCATCCCTGGAAGATTCTAAACTTAAATACCAAGTTTGGTATTCTACCGACTATTCGATTTTGAGTTATCGTGTTCACAGACACACGGACACACACACGGAACTTTTTTTGAAAATACCTTTTTTTGATACAGGGGACCCTAAAACATTTTTCCGGTGAAATCTCGGTATCGAGTGGAGTGCAATACCTTCTCTATACACTATGTACATAGTACGCATAGAGAAAGTAAAAAAATATCAAAATGTAGATCTCGTTAATATATATAGTTTATGTCATATACGTTTTTACGTAGAGCTGGCCGTTTCTGAGATATTCCTTGTTATGGTTTTAATTTTGAACTACTTTTAATTTTTCTCAAACAGGAAATGACGCTTCGATTCACCTCTCTTGTTTTAATGCAAAGCGAGCCGTGCTGTTTCATATAAGACGAGCTTTTAAAAGATATGACTATCGATTTACCCAGCGTATTCCCTTATGTCCCTCCTACTTACAAGTAAGCAAGTAATAAAGCAATTTCTGTTTACCTTGATTAGCATGTCGTAGATAAAAGAATAATCTTTTCTATACAAGTTGTTTGTGTAACAGCTAGAGGTCATGTGAATGGAACACATCAGATATTTACTTTCTCTATACGCACTATGTATAGTGTATAGAGTAGGTATTGCACTCCACCCAAAAATTGGATACCGAGATTTCACCGGAAATATATGTTCTAGGTCCCCTGTATCAATAAAAAAAGCATTTTCAGAAAAAGGTCCGTGTTTGTGTGTGTCTCTCTCCGTGTGTCTGTGAACACGATAACTCAAAAACGAAAAGTCGGTAAAATACCAAAATTGGTATTTAAGATTAGTATCTTCAGGGATGCGACACGAAGATTTTGAGAAAAGTCCCCCCACCCCCAACTACCCTTTACATGGAACTTTTTTCGAAAATTTTGATTATCTCGAAAATGGCTCTAACGATTTTGATTAAAATTTCGAATATTAACGATATTTACCTGACAAATAAAATGAATATATTGTATTTTCTGGGAATAGCCTCTGAAGATTACTTTATTTTGGGTGAATTTTATGGAATTTTTCATAACTGCAAAACCGTAAGAGATGGACAAAAACTTACCACACAACAAATGTAGAGCACTTTAAAACACACAATTTATGTTATATACTTTTTTTTCTTGGAGTTGATTGTTTTTGAGATATTCCTTGTTTTTGATTTCAGCTATGAAAAACTTAAGTTTTCTCATACAGGAATTTATCAACTCCTGTCCATACAAACAAAGGAACTTCAGTCACATAGCAACCAGCTTTTGACTATCAGTTTAACTTATGATAATCCCTCATTTCGCTCCTACTTTCAAGGAAGCAAGTAGTAAGACTATATCTCCTAATTTGTTTTCAATCAGCATGAAGGAAATAGAAGCAATGGCTTTATAATATTTTTTTTGCAGAGGTGTGGAGAAAGTCATGTGAGTGGAACACATCAGATTTTTATTTATTATGCTCCGAAATATCATTAAATTAATAGTATTTAAAAGTTTATCTATTATTATTTTCGTTGTTTTTGCTGAAAAAATCTGATGTGTTCCATTCACATCTCTACATCTCTACAATAAATTGTTGTTAAAGAGTTTATTCTTCTACTTAATGCTAATCGAGAAAAAAATAGCAGAAATAGTCTTATTATTTGCTTCCTTGTAAGTAGAAGCGAAATAAGGGAGTACCATAGGTTAAAGTGAAAGCCAAAAGCTGGTTGCTATGTGACTGATGTTCCTTTGTTTGTATGGACACGAGTTGACAAATTCCTCTAAGAGAAAAGTATAAGTTTTTAAAGCTGAAAGTAATAAGAAGTAATATGTAAAACATGGTCAACCTCACGAAAAAATGTAGCTATGTAACATAAATTGTGTGTTTTAACGTGATCTACATTTTTTGTTATGTAAGCTTTTGTCTATCTCTTACGGTTTACCAGTTATGCAAAATTCCGCAAAATTCATCCAGAGCAAACATGTACATATCTTCAGAGGCTATTCCCAGAAAATTGAAGATATAATTTTATTTGTCAATGTAAATATCTTAAATATAAGAGATTTAAATTAAAATCATTATACTCTTTTTTGAGAAAATCAAAACTTTCTAAAGTTTTTCAATGTAAGCTGCCTACAGACACAGACACACACATACAGCCAGACACATACACTGACATTTTATTAAATTGCCTTTTTTGGATTCAGGGGATTTCAAAACATGTATTTCCGGTGAAATATCAAATCGATTTTTGGATGCAATAAAATATCTACTCTATACACTATATACATTGTACGTGTAGAGGAAATAAATACGAGGTACGTCCAGAAAGTAAGTTCCGTTTCAATTTATCTCCGCTGCAGCGCTGCGATCGCAGTTCCGCACATGCGCGGTAGACGCTCTGTATCAAGGAGAAGAAACGTGCGCCATTTTGAGATCGCTGTCAGCTACATATGCTTTGTTGTGCTTGTTTACAATGTCGGTGTTGATTGAAAATCCCGCCACTTGTGAAATCAGATTCTGTGATTTGTTTTCTGAATGCTAGGAAAGTGAAACCAATTGAAATTTATCGGCAAATTTGCGAAGTTTACGGACAAAATGCGATGAGTGATTCAATGGTGAGAAGATGGGTCCGACAGTTCAAAGAAGGACGTAGTGAAGTGCACGATGAAGAACGAAGTGGGCGTCCATCTTTGGTTACAGAAGAACTGGTTCACGCGATTGATGACAAGATCCAGGAAAACCGCAAGTTTACAATTAGTGCTCTCGCTATGGAATTTCCCTAAAGCTCACGATCACTAATTCATGAAACTGTTACCGAAAAACTGAGATTTCGTAAACTTTGCTCACGTTGGGTAGCAACTTTTTCAAGATACAGGCGGTAAACTTCTATGAAGAAGGTATACAAAAACTTGTGCCACGCTATGACAAATGCCTGCAAAATTTCGGCAGTTATGTGGAAAAATAGTTTAAGAGTTGTAGAATTTTGTGCAATAAATAATTATTCTGTATCTGTACACAATTTAATTTTATTACCAAACAGAACTTATTTTCTGGACGTACATCGTATGTTCCATTGCATTTAGAGCTCACGTTGGCCAAAAGTCTAGTAGTAGCATTTCCCTACGTAAATTATGTCAAATTCTGTGTCACGTCATATGAAGTAAATAATGGCCGATCCGTTCAATTACACTAATGAAGAACGTATTATTGAGAGCCTTTCATTAAAGAAACACATCACAGCGCGTAGACTAATGAAGAGGTGTGCGCTAACTTGCTGGCGCAGTTTCAATGGATCTCCTATCCTACCCTTTTCAAATGGCAACTTAAAACTCTTCTGGGTGTAAAGGACATGAAAAGAAGCGGCATAGCTTCAATCAGTTCTATCACAGGATAAATGTACACTTCATGGAAAGTTTGGGGAAAATGCTGTCGCAGACACCATCTACAGAATTGATCGTTTTTATATGCAACCAATAATTCAAAATAATAGGTACATAATAGCATTTCTGCTAAGGTTTATCTACATTAGCATAATATAGAAAAAAGAAAAATCCATTGTAAGAATAGTTTGCTGACAGGACAGGTAGAAAAATCTGACGTGTTCCATTCACATGACTTTCTCTACATAAGTTACTTGCTTCCTTGTAGGTAGACATAAAATAAGGGAGTATTAAAGTGATATTCAAAAGCTGGTTGTTATGGACAGAAGTTGACAAATTCCTGTATGAGAAAAGTATACGTTTTTATAAAGCTAAACAATAACAAGGAATATCTCAAAAAGATCAACTTCACGAAAAAAATGTATATAATTGTGCGTTTTATCGTGATCTAGATTTGTTGTATAGTAAGTCTTTGTCTATTTCTTTCGGTTTACCAGTTATGCAAAATTAAATAAAATTCGTCCAGAATAAAGAAGTCTTTAGAGGCTATTGCGAGAAAATTCAAGATATACATTTTATTTGTCAGGTAAATATCTTTAATATACGATATTTTAATCAAAATCCATAAAGCCATTTTTGAGAAAATCAAAATTTTCGAAATATTTTCCATGTAAAGGGTAGTTTAGAGTGGGGAGATTTTCTTGAAAATCTTCGTGTCGCATCCTTGTAAGATACGAAACTTAAATACCAAGTTTGGTATATAACAGTGTTTTCGTTTTTGAGCTATGCTGTCCACACACAAACACACACAGGAATATAATACCTTCTCTATGCACTATGTACATTGTACATGCGGCTAAATAAAGTAAAAATAATAACGTTCTAGGAGATGCGGGATGAGAAACTTTTATACAGCCTCTGAATAACAAATATTTTGTACAGTTCCCCAGCAGCCCCAAGCTTAATCTCTTGGGGCAACTGACTCTTTGACAGAATTTCATCGGTAAACCAGAACTAAAACGTTATTTTCCCCGGTAGGTTTCGACTTGTGTTTTATTGCTGGAGTGTAAATAGACAGCTGTAAGAATCGTGAACTCTTTGAGGATTTCAACACAGGCTGCAGAATAAGATGTGGCACAGAAATGGAGCAAGTCGTAAAAAGAAGTTGCTAGTATTCTACCTTCATTGCGGCCAATAAAGTCTGAATAACCTGGGGAATACTATCTCTCCAAGAAAGTTTAATTTTGCATCTAAGGAAAACCTTGCTTTCAGCCGAGCATCCCATTGCCGCCAATCGGCTTGTAGGAACAGTGAGAGATAACACAAATATAACTGCTTGATGTGTAATACTTCTTCTTACTTTCTCTACATGTACTATGGACATAGTGTATAGAGAATGTATTGTATTGCATCCAAAAATTCAATACCGAGATAACACGGGAAGTACATGTTTGTTTATTTTTGTTTTTTTTTTCCAGAACGTCCAGATCATCATCAGTTACTACAATATCTTCCAGATTACCAGGAATATTAAGTATCTACTGTACGCATCAAAAGTAGAAATAGTTTTTATATCTAATTGACTTAGAAATAACAAAACCCTAGCTCGTAAAATGTCTGACCAAGGGAATCTAAACGAAAACATGGATATCTTAGAGCATGACAAGGATGTAAATTCTAGACAATGTCAACAGGGACGCGCGCAGGACCTAGAAACAGCTGACGAGGGGAAAACCATATCAAGTTTAGAGAGAAATAGTCAGGTAGCTAATGTTTCTACTTTCTCTACACGTACTATGGACACAGTGTATAGAGAAGGTATTGTAATGCACCAAAAATTCGATACCGAAATTGTACCGGAAATATATGTTTTGGGTCCACCTGAATCCAAAAAAAAAAAAACATTTCTGGAAAAAGGTCCGTGTGTGTCCTGTGTCCGCGTGTCCGTGTGTCTATGAACACTATAACTCAGAAACGAAAAGCCGGTAAAATACCAAACTTTGTATTTAAGTTTAGTATCCTTCAGGGATGTGACACGAAGATTTTGAGAAAAATCCCCCACCCCAAACTTTTTTCAAAATTTTGATTTTCTCAAGAATGACTCTAACGATTTTGATTAAAATATCGTATATTAAAGATCTTTACCTGACAAATAAAATGTATATTTTGAGTTTTCTGGGAATAGCCTCTGAAAACTACTTTATTCTGGATGAATTTTACGGAATTTTGCACAACTGCTAAACCGTAAGAGATGGACAAAAACTTACCACACAAAAAATGTAGAGCACATTAAAACACACAATTTATGTCGTGTACATCTTTTTCGTGGAGTTAATCGTTTTGGAGATATTCCTTGTTTTTGTTTTCAGCTTTGAAAAACTCAACATTTCTCTTACAGGAATTTGTCAACCCCTATCCATACAAACAAAGGAACTTGAGTCACATAGCAACCAGCTTTTGACTATCAGTTTAATCTATGGTACTCCCCTAATTCGCTTCTATTTACAAGAAAGCAAGTAATTTTTTGTTCTCGATAGCATGAAGTAAATAGAAGCATAAGTTTTTTTAACATAATTTGTTGCAGAGAGGTAGAGAAAGTCATGTGAATGGAACACATCAGATTTTTTTTCCCTAGAACGCCATCAGTTACTACAAGAACTTCCAGATTACCAGGAATATTAAGTATCTACTGTACGCATCAAAAGTAGAAATAGTTTTTATATCTAATTGACTTAGAAATAAGAAAACTCTAGCTCGTAAAATGTCTGACCAAGGGAATCTAAACAAAAACATGGATATCTTAGAGCATGACAAGGATGTAAATTCTAGACATTGTCAACAGGGACGCGCGCAGGACCTAGAAACAGCTGACGAGGGGAAAACCATATCAAGTTTAGAGGGAAATAGCCTACATTCAATCAGGTAGCTAATTTTTTTTTTTTTTTTTAATAACACCATCATTTTTCATTTATTTTATTCACTTCAAGTGTTTATATTATAGGCAAGGGAGGGTTTGATGCAGAAAAATTTCAAATGTGTATTATTTTTAGGAGCCATGGTTGGAAAGGCGCGGTCTAGCGTTTCTGGATCAGTTTCTATCTCTCAGTATAGAAAAATTGCCTTAGTTTTGGCGGGTACCTGGGTCCTCCTGAATACAAAATATATTATGTGTTCCATTCCTATGACTTTCTCTACATCTCTGCAGCAAATTATTGTTAAAAAGCTTATACTTCTATTTACTTCATGCTTCACATATTAAAGCTATTTATACCACAAATAAAATGTATATCTTGAATTTTCTGGGAATAGCCTCTGAAGATTACTCTGGATGAATTTTCGGAATTTTGCATAACTGCTAAACCATTAGAGATGGACAAAAATTTACCTCACGTAGAGCATGCTAAAACACACAATTTATGTTATATACATTTTTTCGTGGAGTTGATCGTTTTTGAGATATTTCTTGTTTTTAGTTTCCACTTTTAAAAACCTACGCAACTTATGTCATATACATTTTTTTCGTGGAGTTTACCGTTTTCGAGGTATACCTCCTTATTAGTTTCAGATGTGAAGTACTTATACTTTTCTCAGAGGGAGTATCCGTTTTTCTTTTGTTCTACCCCTGGTCAAGCAAAGAAGCGATTTGTAATGACAATTGCATATCGACAGATTTTGAAACATGTTGACTATCACTTTAGGCTGGTGCATTCCCTTAGTTCCAATCTACTTATAAGGAACTAAGTAATAAAATTTTACTAATGTTTATCTCGATTAGCATGGTGTTGAAAGAAGAATTATATTTTGTAAGAAGTTTGTAGTGTAGCTAGAGAAAGTCATGTGAGTGTAACACATTAGATTTTTTTTAGTCTTGTGAAGTAGTGCGAAGAGAATGCGAAAGTGTTCTCTAAGGAATGACTTCCTGTAGATCTGAAAGAGAGGAGGTCATAATACAACCTTTTGATGTCAATAGTGCTGTGTTCCGTTTATCTTTTACAACGAAATGAGCTCTTAAAGCATCAGAAAGCAACATACGTTTAACTTTAAAAGCAACACATTAACACACTAGTGCAGTTTATTTTTAGCCTCCCTTAAGCTATAACGTTATTCTGAGAAGGTTAAATAATGACCTCAATGCACGTTTCTAGCTAAGTTGTTTGCTTTAACTTTCATATGTTCTGTAATGTAATGTCAAATCCACAGAGATAAATGAAATCGATTACTCAATGAGTACATAGGACGCCTCCTATCCGACCACCATTAATTTAAGGTTAGCTTTCTGCAATGGTTCAATGAATGATGAGGAATGTCGTTACTTCAAACATTTTTACTTTACATAGTGTTTAGAGAAGGTATTGTATTACACTAAAAATTCGATACCGAGATTTTACTGGAAATACATAGTTTGAGACCCCCTCAATCAAAAAAGAGTGATTTGAGAAAAATCTGATGTGTTACACTCACATGACTTTCTCTAGCTGTTCTACAAACTTCTTACATAAGATTATTCTTCTTTCTGCATCTTGCTAATTGAGGTATTCATTAGCACAATGTTCTTATTATTCAGTTCCTTATAAGTAGGAAAAAATAAGGGAATACACTAGTCAAATGTTTTAAAAGCTATCGTCATTACAAATCCCTTCTTTTCTTGGCCAGGAGTAGAACAAAAGAAAACCGCACACTCCCGTCTGAGAAAAGCATAAGTACTTCACAACTGAAACTAATATCAATGAATACCTCGAAAACTGTAAGCTCCTCGAGAAAAATGTATATGACATAACTTGTGTATTTTAAAAATACCTACTTTTTTTGTAGAGTAAGTTTCTGTTTATCTCCTACAGTTTACTAGTTATGCCAACTTAAGCAAAATTCATCCAGAATAAACAGGTCTTTAGAAGCTATTCTCAGAAAATTCAAGATATACATGTTATTTGTCAGCTAAATATTTTTAATATACGTTATTTTAATAAAAATCGTTAGAGCCATTTTTAAGAAAATCAAAATTTTCGAAAAAAGATCCCTGTAAAGGGTAGTTTGGGGTGGGGGGATTTTTCTCAAAATCTTCGTGTCGCATCCCTGGAAGATACTAAACTTAAATACCAAGTTTGGTGCTTTACCGACTTTTCGTTTTTGAGTTATCGTGTTCACAGGCACACGGACACACGGACACGGACACACACACACACACATACGGACCTTTTTGTGAAAATGCTTTTTTTGGATACAGGGGACCCTAAAACATATATTTCCGGTGAAATCTCGGTATCGAATTTTTGAGTGGAATACAATACTTCTCTATCCCTATGTACATTGTACATATGGGGCTAGAGAAAGTAAAAATGTCCGTGCGTGTGTCTTTGAGTGTGTAAGTGTCTATGGGCAGCATAACTCAAAAACGAAAAGTTCCTTAAGTACCAAACTTAGTATTTAAGTTCAATATCTTCCAAGGATGTGACACGAATATTTTCAAGAAAGTCCCCCCACCCCAAACTACCCTTTACATGGGAAATTGTTCGAAAGATTTGATTTTCTCCAAAATGACTAACGATTTTGATTAAAATATCGTATGTTAAAGATATTTACATGGCAGATTAAATGTATATCTTGAATTTTCTGGGAATAATCTCTAAAGACATCTATATTCAGAAGAATTTTATTGAGTTTTTCAAAATTGGTAAACCATGAGAAATAGACAAAAACTTACTTAAAAAAATTCTCGTTAAAACACATATTTTATGTTATAAACATTTTTTTCGAGGAGTTGAGCGTTTTTGAGATATTCTTTGTTATTGGTTTCAGCTTTAAAATACTTATACTTTTCTTATGCGGGAACTCATATCCATACAAACAAAGGTACTTCAATCACATAGCAACCAGCTTTTAAAAGATTTAACCATCGATTTATCCTATGGAACTCCCTTATTTCCCTTCCACTTACGAGGAAGCAGGTAATAAGACCCTTTCTGTTTTTTTTCTCGATTAGCTTTAAGTAAATAGAGGAATACGCTTTTTAACAATCATTTATTGCAGAGATGGAGAGAAAGTCACGTTTATGAAATACATTGGATTTTATTTTCATGGAATTTATCGTTTTTTTTTTTGTTTTTTTTTTTTTTTTTTTTTTTAAGATATTCCTTGTTATTGGTTTCAGCTGTAAAATATTTATGCTCTTCTTACTGGCATTTGTCTACCCCTTTCCGCAAAGGAACTTCGGTCACATAGCAACCAGCTTTTAACTATCACTTTAACCTATGGTACTGTCTTATTTCGCTTCTGCTTACAAGGAAGCAAGTAATAATACTATTACTGCTAATTTTTACTTTCGCAACAGCGGAAATACATGTTTTGGGACCCCTAAAAAAAAGCATTTTTAGAAAAATGTCCATGTGCGTGTCTGTCTGTTTGTGTGTGAGTCTGTGGGCAGCATAGCTCAAAAACAAAAAGACCGTTAAATACCAAATTGGGCATTTAGATATAGTATCATCCAAGAATGCGACACGAAGATTTTCAAGAAAATCCCCACACCAGAAATTACCCTTTACATGGAAGAATTTTCGAAAATTTTGATTTTCTTAAAAATGGATCTAACGAGTTTGATTAAAATATCGTACATTAAAGCTATTTGCATCCCGAATAAAATGTATATCTTGAATTTTTTGGGAATAGCCTCTGAAGACTACTTTATTCTGGATGAATTTTACGGAATTTTGCATAACTGCTAAACTGTAAGAGATGGACAAAAACTTACCACACAAAAAACGTAGAGCACATTAAAACACACAATTTATGTTGTACACATTTTTTTCGTGGAGTTAATTGTTTTTGTGATATTTCTTGTTATTAGCTTCCACTTTGAAAAACTTATACTTTTCTCATACAGGAATGTCTCAATTCCTGTCCATACAAACAAAGCAACTTGAGTCACATAGCAAGCAACTTTTGACTCTCTTTAACCTATGGTTCTCCCTTATTTCACTTCTACTTACAGGAAGCAAGTAATAAGACTATTTTTGCTACTTTTTTTCTGGATATGCATGAAGTAAATAGAAGTATAAGAATTTTAACAATAATTTTTTGCAGAGATGTAGAGAAAGTCATGTGAATGGAACACATCAGATTTTTATTGGTAAGATTGGTGTGTGATCATTCGGTTTTACGTCTCATATGAAGTAAGTGATCGTCGCACTTGTAAATATAAGAAAATGAACGTAGAATATTGTAAGTAATGGTAAATGCTACAGGATCAGAAAACATGTATGTCTCTGGAGCAGTGACACGTGCTACTCAGCAGCTGAGTTGAGAGAGGTTGATGCCGCTGGCTGTGATCTATTGATCGGGCCAGTTGTAATAAAGGGGAGGCGGCGGTGGCAGCAGCTGCTTTTCAATTAGTAACTTTATTTCACCCTGTTTCCGCATGAGAACAATCCTACCAGTAGAAATGAAAACTTCATAAAGTACACTACAGGGGTCAGCAGATAAACCTGTTCATCCCACAGCCGTTCTATATATAAACGCACACGTTGTTCATTCAACTCCTCAAAGGTATTTGAGACCAACTACTGCAAATATTCTTAAACTACGAACAAAATACGAACTGTTATTTACTTTCTCTACACGGAATATATACGTAGTGTATAGACAAGGTACTGCATTCCACTAAAAAATTCGATACCGAAATTTCACCGGAAATATACGTTTTAGGGTACCCTGTATCGATAAAAAGCATTTTTAGAATAAGGTCCCTGTGTGTGTCCAAGAGTCTATGAACATGGTAACTCAATAACCAAACTGGGTATTTAAGTTTAGTATCTTCCAGGGATGCGACACGAACATTATCAGAAAAATCTCCCCACCCCCAACTACCCTTTACATGGAACGTTTTTCGAAAATTTTGATTTTCTCAAAAATGGCTTTAATGATTTTGATTAAAATATCATATATTAAGATATTTACCCGACAAATAAAATGTATATCTTGAATTTCTGGGAAAAGCCTCTGAAGACTACTTTATTCTGAATAACTTTTACGGAATTTGTCATAACTGTTTAACCGTAAGAGATTGAGAAAATTTACCACACAAAAAATGTAGAAAGAGTACTTTAAAACACACAATCTATGTTACATTTTTTTTTTTTTTATGTGGAGTTGATCATTTTTAAGATTTTCCTTGTTTTTGGTTTCAGCTTTAAAAAACTTAAACTTTTCTTACACAGAACTTTGTCAAACCCTATCCATACAAGCAAAGGAGCTTCAATCACATAGCAACCAGCTTTTGACTATCACTATTCAACTCCCTTATTTCGCTTCTACTTACAAGGAAGTAAGTAATAACACTATTTCTGCTAATTTTTTCTCGATTAGCATCAAGTAAATAAACGCATAAGCTTTTTAACAATAATTTGTTGCATAGATGTCGAGAAAGCCATGTGAATGAAACACTTCAGATTTTTTACTTTCTCTACACGCAATATGTACGTAGGGTATAGAGAAGGTATTGCATTTCACCCAAAAATTCGATACCGAGATTTTACCGGAAAAAGGTACATCTGTGTCCAAGGGTCAATGAACAAGGTAACTCAAAAACGAAAAGTCGGTAAAATACCAAAGTTGGTATTTAAGTTTAGTATCTTCCAAGTATACAACATGAAGATTTTGAAAAAAATCCCACCCACTCAAACCACCCTTAACATGGAACAATTTTTGAAATTTTTAATTTTCTCAAAAATGGCTCTAATGATTTTGCTTAAAATACCGCACATTAAAGATATTCACACGACACATACACACATGTATATTTGTGTGTGTGTCTGTGTATATATATACAGCTAAGGATTTTTACACCCAAAAAAATCCATCGTCCTCCGCCAGTTTTTATGTCTCATAATATGAATAATAACTGTGCCAAGGGAACGCATTTCGATCAACGGCCGCCAGATGGCAGTGGTCCCACGGTTATTTGTTGCTAAATAGTCGTATAACTGCTGCTATATTTTTCCTCCCCATTCAATGTTAAAGTAACGTAACAGATTATCGACACAATGATACAACGCAGCGGTGATATTCAAATGCATTCTTATGTATTAACTGTCCTTTCCTTATTCCTATTGTTAAAAATAAAGAAGCAAATAAGCTTTCTTGGCGACGAACACTTAGATTAAGTACTTATTTATTTGCCGCTAGATGGCCGTAGTAGTATATTTCCTCTCCATTCAATGTTAAGGTAACGCACCAATTTATCGAGGCAATGACGCAACGCAGCAGTGAAATTAAACTACATTTTTATGTTATAACTGTCCTTTCCTTACTCCTGTCGTAAAATGAAGAAGCAAGGGAGCTTTTCTGGGGACGACTACCCAAGTACGTACTTATATATTTGTCGCTAGATGGCTGCAGAACTTGGTATTTGAGGTTATATGGTACATGAGCTAGCTAAAGGTGATTTCATCAGAACACGAAGATATCCACGTCACCATCACACTGTGCAATTACGTGCTGTTAATACATTTGATCAAGTAACATTTTTGGTTAAATGGAGAAATTGAATACACAAAGCTTTCATCAAATAAAAGCTTATAAATTGCTCAACCAGGTATACTTGCTGTTTAGTTATGTTATTGTTAGCCTTAAAAATTACTGTTTTGACATAGAAGAAACTAAAGTAAGAGATGGAAAACATTAGGAGTAAAGGAAAGAAAGAGATACGGAAGAAGCATGAATGTTACTTGGTGACATCCTCAATATAATTCATTACATTCGAGGTACGTCCAGAAAATAAGTTCCGTTTGGTAATAAAATTAAATTGTGTACAAATACAGAATAATTTTTATTGCACAAAATTCTACAACTCTTAAACTACATTTCCACATAACTGCCGAAATTTTGCAGGCATTTGTCATAGCGTGGCACACGTTTTTGTATACCTTCTTCATAGAAGTTTGCCGCCTGTGTCTTCAAAAAGTTGGAAACATTTTCTTTCAGCTCTTCGTCATTGTTGAAGTGTTGACCGCCAAGGAAAGACTTGAGATGTAAGAACAGATGAAAGTCGCTAGGAGCGAGGTCAGGGCTGTACGGAGGATGGTCAAACACGTCCCAGCCAAATCCCTGTAGGAAGTTTTTCGTCACATTTGCAGTGTGTGGTCGTGCGTTGTCGTGAAGAAAAACAACACCTTTTGACAGCAATCCTCCGTGCTTATGCTGTATTGCGCGGCGCAATTTCCTAAGTGTCTCGCAATAAACATCTGCTTTAATTGTTCGACCACGCGGTAAGAAATCAATGAGTAAGATGCCTTTCCAGTCCCAGAACACTGTGCACATCATTTTTCGAGGTGTTAAGATTTTTTTCGGCTTAACCTTTGCTGGGAATGAAGTGTGCCTCCATTCCATTGATTGCCGCTTACTTTCAGGGGTGCCGTAAGAAACCCAAGTCTCATCTCCTGTGACTATCTGTGTCAGAAATTCTTCGCCGTCTTCATCATAACGGGTTAAAAACTGAAGTGCACTACCCATCCGTTTTGTTTTGTGTTGCTCAGTAAGAATCTTTGGTACCCAACGTGAGCAAAGTCTACGAAATCTCAGTTTTTCGGTAACAATTTCATGAATTAGTGATCGTGAGCTTAGGGGAAATTCCATAGCGAGAACATTAATTGTAAACTTGCGGTTTTCCTGGATCTTGTCATCAATGGCTTGAACCAGTTCTTCTGTAACCAAACATGGACGCCCACTTCGTTCTTCATCGTGCACTTCACTACGTCCTTCATTGAACTGTCGGACCCATCTTCTCACCATTGAATCACTCATCGCATTTTGTCCGTAAACTTCGCAAATTTGCCGATAAATTTCAATTGGTTTCACATTCCTAGCATTCAGAAAACGAATCACAGATCTGATTTCACAAGCGGTGGGATTTTCAATCAACACCGACATTGTAAACAAGCACAACAAAGCGTATGTGGCTGACAGCCATCTCAAAATGGCGCACGTTTCTTCTCCTTGATACAGAGCGTCTACCGCGCATGTGCGCAACTGCGATCGCAGCGTTGCAGCGGAGATAAATTGAAACGGAACTTAGTTTCTGGATGTACCTCGTATTTCAGCGTTTAGCCGCCACACTATAAAAGCACTGTCATTATTGTTATTATGCTAACGGCATCCTTGCCTACCCACACATTTATCTGCATGTACCATCTTTTCCACACTACCTTATGGTTGCACTGACTTCGTCCTTTTCGCAATAACAAATATATATGCTATATTGCGCTTTGCAGATTCAAAGGTATTATTAGACATTGGCAATGGGAAAATTCCTTTTCATACTTCTACTGGCCTCATTTCGTTTCCATCAAGTTTTTGTCACTTCACAACGTCAAAGGAAGAATTAATATCGAAACTATTCCCAAATATTGGTATAAATTACAAAAACTATGCTTGGTTGAGCGAACGAGCCATTTAAGCAACAACTAATAAGAATTAGATGATTTAAATATAAAAAACCTGATGTGTTCCATTCACATGACTTTCTCTATATCTCTGTAAGAAATTATTGTTAATAAACTTATCTTTTATTTATTTCATGTTAATCGAGGAAAATTAGCAGAAATAGTCTTATTCCTTGCTTTATTGTAAATACAAGCGAAATAAGGGAGTACCATACGTTAAAGTGAAAGCCAAAAGCTGGTTGTTATGTGACTGATGTTCCTTTGTTTGTGTGGACAGGAGTTGACAAATTCCTGTACGAGAAAAGTATAAGTTTTTCAAAGCTGAAACCAAGAAAAAGGAATATCTCAAAAACGACCAACTCCACGAAAAAAAATGTATATAACATAAATTGTGTGCTTTAATGTGCTCTACATTATTTGTGTGTTAAGTTTTTGTCTATTTCTTACGTTTAGTAGTTATGCAAAATTCATCCAGAATAAAGTAGTCTTCAGAGGCTATTCCCAGAAAATTCAAAATATACATTTTATTTGTCAGGTAAGTATCTTTAATATATGATATTTTAATCAAAATCGTTAGAGCCATTTTTTAGAAAATCAAAAGTTTCGAAAAAAGTTCCATGCAAAGGGTAGTTTCGGGTGGAGGAATTTTTCACAAAATCTTAGTGTCGTATCCCTGGAAGATAATACACTTAAATACCAAGTTTGGTATTTTACCGACTTTTCGTTTTTGAGTTATCGTGTTCACAGACACACGGACACACGGACACACACACACACACACACGGACCTTTTTGTAAAAAGCTTTTTTTGGATATTGGGGACCCTAAAACATATATTTCCGGTGAAATCTCGGTATCGAATTTTTTGGTGGAGTGCATTACATTCTCTATTCACTATGTACATAGTGAGTATAGAGAAAGTAAAAAAATAGACTGAAATATATGGACAAGTGGATTCATTTAAGTTGATCGATTTCACCAATCCAAATGAAGTCATCAGTTATCTTACTGAATTCCTAAATTCATTGGATTTGCCAGGAATACCGCCACACAATTTACAGCTCAAGGTTGACTCGGTGATAATTATGTTACGCAATCTCAATCAACCGAAATTGTACAACAGAACAAGACTTGCTGTTAAAAAAATTAAATATTTTGATTTAAGTTACTATAATCAAAGGAAAGTCCAAAGGCGATGGTGTGCTTATTCCAAGAATACCACTAATGCCAACCGACTTTCCTTCAATTTAGGCGTGTTCAGTTTCCCGCGCGCCTTACATTCGCAATGACAATAAGTCCCAAGGCCAATCGTTAGAAATGTGTGAAATAAACCTGGAATAGCCATGTTTCTTGGTTGGGAGGTTGTAAGTTGCGTGCTCGAGAGTCGGCAATACATCGGGGCTATTTATTTTCTCTCCGGCTGGAAAATTGTACATTACAATAAACTATTGTCAGATTATTTAATTGTATGGTCGTCTTGATTTTGTCTTAGTTTTTTTCATTAAGTACACCAGGAATATCCTCTGAAGACCTCTTTATTCTCGATGGATTTTGTTGAACTTTGCAAAACTAGTAAATCGTAAGAGATAGACAAAAACCTATTACACAAAATATGTAGATCTCGTTGAATCACACAATTTATGTTATATACATTTTTTTTCAAAGAGTGACCATTTTTGAGATATTCCTTGTTATTGGTTTCAGTTTGAAAATACCTAAACGTTTTCACATACGGGAATTTGTCAACTCCTGGCTATGCAAAGAAATAGATTTCACCCACATGGCAACCAACTTTTACAACGTTTGACTATCACTTAAGTGTATACCCTTATTTCCCTTCTAGTAGCAAGAAAGCAAGTAATACAGACACATTCTGTTACCAGTCTAACTTCATATACCCAAGGTCGCGGGTTGAAACCCAGCGAAGGGCGATAGATTTTTTGAGTGTAAAATCCTTAGCATGGCTTCCTTCGGAAGGGAAATAAAGCCGTTGGAACCCGTGTCGTAGATTTACGGCACGTAAAAGAACCTCAAGCCTGATAGAGAGACCTCTGAGCAAAATTAAGCGGTCTTTCACGCCCAGTTTAGAATGGGACGCTGAGAACCACAGTAGTTAAAGAGCGTCCATAAATAACACGTCATTTACATTTACATACACGTTCTGATAATGCTTAGCTTGATTACTATGCAGTAGACAGAAGAATAAGCTTTTTAACAACAATTTGTTACACAGATATTGGTTTCAGCTTTAAAATACTCTAAAACTTTTAACAGACGGGAATGTATTCACTCCTGGCAATGCAAAGAAATGGAATATTTTCCACATGGAAACCTGCTTTTAAAACCTGACGTGTTCCATTCACATGACTTTCTCTACATCTGTGCAACAAATTATTGTTAAAAAGCTTATGCTTTTTCTTATTTACTTCATGGTAATCAAGAAAAAATTAGCAGAAATCTCCTTATTACTTGCTTCCTTGTAACACGGATACACACACACAAACACATGGACCTTTTTCTAAAAATACTTTTTTTGGATACAGGGGGCCCTAAAACATATATTTCCGGTGAAATCTCGGTATCGAATTTTTTGGTGGAGTGCAATACATTCTCTATTCACTATGTACATAGTGAGTATAGAGAAAGTAAAAATCATTTTCAGAAAAAGGTCCATGTATGTGTCTCCGTGTGTCTGCGAACACAACTCAAAAACGAAAAGTCGATAAAACACCAAACTTCGTATTTAAATTCAGTATCTTCCAGGGATGCGACACGAACATTTTGAGAAAAATCCCCCAACCCCCAACTACCCTTTACATGGAACATTTTTCAAAAATGTTTATTTTCTCAAAAATGGCTCTTACGATTTTGATTAAGGTATCACATATTAAAGATATTTACCTGACAAATAAAATGTATATCTTGAATTTTCGGGGAATACCCTCTGAAGACTACTTTATTCTGGATGAATTTTACGGAATTTTGCATAAGTGCTAAACCATAAGAGATGGACAAAAACTTACAACACAAAAAATGTAGAGCACGTTAAAAACCACAATTTATGTTGTATATATATTTTGTTCGTGGAGTTGATCGTTTTTGAGATGTTTCTTGTTTTTGGTTTCAGTTGTGAAAAGCTTATACTTTTCTCATACAGGAATTTGTTAACTACTGTCCATACAAACAAAGGAACTTCAGTCACATAGCAACCAGCTTTTGGCTGTCACTTTAATCTATGGTACTCTCTTATTTCGCTTCTACTTACAATAAAGTAAGAAATAAGACTATTTCTGCTAATTTTTGTCGATTAGCATGAAATAAATGAAACATAAGCTTATTAACAATAATAATTTACAGAGATATAGAGAAAGTCATGTGAATGGAACACATAAACTTTTTTTGGTTACAGGGGACCCTAAAACATATATTTCCGCTGAAAACTCGAAATCGAATTTTTGGGTGGAGAGCAATACCTTCTCTATACACTAGTACGTGTAGAGAGAGTCATGGTGTTTCTGTATACAACAATATTGCGACTGCTCTAAGATGCTTGAAAGTCCTGTCTGTCTTGTTGGAACATTGGAAAGATCACGCAATCAGCAGCTGACGCTATTGTGGACTGTGGGTGGAATTTTGGATGCTAAAAGCACTCGTTTGGTATCAAGCCAACATTCCCAACAGTTGTTAAAGCTTACTAAGGCAGCACCTGTCACCTGTGTGCAAGTGTCGTGTGAAACAAACCTGGCTAAACCTCGGTTCACGCTTGACAGTCGAGCGTGAACAAGACGCCTGTTTTCTTAATGAGCTTCCAAGACGTTTAAAAATTGCTTGCCTTCTCTAGAACATGTTCCGTGAGGTGTCACCATCATACTGCCCAAATCCGAATATTTATTCGATTTCATCACACCCTGTCGGTTTATATTGGGTCACTTTTACAGTAGTTTTTTTGATCAGGGAATTTCTGTACACATAGTGACGAGGAATCAACTCACCGCACATAGATGGCACTATAGGACGAAACCATCACTTACGGACGTGAAACATGATGCATTTCGCCCTAGGTATAAGATTCTGTTACCTCCGAGAAAATCCATCACTTTAGCTTCGTTTGAACCTACACAACTTTGAGTGTTAGAGGCTTGCATGGTAATAACTGTACCACGGATGATTTTTTTTGGTAGTGTTTAACGCCCATTTTAACTATTTAAGGCACCGATGGCGGTGACACTGGTGATACATGAATAATGATGGAGCACCGGTGGAATGCAATGGCGGGGGAAACCGGAGTACACGAGAAAACCCGCCCCAGCGCCGCCCACCACGTATGATGATGATGATGATGATGATGATGATGATGGGTGCTCAACTGCTAGGTTATCATCGCCCATAGCATAAAAATCCTTCAAGAGTTGCTTGGATTCAAAATTAAAACTTCAAAACAAACATATGGAATAAACTCACACCAGCGGTGCACAAGGGCCGTTGCACCATAATCGAGGAGCAATACTTGCCTCCTCCTGTCACTCCACAACCCCAATACACACCCGCCATCCTACAAAACCCACAATCCCGTCAGAACGTGGTTAAGTTCTCTCCGAGAAC
The DNA here is from genome assembly GCA_030762935.1 of Hymenopus coronatus. Classification (NCBI taxonomy): domain Eukaryota; kingdom Metazoa; phylum Arthropoda; class Insecta; order Mantodea; family Hymenopodidae; genus Hymenopus; species Hymenopus coronatus. The sequence continues at coordinate 149,143,434 of CM060881.1, read as the reverse complement.
AGGGACACGTCTCTCACACCTCGGGCTGCCCTGAGCCTGCCATCTGTGGAGTTAAAACACCTGAGATAAAATAATACTAAGAATAATCGCAATAAAAACAGCTAAAACAAGAGATAAAAACCAGTTAAAAAAATGTAATGTATCCCATTCAACTTACTTTCTCTACATCTCTGCAACAAATTATTGTTAAAAACCTCATACTTCTATTTACTTCATGCTAATCGACAAAAAATTAGTAGAAATAGTCTTATTACTTGCTTCCCTGTAAGTAGAAGGGAAATAAGGGAGTAGCATAGGTTAAAGTGATAGTCAAAAGCTGGATGCCATGTGACTGAAGTTCCTTTATTTGTATGGACAGGAATTTACAAATTCCTATATGCCAAAAGTTAGGTTTTTCTAACCTGAAAACAAAAACGGGGAATATCTAAAAAACGATCAACTCCAAGAAAATAATGTATACAACATATATTGCGTGTTTTATGTGCTCTACATTTTCTTTTGTGGTAAGTTTTGTGTATCTCTTACGGTTTAGCACTTATGCAAAATTCCGTAAAATTCACTCAGAATAAAGTAGTCTTCGGAGGCTATTCCAAGAAAATTCAGAATATACATTTTATTGGTCAGGTAAATATCCTTAATATACGACATTTTAATCAAAATCGCTAGAGCCAATTTTTAGAAAATCAAAATTGTCGAAAAAAAATCCATGTAAAGGGTAGTATGGGGTGGGGGGATTTTTCTCAAAATCTTTGTGTCGCATCCCTAGAAGATACTAAACTTAAATACCAAGTTTGGTATTTTACCGACTTTTCGTTTTTGAGTTATCGTGTTCACAGACACACGGACACCCACACGGACCTTTTTACTTTCTCCATACGCACTATGTACATAGTGTATAGAGAAAGTATTGCACTCCACCAAAAATGATATACCGAAATTTCACCGGAAATATATGTTTTAGGGTCCCCAATATAAAAAAAAATCTGATGTGTACCATTCACATGACTTTCTCCATATCCCTGAAACAAATAATTCTGAAAAAAAGCTTATAATTCTATTTACTTTATGCTAATCAGATAAAAAAATTAGCAGAAAAAGTCTTATTTCACACATCCTTGTAAGTAGAAGCGAAATAAGGGACAACCGTAGGTTAAAGAGATACTAAAAAGCTGGTTGCTATGTCAATGAAGTTCCTTTGTTTATACGGATAGGAGTTGACAAGTTCCTGTATGAGAAAAGTATACGTTTTTCATAGCAGAAGCCAAAAATAAGGAATGTCACAAAAACGACGAACTCCACGAAAAAAATGTATATCATAAATTGCGCGTTTTAATGTGCTCTACATTTTTTGTGCAGTAAGTTTTTGTCCATCTCTTACGGTTTAGCAGTTATTAAAAATTTAGTAAAATTCATCCAGAATAAACTACTCTTCAGAGCCTATTCCCAGAAAATTCTAGATATACATTTCATTTGTCAGGTAATATCCGAAATTTTAATCAAAATCGTTAGAGCCAATTTTGAGAAAATCAAAATTTTCGAAAAAAGTTCCATGTAAAGGGTAGTTGAGGGTGGGGGGATTTTTCTCAAAATCTTTGTGTCGCATCCCTGGAAGATACTAAACTTAAAAACCAAGTTTGGTATTATACCGACTTTTCGTTTTTGAGTTATGGTGTTCACAGACACATGGACACACACACACACACACGGACCTTTTTCTGAGAATACTTTTTATTGGATACAGGGGACCCTAAAACATACATTTCCGGTGAAATCTCGGTATCGAATTTTTGGTGGAGTCCAATACTTTCTCTATACACTATGCACATAGTGCGTATGGAGAAAATAAAAAAGCATTTTCACAAAAAGGTCCGTGTGTGTGTGTGTGTGTGTGTGTGTGTGTGTGTGTGTGTGCGTGTGTGTGTTTGTCCGCGTGTCCGTGTGTCTGTGAAACACGATAACTCAAAAACGAAAAGTCGGTAAAATACCAAACTTGGTATTTAAGTTTAGTATCCTCCAGGGATGCGACAGGAAGATTTTGAGAAAAATCCCCCCACCCCAAACTACCCTTTATATGGAACTGTTTTCGAAAATTTCGATTTTCTCAAAAATGGCAATAACGATTTTGATTAAAATTTCGTATATTAAAGTTATTTACCTGACAAATAAAATGTATATTTTGAATTTTCTGGGAATAGCCTCTGAAGACTACTTTATTCTGGATGAATTTTTCATAATTACCAAATCGTAAGAGATGGACAAAAACTTATTTACACACAAAAAATGTAGAACACATTAAAACACACAATTTATGTTATATACATTTTTTCGTGCAGTTGATCGTTTTTGAGATATTCCTTTTTCTTGGTTTCAGCTTTAAAAACTTATACTTTTCTCGTACAGAAATTTGTCAACTCCTGTCCATACAAACAAAGGAACATCAGTCACATAGTAACCAGCTTTTGGCTTTCACTTTAACCTATGGTACTCCCTTATTTCGCTTCTACTTAAAATAAAGCAAGAAATAAGACTATTTGTGCTAATTTCCTCGATTAGCATAAAACAAATAATGGATAAGCTTATCAACAATAATAATTTACAGAGATATAGAGAAAGTCATGGAAATGGAACACATCAGATTTTTACTTTCTCCATACGCAATATGTACATAGTGTATAGAGAAAGTATGGCACTCCACCAAAAAATTCGATACCGAGATATCACCGGAAAAATATGTTTTAGGGTCCCCAATTTCTAAATAAAGCATTTTCACAAAAAGGTCCGTGTCTGTGTGTGTGTGTGTGTGTGTGTGTGCGTGTGTGTGTGTGTGTGTCCGTGTGTCTGTGAACACTATAAGTCAAAAACGAAAAGTCGGAAAAATACCAAACTTGGTATTTAAGTTTAGTGTCTTCCAGGGATGCGACACGAAGATTTTGAGAAAAATCCCCCACCCCCGACTACCCTTTACATGGAACTTTTTTCGAAAATTTTGATTTTCTCAAAAATGGCTGTAACGATTTTGTTTAAAATTTCGTATATTAAACATATTTACCTGACAAATAAAATGTATATCTTGAATTTTCTGGGAATGGCCTCTGAAGAGTAGCTTATTCTGCATGAATTTTACTAAATTTTGAATAACTGCTAAACCGTAAGAGATGGACAAAAACGTACCACACAAAAAATCTAGAGCACATTAAAACACACAATTTATGTTATATACATTTTTTTCGTGGAGTTCGTCGTTTTTGTGACATTCCTTATATTTGGTTTCTGCTATGAAAAACGTATACATTTCTCATACAGGAACTTGTCAATTGCTATCCATATAAACAATGGAACTTCATTGACATAGCAACCAACTTTTGACTATCACTTTAACCTATGGTTGTCCCTTATTTCGCTTCTACTTACATGGAAGCGAGTAGTAAGACTATTTCTGCTAATTTCTTCTGATTAGCATAAAGTAAATAGAAGTATAAGCTTTTTAAGAATTATTTATTGCAGGGATATGGAGAAAGTCATGTGAATAAGCACATCAGATCTTTCGGATTCAGGGAACCCTAAAACATATATTTCCGGTGAAATCTCGGTATCGAAATTTTTGGTGGTGTGCAATACCTTCTCTATATACTATGTACATAGTGCGTGTAGAGAAAGTAAAAACCAGTAAAAAAAATCTGATGTGTACCATTCACATGACTTTCTCTATATCTCTGTAAATTATTATTGTTAGTGACCTTATCTTTTATTTATTTCATGCAAATCGAGAAAAATTAGCAGAAATAGTCTTATTCCTTGCTTCCTTGTAAGTAGAAGGGAAATAAGGGAGTACCATAAGTTAAAGTGAAAGCCAAAAGCTGGTTGCTATGTGACTGATGTTCCTTTGTTTGTATGGACAGGAGTTGACAAATGCCTGTATGAGAAAAGTTAAGTTTTTCAAAGCTCAAACTAATAACAAGGAATATCTGAAAAATTATCAAGTCCACGAGCAAAAATGTATATGACATAAATTGTATTTTTTATCGTGATCTACATGTGGTAATACTTTTGTCTATGTCTTACAGTTTACCAGTTATGCAAAATTCAATAAAAAAAATCTGATGCGTTACACTCACATGGCTTTCTCTAGCTGTTCTACAAACGTCTTACATAAGATTATTCTTCTATCTGCACCTTGTTAATCGAGGTATTCAGAACAATGTTGTTACTACTTAGTTCCTTATAAATAGGAAGAAAATAAGGGAATACACTACGCTAAATCGATAGTCAAATGTTCTAAAAGCTGTCGTTATGCGATTTTCATTACAAATCAGGTCTTTACTTAGCCAGGAGTAGAACAAAAGAAAAACGGACACTCCCTTCTGAGAAAAGTGTAAGTACTTCACAACTGAAACTAATAACAATGAATACCTTGAAAACGGTAAGCTCCACGAAAAAAATGTATATGACGTAAATTGTGTATTTCTACAAGGCCTACATTTTTGTATAGTAAGTTTTTGTCTATCTCTTACGGTTTATTAGTTATGCCAAATTAAGCAAAATTCATTCAGAATAAACAGGTCTTTAGAAGCTATTCCCAGAAAATTCAATATATACATTTTATTTGTCCTGTAAATATCTTTAATATACGATATTTTAATCAAAATCGTTAGAGCCATTTTTAAGAAAATCAAAATTTTCGAAAAATGCTCCATGTAAAGGGTAGTTTGGGGTGGGAGAATTTTTCTCAAAATGTTCGAGTCGCATCTCTGGAAGATACTGAACTTAAATACCAAGTTTGGTATTTTAGCTACTTTTCGTTTTTGAGTTATCGTGTTCACAGACACACGGACCTTTTTCTGGAAATGCTTTTTTTGGATTCAGTGAGTTCTAAAACATGTATTTCCGGTGAAACCTCGGCATCGAATTTTTGGGTGGATTGCAATACTTCTCCTTACCTATGTACATTGTACATACGGGGCTAGAGAAAGTAATAATCCAAAATAAATAGGTCTTTAGTAGTTATTCCCAGAAAATTCAAGATATACATTTTATTTGTCATGTAAATATCTTAAATATAAGAGATCTTAATAAAAATCGTTAGAACCATTTTTGAGACAGTCAAAATGTTTTCGAAAAAAGTTCCATGTTAAGCGTAATAGGCGGGGGGGGGTTCTTGAAAATCTTTGTGTCGCATCCTTGGAAGATACCAAACTTAAATACCAAGTTTTGTATTTAACGATCATTTCGTTTTTGAGCTATGATGTCCACAGACACACGCTTTTTTTGGAATCAGGGGGACCCAAAACATGTATTTCCGGTGAAATCTCGATACCGAATTTTCGGGTCCGTTACGATACCTTCTCTATACACTATGTACACAGTACGTGTAGAGAAAATAAAACCAAAAGCGAGATAAAATAACTGGCCAGCCCTGAAACCAGAGCTGGCGATAACACCAAGGCACCAAAGAGGTAAAACAAGAGGAAACGTAAAACAAAAGCGACGATAAAGACACTTGAAACAATTAAAACTTGGAGTTTACTAAGCTGATTAAAATCCGCCACAGTATACACCTACCACAGACTAAAACCGCAAGGTAAAAGGAACTTGTGCTCAAAATTTAAAAACTCGGTCCGTGTTGTTGAATCATTAGCCAAGACCTCGACAAGAGAGGCCACTATAGTCTGTACCACGGAGGACGAAAAAACTTAACATGGCTTGTATTCATTCAATTTTAGATTGATAGATAAATAGATTTATTATCAGCCTGAAGAAATACAGATTCTATGACATCGTCAGAATACAAATACATTTTGTTACATTTGACTGCAAATACGAGGTACGTCCAGAAAATAAGTTCCATTTGGTAATAAAATTAAATTGTGTACATATACAGAATAATTATTTATTACACAAAATTCTACAACTCTTAAACTACTTTTCCACATAACTGCCAAAGTTTTGCAAGCATTTGTCATAGTGTGGCACACGTTTTTGTATACCTTCTTCATAGGAGTTTGCCGCCTATGTCTTCAAAAAGTTGGAAACATTTTCTTTCAGCTCTTCGTCATTTTGAAGTGTTGATCGCCAAGGAAAGACTTGAGATGTAAGAACAGATGAAAGTCGCTAGGAGCGAGGTCAGGGGCTGTACGGAGGATGGTCAAACACGTCCCAGCCAAATACCTGTAGGAGGTTTTTCGTCACATTTGCAGTGTGTGGTCGTGCGTTGTCGTGAAGAAAAACAACACCTTTTGACAGCAATCCTCGGCGCTTTTTCTGTATTGCGCGGCGCAATTTCCTAAGTGTCTCGCAATAAACATCTGCTTTGATTGTTTGACCACGCGGTAAGAAATCAATGAGTAAGATGTCTTTCCAGTCCCAGAACACTGTGCACATCATTTTTCGAGGTGTCAAGATTTGTTTCGGCTTAACCTTTGCTGGGGATGAAGTGTGCCTCCATTCCATTGATTGCCGCTTACTTTCAGGGGTGTCGTAAGAAACCCAAGTCTCATCTCCTGTGACTATCTGTATCAGAAATTCTTCGCCGTCTTCATCATAAAGGGTTAAAACCTGAAGTGCACTACCCATCCGTTTTGTTTTGTGTTGCTCAGAAAGAATCTTTGGTACCAAACGTGAGCAAAGTTTACGAAATTTCAGTTTTTCGGTAACAACTTCATGAATAAGTGATCGTTAGCTTTGGGGAAATTCCATAGCGAGAGCACTAAGTGTAAACTTGCTGTTTTCCTGGATCTTGTCATCAATCGCGTGAACCAGTTCTTCTGTAACCAAAGATGGACGCCCACTTCGTTCTTCATCGTGCACCTCACTACGTCCTTCATTGAACTGCCAGACCCATCTTCTGAATCACTCAACGCATTTTGTCCGTAAACTTCGCAAATTTGCCGATAAATTTCAATTGGTTTCACTTTCCTAGCATTCAGAAAACGAATCACAGAATTGATTTCAAAAGCGGCGGGATTTTCAATCAACACCGACATTGTAAACAAGCCCAACAAAGCGTATGTGGCTGACAGCGATCTCAAAATGGCGCACGTTTCTTCTCCTTGATACAGAGCGTCTACCGCGCATGTGCGGAACTGCGATCGCAGCGCTGCAGCGGAGATAAATTGAAACGGAACTTACTTTCTGGACGTAATTCGTATATATAGAATTAGTAAGAAGCCAGCATCAGGCTCCTTCCTACTTCTGCAGAATGGACCTGTAATGACAAACACAAAGCAGCAGTATCTGCATATGAGAAATAGTCCCGGGCCTCTAAATGAAAACAGCATTTAATTTCTTTTTACTTTCTCTACACGAACTATGTACAGAGTGTATAGAGAAGGTATGTATTTCATCGGAAATACATATTTTGGATCTCCTTGAATCCAAAAGGGTATTTTTGAAAAAAGCTCTGTGTGTGTGTCTGTGGACAGCATAGCTCAAAAACGAAAAGACCGTTGATTACCAAACTTAGTATTTACGTTTGGTATCTTCCAAGGATGCAACACCGAGATGTTAGATCGCTCGCCTCTCACCTAGGTGGCCAGGATTCCATCCCAGGGGAGAGCTTGTGGGATTTACGGTGGACGAAGGGGTGTCTGGTGGATTTCCTCCCGGTTTTCCAGTTACCCTTCCATTCGTTCTACCGATTGCTTCATAATCATCTTGCCTTTCATCCATTTCACTTTTCTCAAAGTGAATCATCATTCGTTTCATATCTCTTCTGTTTTGCTCCTAGCCATCAAAAGAGAACCGAAGCTCAAGAACAGGTAGAGAAAGTTAAGTGAATGGAAATTTTCAAAGACCTTCTTTTGTTCATATGTCATTTGTCTCATACAAACGGTTTAGTGCATTTTCATATGCATTTAATGGTGACTTATTTAACATATTTTGTATGAAAACTTTATGTGCGACATCAGTCCAAAATATATACATTTTTTTTCCAGATTAATTGATCCGAAGAAGAGGGTTCATGGAGTGGCCTCTAAGAACACCAGATCTCTCCCCATTTGAATACTCTTAATTTTTATGAGATGGTTGTAATCTAGTATATTTGGAACAAGGCCTGCTAACATTATAGAGTTAAAAATTAAGATCAGAGAAGCATGCAGAGATATACCAGTATTGAATGAAAATGTTCAACAAGAATCACTTTTCGACTTAGCCACCGCCAACCAGGTGAGATCGCGCCGCGGTAACGTGTTCGGCTCGTATTCAGTAGGTCATGGGTTCGATATCCTTGGCCAGCCTTCTTGATCTATGGATTTTTTTTCCTGTGCTTTCCCCGTGTCACCAGGCGAATCCTGGTAAGGATCATTACATCCCCCGAATATTCTTGTCCAAGATTTGCTGTTCCTACCACATCCTTAGGGGTTTCTTCCTGGCGGCGTTGCGGGGGCATCTCTGTCGAGCCTGACTGTGCCTGACCTCTCTGTTGAGCCTGGCGACGTTGGAGGACCTCTCTGTCGAGCCTGACGACGTTGCGAGACCTCCCTAGTTTAGCGGCGTTGTGGGACCTCTCTGTCAAGCCTGAGGGCGTTGCGGTACCTCTCTATTGAGCCTGGCGACGTTGGAGGACCTCTCTATCGAGCCTGGCGTCGTTGCGGGACCTCTCTAGTTTAGCGGCGTTGTGGGACCTCTCTGTCAAGCCTGACGGCGTTGTGGAACCTCTCTGTTAAGCCTGACGGCGTTGCGGGACCTCTCTGTCAAGCCTGACGGCGTTGCGGGACCTCTCTGTTGAGCCTGGCGACGTTGGAGGACCTCTCTATCGAGCCTGGCGGCGTTGCGGGACCTCTCTAGTTTAGCGGCGTTGTGGGACCTCTGTCAAGCCTGACGACGTTGCAGGACCTCTCTAGTTTAGCGGCGTTGCGGGGCCTCTCTGTCAAGCCTGACGGAGTTGCGGGACCTCTCTAGCTTAGCGGCGTTCCGGGACCTCTCTATTGAGTCTGGCGGCGTTGCGGGACCTCTCTAGCTTAGCGGCGTTCCGGGACCTCTCTATTGAGTCTGGCGGCGTTGCGGGACCTCTCTAGCTTAGCGGCGTTCCGGGACCTCTCTGTCAAGCCTGACGACGTTGCGGGACCTCTCTAGTTTAGCGGCGTTGCGGGGCCTCTCTATCAAGCCAGGCGGCGTTGCGGGACCTCTCTAGCTTAGCGGCGTTGCGCGACCTCTCTAGCTTAGCGGCGTTGCGGGACCTCTCTGTCAAGCCAGGCGGCATTGCGGGGCCTCTCTATCGAGCCTGACGACGTTGCGGGACCTCTCTAGCTTAGCGGCGTTTTGGGGCCTCTCTATCGAGCCAGGCGGCGTTGCGGGGGCCTCTCTGTCGTGCCTGACGACGTTGCGGGACCTCTCTAGCTTAGCGGCGTTGCGGGACCTCTCTATCGAGCCAGGCGGCGTTGCAGGACCTCTCTGTCGAGCCTGGCGGCATTGCGGAAATTCTCTGTCGACGGCGTTGTGGGGCCTCTCTATCAAGCCAGGCGGCGTTGCGGGGACCTCTCTGTTGAGCCTGGTGACATTGCGGGACCTCTCTATCGAGCCTGACGGCGTTGCAAGACCCCTCTATCGAGCCTGGTGGCGTGACGGTAGCTCTCTATCGAGCCTGGCGGCGTTGCGAGACCTCTATAGAGTTTGGCGGAGTTGCGGGATTTCTCTATCGAGCCTGACGGTGTTGCAGGATCTCTCTATCGAGCCTGGCGGCATTGCGGGACCTCTCTATCAAAAATACAGGTGTTCCTAAACGAATATAGGGGTTTTAATGTTTTGTAGTACATACAGTTTTTAATGTACAGTCATGAATGAAGTATCAAAGTGAAAGAGCAACTCAAACAGTTTTTATTTACAAATGTTCAATGTGTGCACCATTCACCACACGACACACATCGTGTCTATAAGCAAATTCTTCCCAAACCTTGATTATTGTGACTTGAGTAATTGTTGCAACAACTCCTCTGTCATAAGTCTTGGAGTTCAGCTGGTAGCGGAGGGACATACACTTGATCCTTTAGGTATCCCCAAAATGTAGAAATCGCACGGCTTAAGGCCTGGGGAACATGGAGGGCATGCGAAACAAGCTCTGTCATTCGGTCCCTTTCGGCCAATCCAGCGGTCGGCTACAGTGTTGTTCAACCAATTGCGTACTTCCATATACTAGTGGGGCGGCGCTCATTCTTGCTGTCAAATAAGGTCCCCTGGTTCATCTTCTTCCAATTTGGAAAGAGCCATTGCCTGAAGCACATTCAGGTAAGATGCATTAATAGTTGTTTCACCGCAAAGAATGGCCCAAAAACTTTACACCGGCATATTGCACAAAAAAATATTCAATTTAGGTGAGTGACATTGCAATTGTACAAACTCCTTGGTTTTTTTTTTTTTTTTTTTTTTTTTTTTTTTTTTTTTTTTTTGTGACCCCTAGATCTGAACATTATGAGCGTGCGCATAGCCACTTCGGTGGAATGTTGAAGGCAATAAGATCTAAAAATCTGATGTGTTCCATTCACATGACTTTCTCTATATTTTTGTAACAAATTATTGTTAATAAACTTATCTTTTATTTATTTCATGCTAATCGAGAAAAATTAGCAGAAATAGTCTTATTTCTTGCTTTATTGTAAGTAGAAACGAAATAAGGGAGTACCATAGGGTTGAAGTGAAAGCCAAAAGCTGGTTGCTACGTGACTGATGTTCCTTTGTTTGTATGGACAGGAGTTGACAAATTCCTGTATGAGAAAAGTATAAGTTTTTCAAAGCTGAAACCAAGAAAAAGGAATATCTCAAAAACGACCAACTCCACGAAAAAAAATGTATATAACATAAATTGTGTGTTTTAACGTGCTCTCCCACGAACTTGGTTTTGAGGATCTACTACCGGTGGCGTTGCCTCAGGAGGAGCTCAGCCTGCATGAAGATTGACTCACTAGGGTGATAACGACAATGAGAGTAGTTTGGGAGTGGTCTTGCGAAATAGTTAACACACACGCTTTTACTTTATCTATTCGTTTTTATTCTTGACTAGAAGTAAGACATGTAGACAAGCACTTTGCTTTACAAACTAATTAATTACAATTATTTCTAAGAGCTTTCCTTCTTTAACGTAACTTAACTTCACTGATTAAACTGATTACTTTCTCGCTTATTACTTTTACACCGTAAAATAATCTGACAACGAGTATGCGCCTTCAACTTAGCGGTGAGTGTTCTCAACAGTAACTACGCGCACATAGCAACTGAGTGTATCTGCGAGTATAAGAGTGCCCTGACTTCCTACAATCTGCTACTTATGTAGTAGATTTTCTATCATGCCTGCTTCTTTCTGATTGGTCAGAAAGAACGCGAACCGTCGAGGTAGACCATAATACATCTTTCTTTACCCAGAATCCATAACTCCCTCTTGACCATCATCACACAATGGGGAAAAACTCATTTCTCTGCAATTCGGATCTTCATCAGATTGCGTCCTCACTTATTCCTCTATTACATGCACATGCACAAGAGTACATGACTAACAATAGTTCACAACAGCCTTCCCTTCTCCAATAACCAAGTTTGGTAAACAACTTTGAGCTGTGTTTGCTAGAAGCTAGCTTTACTCTTTTAAATACATTAAATGATTGATAATTAACACTTTTAAATCCATTAAATAATTGATAATTGACGGAAATAATAAAAATCATAGTAGGGAGGCCGACTAACGGTCTCAATCTAAGTCTTGACTAGCCTTTCGAAAAGATTTCTTGGGGCTACGCATGAAAGATTCTCTTGCCCGTTCAACACGTTCTGCTAACAATCTTGGTCGTCCCGTACTCTACACACACTGCCTGTGGTTTTAAGTTAAGCATATAATACGAGGTACGTCCAGAAAGTAAGTTCCGTTAGGTAATAAAATTAAATTGTGTACAGATACAGAATAATTATTTATTGTAAGTCTCATAGCGTAGCACAAGTTTTTGTATACCTTCTTCATAGAAGTTTACCGCCTGTGTCTTTCAGTTTTTCGGTAACAATTTCATGAATTAGTGATCGTGAGCTTTGGGGAAATTCCATAGCGAGAGCACTATTTGTAAACTTGCGGTTTTCCTGGATCTTGTCATCAATCGCGTGAACCAGTTCTTCTGTAACCAAAGATGGACGCCCACTTCGTTCTTCATCGTGCACTTCACTACGTCCTTCATTGAACTGTCAGACCCATCTTCTCACCATTGAATCACTCATCGCATTTTGTCCGTAAACTTCGCAAATTTGCCGATAAATTTCAATTGGTTTCACTTTCCTAGCATTCAGAAAACGAATCACAGATCTGATTTCACAAGCGGCGGGATTTTCAATCAACACCGACATAGTAAACAAGCACAACAAAGCGTATGTGGCTGACAGCGATCTCAAAACGGCGCACGTTTCTTCTCCTTGATACAGAGCGTCTACCGCGCATGTGCGGAACTGCGATCGCAGTGCTGCAGCGGAGATAAATTGAAACGGAACTTACTTTCTGCACGTACCTCGAATATGGATGTTATTAACATTTGGAGGAAAGCATTTGAAGTCCCTATAGAAAGTTCGTTGCACTGTAATAGCAGATTTAGTCATATGCAACTCTAAAACACAGAATATCTTTTGCTCCATTGTCACCATTTTGACACCAGCGCTTTGAAACAGCAATACTGTAACAGCAGAAACAAACGAAACCAACCAACGCATGCGTTATCAAAACTGTTTGACTTGCTCTTTCATTTGATATATTACTGTTCCGGGAATTTGCCAATAAAACACAAAAAATGAATTATTCATCCAATTTTATTTTATCGCCTTCAAAGTAGGCCCCTTCTGAGAGTATACATTTGTGCCAACGAAAAATCCAATCATCAAAACATTTTTTGTAGGCACTTTTAAGCATCGATGTCCTTTTTTCCTGCCAGATCAGGTGAATACGTGGTTGAGTTGAGTTTTTGGCCAGAAATTCGTTCACAATAATAACCTTGTCAGCTGGTGCGTTATCGTGGTGCAGAATCCATGAGTTGTCGTTCCACAAATCTGGCCTTTTTCGCCGTATTTGTTCTTTCAAACGCCACATAACGCTTAGATAATAGTCTTGTATTTACCATCTGAACTTCTGGCAAGAACTCTGAGTACTCGACACCGCGATAATCGAAAAAAAACTGCCAACATGCCCTTCAGTTTTGATCGAGTTTGACGTGTCCTTTTAGGTTTCGGTTCAGTTAGAAGGCGCCATTCGGAAACTTGTTGACTGGTTTGAGTGTCAAACTCGTAAACCTACGTCTCATCTCCAGTTACAATGTGTTTCATGATTGTTGGGTCGGAACTGGCTCGTTCTAGCATGTCTTCAGCAATACTTACGCGATTGAGTTTTTGTAGAAAATTCAAGTCTTTCGGAACTAACCGAGCTGCAACGCGTGTCATGCCCAAACAATCGTTTAGAATGGTACGAACCGATTCGTGAGACATAGAAAGTTTCAGCGGCAATCTCTCTCAGACCTAAATGACGATGTTCAGTTCAGTTGAAACCGTTGATGGCCGACCAGAGCGAGGCAAATCTTCCACCACATCTCGACCACTTTTGAATGCACTGTACCACTCATATGCACGTGTTTTTGATACAGTCGATTCACCGTAAGCCCTCTTAACATTTTCAGCGATTCGGCACACAAATACCATTTGCAATACAAAATTTGAGACAGATTCTTTGTTCAGTATTTGTATCCATCGTAAAATCGCAAATCACCTTTGAGATGAACTAACAAAATGGCGTACTGTAAACAAACTAGATGACAGGTGACGATCAATCTCCGAGTGGGTATAGAGGAAAGTTGTACCAACTTATCGACAACAATAATTTCGAACCCCCTTTTAAACAGGATTTTTAAATGATCAATTCCCGGTACTTTCTTGACAGAATGTATCATGCATAACCGTACGCTACAAACTGTAGGTACCACAAAACAAAATAAAAAAAGCCCTATATTCATTAGGGACCACCGTGTATAATAAATGAAGCTGAAAATTAAATATGGCCAAGACAAAACATATGACCATTGGATACACTATCGAGCTTTGATACTTGAGGAAAGATTGCACACGTAAAGGAATATAAATATCAAGGAGTAAGAATTACACAAGATGGTAAACAAGAATATGACAGAAGAAATTAAATAAACTTAGGACACTTTGCTATATCTACCATAAATCGTATTTTATGTGATAAATAGATATCAAAAGAGCTGAAAATTTTAGAACAATAATACTTTAGAAGTATAATTACTTACTGTTCTGATGTTTGGTCATTAAAAAGAAAATTAATAGCGACCGAAATTTACTATTCAAGGAGATATGAAATTAGAAATATCATATAAGAGAGGAAATTAATGTAGAACATTCAATTTTAGATTTTATTTTACAAACATAATTATCGTAGTACAACATACCAAAACAATGACAGAAGAAAGATCACTCAAGAGTATAATGGAATGGACACGACCAGGAAGAAAGAAGGACAGATCAGCTCATAATGGTTCCAAGGAATTTTGGAAGCAATGATGGAATGGAGAATCGAGGAAGATGTATGCAAAAATTGAGAAAAATGGAGAATGAAAATAAACAGAAGCTGAAAATATATATTCTTGGTCGCTGAGAAAATGTATACAGGTTGTAAATCCGGAGTATAATAGGTAAAATTTTGATGTGCTCCATTCACATGACTTTCTCCACATCTCTGTAATAACTTATTTTTAATAAGCTTATTCTTCTATCTACTTCAAGCTAATCGAGATAAACATTAGCAGAAAGGAAATAAGGGAATACACTAGGTTAAACCGACAATGAAATGTTTTAAAATGTGGTTCTTTGAGTAAATAAATAGCGTGTTATTTATGGATGCTCTTTAACTGCTGTGGTTCTCAGCGTCCCATTCTATAGTGGGCGGAAAGACCGTTTAATTTTGCTCAGAGGCCTCTCTATCTTTTACGTGCCGTAAATCTACGACACGGGACCAACGGCTTTAGTTCCCTTTCGAAGGAAGCCAAGCTGAGGATTTTTATCCCCCCAAAAAATCCTTCGTCCTCCGCCGGGATTGAACCCACGACCTTATATATATATAGTCAGCAGGGTAACCATTACACCACGGAGGGCCACGATTATTTGAGTGGCCAATCGTTCACAAGTTGCCGTATGAGAAAAGTTGAAGTGTTTTAAAACTGAAATCAATATCTCAAAAATGGTGATTTGACAATCGGTTTAGCCTAGCGTATTCCCTTATTTCCCTTCTACTTACAGGGAACTAAATAATGAGACCGTTTCATGTTTTAGCAAGAAGATTAAGCTTATGAACAATAATTTGTTACCGAGATAGAGAAAGTCATGTGAATGGAACACATACGATTTTTCATTATTTGTTCGTAATTTAAATGTCTAGTTAATGAGCATTGTCCAATTAAGAAGTGATTAAAATTTCTATATTCGTATTATTCTGTTGTTGTTATTATTATTATTATTATTATTATTATTATCATCATCATAAACTATATACCTTAATTTTAATTTAAATTATTTATGTTATTAAGAATAACTTTCATTAAATTCAGAACTAAAATCCTATATTATTTATAAAGTTCAAAAAAAAAATGCCCAGAACTTGGTTGCAGTATGCGCCTCTAGTTACCTCCTTTTTGTTGGTAACCCCACTTTTCTCCTCCTCGTGTCTTAATTCTTGCTCCCCTTAAGCTACTTTTGCTCTTGTTTTTAATATTTAGGTTTCTTTAAACGTTTTTTTTTATTTTATTTTACTTAAAATTTGCCTATTTTAGTAATTTTTAAATACCCTTTTATATTTTGGGTCTTTAGAATTGTTATACTGTTATCCAATCTTATCCCATATTTCTTTTCTCCACTTCTCAGTTTATTTACATTCTAATAACTATTGTTCTATACATGTTTGTTCTGTGCACATAACACATCCTTCTTGGTCTACCTCTTATCACTTTTAGGAATACGACTTCAGTTCTGAACCAAGCTAACCTCTTTATTGCATATATTAAAATACTTTTTCCCTACCGTATTCTTTTTTAATTATTTCATATATCCGCAGTGATTTCTTTTCCTTCCATACCTCTCCAAATGGTTTGCTTTGTATAATCTATTCTATCCCTGTTTATATTCCACAACCCTCTAACGTTTTTAGCTCATTTCATGTTTCTCATTTTTATTTTTTGCAATTCATTTAAAAACTTTTGATTAATTCATCATTACTTTATTCTTCTTGCTTCTTGTGCTAACCTCCTTGGTGTTGATTTAGTTTTTTTGTTTTGTTTTGTTGGTATATCTAGAAATTCACTCCCAGCGTCGCCTCGCCTGGAAATCTCACATCAATAAAAAGCTCAGCTTACCCAACTCTCGTCTGTCACAACTTTATCCTCTGGTAAATCGTAAATCTTTTCTCAACAGCGTCACAGCTATTTTGAATTTCAAATCCATCTTAGCCCCCATTCTCATCTATGCCTGCCCTGTTTGGGGTGGTGCAACCGCCAACAAAATTAAGTCACTCCAGTCTTTTCAAAATAAAGTCCACGCAAGCTGGTTTGTCAGGAACACACAATTACACCGAGAACTTGGTATTCTGACCATTGAAGATTTCATCCCCAACAGGCTCATACGTTTTTCCACAGTTTATACAAGGCAGTTTTCTTTTCTCTGGGCACACAATCACTGCTTCCTACCAGAGTCGGCTCCTCAGGTATCTTGCTTCATCACGATCTTCCTCCAACATAGAAGCAGCAGTGACACAGTTAGGCTACTTCCTTACGAGGAACCTGCTGAACACAACGAGCAGATGGCAGGCAGCCCTATGGTATGTTAGACGAATTACAAGAATTTAACCACGTTCTGACGGGAACGTGGGGTTTACAGAATGGCGGGTGCTCCTCAACGGTTGCCAGTCATGGTGCAACGGCCCTTGTGCACCGCTGATGTAAAGATTTTGCAAATTTTTATTTTTGGGGTAGTACATTTTGAAGTCCAAGCAACTCTTGAAGGATTGTAAGGAGCTTATCCATAGCTGTTGGAGGTGCTCCTTCGTTACCGAGGATGCCTGTAAGCCATGCGGTATCGCCTGAAGCGGCGGTTTCTAGGATTATAATCCCTAAAGGACCTAACGAGGCTGCTCCTTCGTTGAATTTTGATGCTCGACGCTTAATCTCGTCCTCCAGGTGTGGTAGACGAGAGGCTTCATGCAGGAGTCTTGTAGGAAATACTAGAGGCACAGAATAGATGGCTCGAAGGCATCTATTCTGCACCCCTTGAAGCAACAGCAGACTAGAGTCTGCCGCCGTGTCCCAGATCTCACAGGCGTAGATTAACAAGGAGACTATGAGAGCCCTCAAAAGGCGCAACTTAAGGGGAACTGGCATCGTGGATTTCAGCATCGGGTACAAGGAGGCCGCAGCTCCAGTGTCCCGACGCCTCAGTTCCCTGATGTGCTCCCCAAAAGTGACGTCCTTGTCAAGCTTCACCCCCAAGTAGATGATGGTGTTCGTCCATTCAATCTTTCGTCTGAGGTACGTGAATGAAGGGAAATTTGCGAGAAAGCGGAGCCTGGTGAAGAGGATAGCTTGGCTTTTCTCCGGGTTGATGGACAACCGCCAACGTTCGCACCACTTTGGAGGAGGCGGAGGTGGCTCTGAATGGGGTTGAAGGCTCTGCGTGGATTTTTGTTGGTACAGAATAACAGTACGTCATCAGCATATTGAGCTATGTTGACGTGATGCTCTGTTGGTAGATCGGCCACGTAGACGCTGAAAAACGTGGGGTATAGTACAGAGCCTTCGGGGACTCCGCCTCTTATTGGCCTAAGTGTGACGGGAGCTCCAGACGGATGAGTTTAAGAAGAGACCCGCGTGCCACGTCGTAGAGAAGGCCTTCTCCACGTCCAGCGACACCGCCACAGTGTAGGCCCTGTCCTGGAAGCCCAGGGCTGCGGCCATTCGTAGTAGTTGCTGGGGAGTAGAATGCCCAGGACGGAATCCAAACTGATGGTCTGGGATGGCTTGAATGTTGCCCAAAAGAGGGGACAAGCGGTTTAGCAGTAGCCTCTCCAAGACTTTCGACAGATCTGATAGGAGACTGATGGATCGGTAGTTGGAAGGATGTAGTGGACATTTCCCCGATTTCAAAATGCGTATCACCCGGGCTTCCCTCGCTTCGCGTGGAAAGTGGCACAAGGTGAGGCACATGTTGAAGACTTTGGTCAGAAAGAGCACAGCCTTGTTGGGAAGGCAGCGGAGCATGGCGGGGGTTAGTCCATCAGGACTCGCTGCATTTTTGGGGTTGAGACGCTGGAGTGCGCCCTGGAGCTCACTAGGTCGGATAACAGGAAGGTATCGGCGTACGTCCCGACGAGCTCTGTCCGAGAAGTCTACATCCTGGGGGTAATCTCGTGGCCTCATAGTCCTTTCGATGTAGTCAGCGAACACATCGGCTTTGGCTTGGGGTTTATAAACCAGCCTTGGTGCCTTACCTGCTGAGGTCGACCTTACTTCTGTTATACGCTTTGTCTAATGTTTGTTCTAGAGCCGGTCAAGTCAGCTCGTTTCTCGTTGACGCTATACGGAGCTGAACACATAGCTGGCAGGAGAGAGCTTGGCCTACGAGTATACGAGATTCTCATAAGTATCGTTAATGGCAAGAGTGTGGCGTAATACGCGGACACTCGCATAATCAGTTTTATAACTTATATTGTTTCATTTGTTTAAATTATTTAAGATTTAAATAGACTACCACGATAAGGATGACATTTAAATAACTCACATTAGGGAAAGGGTTAAAATGGATATGTGGTATAACGGAGTCTGTAGTTATGTGTACGTGGTCTCCACTTTTATTACCTACAAATAAGTGCGTAAATATTTTATTAATTCTAAGACGTTTATGTTGCAAGGAGTAAATCTATTTTCGGTTGTAAACTGAACATACTTCTTTGAGTGTAAGTAAAGTTATATACATAACAAGACATGTTAAAGGTATGTCATTAACGATTAATGTCGCTGTTTCAAACCATTTATTGTGAACGCGTTTAGATATGTGTACTGTGAAACGACGAGTCACCCTGTGCTTTTACTATGGCCTGGATTTTTAGCTTTTTATAAATGCAGTCTTAGGCTGTTATTATCTTCTATTAGCTTTCCTTTTTAGGCTTTTAAACAAGTTCCTAGTCTTTTTTTTAGGGTGTTAAACATCTTTCAAAGCATACAGAGGAAAATATAAAAACGATTTTACTGCTTGGGTGGGTGCTATTAATATGTACTGTAATTTAATATATATATACATATACACATATATACACTACTTTCTCTACACTTACTACGTACATAGTGTATAGAGAAGGTATTGTGTTGCACCCAAAAATTCGATACCGAGATTTCACGAGAAATACATATTTTAGGACCCCCTGAATCCAAAAAAATCATTTTTAGAAAAATTTCCGTGTGTATCTGTCGGTCTGTCTACACGTGTGTTTATGGCAGCATAACTCAAAGACGAAAAGTCCGTTAAACGCCAAACTGAACGAATTTTGCTGAATTTTGCACAGCTGGTAAACCGCAAGAGATAGACGAAATCTTACTACCACTAATCTAGAGCTCATTAAAACACATAATTTATGTTATATGAATTTTTTTCCTAAAGTTGACCGTTTTTAAGATATTCCTTGTTATTGATTTCAGTTTTAAAATGCTTCATACATTTCTCATACGGGAACTTGGCAACACCTGACCACGCAAATAATCGGATTTAAATCCCATAGCAACCACATTTTAAAACATTTGACTGTCGGTTTAGCCTAGTGTATTCCCTTATTTCCCTTCTACCTATATGGAACTAAGTAATAAGACCGTTTCTGATAATGAGATTAAATAGATAGAAGAAAAAGCTTGTTAAGAGTAATTTGTTAGATACAGGTAGAAAAGTCATGTGAATGGAGTACATCAGATTTTATTTTTATATGACCATATAAAATGAACACTGCTCTATTTATGTAAAGTAGTCTCTAGAAAGAAGAGGCTACGTGACTTTCATGTGTGATACGTGAATTTATATGGGCATCATATAACTCGGGATAGGCAACATAAATCACAGCAAATCTCCAGCTCATGGTGCAGCTTGACGGGTCTTCGCGTGCCTGAACTAAACACAAATGATCTGCGCAATAACAACTGGTGGGCTCTAGGAATGACCTGACATACTGCAGATAGAGGGCATTGCAGAAACTTAGGTTGCAGTTCACTTCGATTTTCTCCACGGCATTTTCATAAGAATTCTCATCTATGTTTGGTAAGTCCAGAAGAGAGATGGACAGTTATTTGCCAAGCAAATAAACTAGGCTGTGATCAGCTTGTGATCTTGGCGGTTCAAGTTTAATCCACCATGCTCTGGAATTATTGCTCCTGAGGAAAACTTTCGGCACCTAAAAGAACCTCAAGCCTGATAGAGAGGCCTCTGAGCAAACTTAAGCGGTCCTTCACGCCCAGTATAGAATGGGACGCTGAGAACCACAGCAATTAAAGAGCGTCCAGAAATAACACGCCATTTGTTTATTGAGGAAAACTGGAGAAAAATATCCTAGTATCTTTAGACACGAGCAGTTAGCAGGCTGAGGGAAGCCCGACGGTGAGTTAGATGTGCACCCATTCTTGTAAGAATTTAACTACGTAATGACGGGAATGTGGGGTTTGCAGGATGGCGTGTGAAAATGAGGCTGGAGATCGAAAGGAGGTAGCAAGTTTGTTCCTCAATAGATCATGGGGCGATTCATGAACGAATCGTTCATATGAATGACTACAAAGAAAGAATCACATGAATCATCGTTCGAAAAGAGTCGCAAGAATCGTGCTAGTTTCAACATGAATCGTCTTCAAAAAAAATCTGATGTGTCCCATTCACATGACTTTCTCTACATCTCTGCAACAAATTATTGTTAAAAAGCTTATGCTTCTATTTACTTCATGATAATCAAGAAAAAATTAGCAGAAATAGTCCTATTACTTGCTTCCTTGTAAGTGAAGTGAAATAAGGTAATAAAATAGGTTAAAGTAATAGTCAAAAGCTGGTTGCTATGTGACTGAAGTTCCTTTATTTGTATGGACAGGAGTTGAGATATTCCTGTATGAGAAAAGTGTAAGTGTTTCAAAGCTGAATCCAAAAAATAAGGAATATCTGAAAAATAATCAACTCCACGAAAATAAATATATATATATATATATATATATATATATATATATATAACATAAATTGTGTGTTTTATTGTGCTCTACATTTTCTGTGTGATAAGCTTTTTTGTCTATCTCTTACGGTTTACCAGTTATGCAAAATTCAATTAAAAACATCCAGAATAAAGAGGTCTTTAGAAGCTATTTCCAGAAAATTCAAGATATACATTTTATTTGTCATGTAAATATCTTAGATATAAGAGATTTTGATCAAAATCGTTAGATCCATTTTTGAGAAAATCAAAATTTTCGAAAAAAGTTCCATGTAAAGGGTAGTTGGGGATAGGGGGATTTTCTTGAAAATCTTCGTGTCGCATCCTTGGAATATACCAAACTGAAATACCAAGTTTGGGTTTTAAGTGTGTTTTCGTTTTTGAGCTATGCTGCCCACAGGCGCGCACACACACAGACAGACAAACACATGGACATTTTTCTAAAAATTATTTTGTTTGGTTACAAGGGGTCTCAAAACATATATTTCCGGTGAAATCTCGGTATCGAATTGGAGCTTAAAGTTACTGGACATTCGTCTTCTTAGGATAAGGGAAAACCCCGAAAAAATACCTTACCCTGGTAACACACCCTAAACGAGATTCGAACTCACGACCTTTGGAACGTGAGCCAGACACGCTACCCAGTCGAGCAGTATTGGGGTTTGCTTTTCTTTTTCTTCCACTTTCGAAGTACCAAGTCGAACCTCGACGAAAACTGCCGAGTGCGCACTGATGTGTACAGGGATTTATAACCATTTATTTTATTTTGAGAAAATAAATAGTGCTGAGCCCATAAAGCTATATATATGAGAATATATAAAATATAAAATAAAAAACATAAATTATATATTTATATATAATATAACATATATAAATTATATATATATATATATACATATATATTTTATATATGTATAATATACAATATAATAAGAAAACGAAAGCTGCCGATCATTACCGAAGCTGCCACGAGAGTCTTTATATTGTTGAGGGATGAGCATGTGTTAGAATTTACAACTGTTTTATATATATTTATTTTTGCAGGACCTTAAATATAATATATGCACAACTAAATCGTCACTGCATTAGCAAGATATATCATTTAAGAAAGAAAATGTTACGACTAAAAAAGCAATTATGTTCCACCATAATGGGTATAAGAATATACTATTCTAATACATTAAAATCTCCTCGAATATTCCTGAAGAAAATAATAATTATTCTGGGTATTAACATTACACAAATACCGCTATGCAGTCGAAGTTTAAGTGTTGGCTTTATGTTGTTTTAATAATGGAGGAAAATTTTCCAAATATGTTTGCTATAAATGAAAAAGAGTAGTTATATAAATGATTGTTTATAAGCTAGCATATGAATATTATCCCCGTGTATAAGTCATGGCGACGATTAATGAATCGTGAACGAATCGTATGAATCGATTATTTAAAAAACGAATCTCTCAACCCAACTCTACTCTTCAAAGGATGTCAGTCATGGTGCAACGTCCCTTGTGCACCGCTGATGTAAGTAGTTTATAACATTCAAAATCTTCTTGGGCTTCTAACCAGGTAAACTGAAGTCGAGGAAGGTGCACTTCTTCGAAACGTTGGTATCAAGCCAAGTTTTTACCTGGTTAGGAGCCCGAGAAGATTTTGAATTAATACGTCGCCAGGAAAGCTTCAGTTCTTATTTTAGTTTATAACATATTTGTTTATTTTGGGGTTGAAATTTTTAAAACCAAGCAACTCTTGAAGGGTTGTAAGGAGCTTAGACGTAGCAACTGTTGCCCTAGCATCTGTAAAACACCGAGCGAGATGGCTCGGGCGGTAACGTTTGTGGTCCGCATTCGAGAGATCCTGGGTTCAATCCCGTGGGTCGACCAATCTGACTGAAGTTTTCCCGTGGTTTCCCTCCGTCGCTAAGGTAAATCCCGGTTTGGGTATTTAATACCACGAACCAAAGTTAGTAAAACTGGTAGCTGAGAACCAGGAGACGGACATAGGATACTTTTTATCCCGTTTCCGTGGGACGTCACATAAAACAGAAAAACGCATTGTTGTCTATGGTGTTTGTTTCGAGTTTAAACGACTTCAGTTTCCGATCCGCCTTGCATTCGCCATGACCATTAACAAATCACAAGGCCAATCCTTGAAAGTTTGTGGTCTGAATCTAGAAAATCCATGGTCAATTATATGTGGCATGTTCACGGGTCGGAAGAATTTGTTATTTTTAGCGTTATTTGTTCTTGCGCCTGATAATAAAACAAGAAATGTCGTCTATCACAAGATGCTTCACTGAAGAGTGTAATCCATGCACCAAAATACACGACCAATAAGTAATCATTAAAATACTTGCTTTTTTTTTTATTTATATTTATTATCCTAATAAAAAATTGAACTTAATAAAATCCAAAATCTGCTCATTTATTGCTTCTAAGGCGGAAGAAAGTTCGCCGGGTCAGGTAGTAGATAATAATAGAAACTGTGCTGCTATCTATCCACACAGTTAAATCAGATAGACTGAGGGGCACCCTAACGCCATCTGTATGTCGCGGAGCAAAGTAGTATGGTTTCGGGGACATAACCTCAAAGAGCTGGTTGAACTCTGCCATCTGACTACGGATTTGAAAGCAGCTGGACTGTGGCATTCTATCGCCATCTGCTTGGCAAGAACCGAAAGTAGAGTGGTACGGCCGCAGTCCTGAAAGGCTACTGTCTACCACATGCCGTCAACAAAGTATCTTAAGGTACACATCCATCCTCATATTACATAGAATTTAAAATAAAACGGATTTTAAAACATCAGTAAAGCAGCAAACACGCAAACAAAATACCAAAATTTACGCACGGTATTAAATTTCATTGTTTTTTTGTTTTTTTTAATTTTTACACGTATAGTACAGAGTGTATACAGAAGGTATTGCACTCCACCTAAAAATTCGATACCGAGTTTTCACCAAAAATATAGGTTTTAGGGTCTCCTGTATCCAAAAAAAAAAGAAGAAAAAAAAAGCATTTTCAGAAAAAGGTCTGTGTGTGTGTCTGTGTTTGTGAGTGTGTGTATCTGTGAACACAATAACTCAAAAACGAAAAGTCGGTAAAATACCAAACTTGTTATTGAAGTTTGGTATCTTCCAGGGATGCGACACAAAGATTTTGAGAAAAATCCCCCCACCCCAAACTACCCTTTACATGGAGCTTTTTTCGAAAATTTTTATTTTTCTCAAAAATGGTCCTAACGTTTTCGATTAAAATATCGTATATTAAAGATATTTACCTGACAAATAAAATGTATTGAATTTTCTGGGAACAGCCTCTGAAGACTACTTTATTCTGGATGAATTTTACGGAATTTTGCATAACTGCTAAACCGTAAGAGATGGACAAAGACTTACCACAAAACATTGTAGAGCACATTAAAACACACAATTTATGTTATATACCTACATTTTTTTCGTGGAGTTGATCGTTTTTGACTTATTCCTTGTTTTTTGTTTCAGCTTTGAAAAGTTTATACTTTTCTCATACAGGAAGTTGTCAAGTGCTCTCCATACAAAGGATGTAGAGAAAGTCATGTGAAAGGAACACATCAGATTTTTCTCAGACGAATCCCCTTAAAAGATACGTGGCAAAGTTATAGGAATAGACCTTAGAGGTCATGTTAGCCCACGTGTGATGCTGTTCCAATATTTAGAAGCCCGGGGGGGCCCTTCTGGCTACGCCTACAATAATACGATCAAAGGTATGTAAATATCTTTAGCAGCAGCGAAATACACACACTCTTGGTTGTACACATGCAAAAATAAACTAAGGTATTAAAACTTTATTTTATGGTTGCTTGCATCATTTCGTCCCTAGATACTTTTTCGCATAAAACAGGGAAAGAGTTCAAAGTACACGATCGTGTTTGTGAAACACTATGCATAGAAATAATCTTAACCTACATGTGTTCAAAGGAAAAGGTACAAAAAAAAAAAAAAAAAAGGAATAGGAGAAAGGGTGAAAAATAGACAAAGTTCTGTCCACGACAAACTTCACTTCACAAAACTTATGAGCAATTCTGACAAAACTGATTTCCAGAATAAAGCTAAAGATTTTCCAAGCCGTTAAATTTTACTCCGTTTTAGCATTCAAATTCAAGAGTTTGTTGTTGTTAATTTTTTGTTGTTGTTGAACTTAAATCCTTTCACATCGGCGGCGCTAAAGATATAATTATAACAACTCCATGGCACGACGGCTCACAAGGAACCTTGGCCGCTGCGTCCCCCATTCCGGTCTACTACAGACGTCATTGATGGGGTGCAGTATTGGAGGGTGAGACGTGGTCAGCGCTTCGAGCCCCCCCCCCGGCCGGTTATTGCGATCATCATGACCTGGAGCCGCTACCTCTCCATCCCAGGGACCTTACGAGGCTGAGTGCACCCAGGGGTGCATTCACGCCGGTACTGGGGATCGAACCCAGCTCTCCCGCTTGGTAAGCAGCTGCGCTACCACCGTGCTAAGGAGACCTAAAGATATAATTACCGTTACAAAATGAAATGGCGTGTTATTTATGGACGCTCTTTAACTGCTGTGGTTCTCAGCGTCCCATTCTATACTGGGCGTGAAAGACCGCTTAATCTTGCTCTATCAGGTTTGAGGTTCTTTTACGTGCCGTAAATCTACGACACGAGATCAACGACTTTACTTCCCTTCCGAAGAAAGCCATGCTAAAGATGTTTACGCCCCAAAAATTCCATCATCTTCCGCCGCGATTGAATCCGTGACCTTGGACATATGAAGTTAGCATGGTAACCATTACACCACGGAGGGCGACATTGCCGTTACATTGACGTTAATCCATTTTTATTTTAAAACAAATCAGCAACAAAGAATATTTTAAAAATGAACTCCAGGTAAAAAGTGCATATACCTAACATAAATTGTGTGTTTTAACAAGATTTTTTGTGTATACGTTTTTTCCTATCTCTTACGGTTTACTAGTTATGGAAAATCCCGCAAAATTCATCCATAGTAAAGTAGTCATTAGAGATTAGTCCCAGAAAATTCATGATATACATTTTATTTGTCATGTAAATATCTGTAATATACGATATTTTAATCAAAATCGTTAGAGCCATTTTTGAGTAAATCAAAATTTTCGAAAAATGTTTTGTGTAAAGGGTAATTGGGGGTCAAGGGATTTTCTTGAACATCTTAGAGTTGCATCTTTGGAAGATAATAAACTTAAATATCAAGTTTGGTATTTAACAGACTTTTCGTTTTTTGAGCTATGGTGCACACAGACCCACACGGATCTTTTTCTAAAAATCATATGCGTTCTATTCACATGATTTTCTCTACATCTCTACGACAAATTATTGTTAAAAAGCTTATTATTCTATTTACTTCATGTTAATCGAGAAAAAATAGCAGACATTGCCTTATTTCTTATTTCCATGTAAGTAGAAGGGAAATAAGGGAGTACCATATGCTAAAGTGATAGTCCAAAGCTGGTTGCTATGTGAATTGAAATTCCTTTGTTTGTATAGACGGAGTAGACAAATTCCCATATGAGAAAAAATACAAGCAATTTAAAGCTGAAACCGACAACAAGAAATATTTCAAAAACGATCACCTCTACGAAAAAATGTGTATAACTTAAATTGTGTGTTTTAACGTGATCTACATTTTCTGTGCATTAAGTTTTTGTCTATCTCTTACGGTTTACCAGTTACGCAAAATCAGCCAAATTCACCTAGAATAAACAGGCTCTTCTCAGAAAATTCAAGATATACATGATATGTATCATATAAATACCTTTAATTCACAGTATTTTAATCAAAATCGCCGCTTTTGAAAAAATCAAAATCTTCGTGTCACATCCCTGGAAGATACTAAACTTAAATACCAAGTTTGGAATTGTACCGAAATTTTGTTTTTGAGCTATTGAGTTCACACACACACACACACACACACACACACACACACTTGCCTTTTTCTGAAAATGTTTTTTTTTGTTACAGGGGACCCTAAAACCTGTTTTTCCGGTAAAATCTCTGTATGAGTTTTTGGGTGGAATACAATACCTTCCCTATATACTATGTACATAGTACGTGTAGCGAAAATAATAAGTTTTTATAAGAATAATTATTTTTTGCACAATAGGTAGAGAGACATGTGAATGAAAACCAAACATTTTTGGAAGTTCTCCATCGAATCGTGAAACGTCATAGATGAATGCGCTTACACAGACACGCCACCTAATTGTGTGCCTTCAAGCTGCTTATAAGTGCACAGGGTTCTTAATGTTCCACTCAGCTTGAAGATTACATATCAAGAGCATGTTCTCTTGAAGCTACCGCCCATGTGAGAGTAATCGAGTGTTCTCCACAATTGTAATACCGAAGCGTTTCTTAAACAGCTTGTAAATTACTGCCCAACAAATAACAAAGTCACTATAAAATTGACTATTTTGTTAATTACAAGTCATAATAGGAAGTGGTCAATTCAGTATTTTGGCACGTAAAATTCCAACCAATCGGGACTCATCTCTGCATTTTAATCATTTTCTAGCACACCCACGTGTAATTGTTTTTTCTAAATGCATCGTACTCACGTGCATTAGTTTTCTCTCTGAATATCAGTGTGCAGTGATATTTCCGTACACAATGGCGTAAGTTCCAATAAATATATTAATTGCAATCATGGCCTACTAAGCCAAAATAATATAGTATAGTAATACAAAGAGATCTGACATTTATGATATGGACATCAAGTTGCAGTGATTTTGGTGCAAATATACGACAAGATGGGATTTTAGGATTACTATTCTTCGGTCCATATAGACTAATCGGTGTTATTTTAGTCACCAAATAGTCTTATTAAATACGAGGGCGGTTTTTTATTTTCGACCTCCGATAGGCTTTAGATAAAAGACAAGTATATAGAAAACAATTATTTTATTACTAAAAGTTTTGTACACTCATGGTTACTTTTCAACATAATCACCGAAAAGATTGACACTTTTATCGTACCTGTGCACGAGCTTTACAATACTCGCTTCAAAAAATGTTGCCGCCAATGGTCTCAAATGAGCATTGACTTTGTTTTGAAAATCTTCATTGGTTTGAAAGTGCTATCCTCCTAGCCACATCTTCAGTTCAAGAAAAAGGTGAAAGTCGCTGGGTGCCAGGTCAGGACTGTACGACGGATGATTGAAAATGTCCCATTGAAATTGTTCAAGGAGCAAATGGGTTGTGCCAGCAGTGTGTGGACGAGCTTTGTCATGGATCAACACAATTCCTGAAGTCAGCATTCCTCTTCGTTTGTTTTGAATGGCTCTCCTCAAGCGTCGTAAAGTACGAAGATCTTCAAAACAACGTCAATGCTCATTTGAAATCATTGGCGGCAACATTTTTTGAAGCTGGTATTGCAAAGCTTGTGCACAGGTACGATAAATGTCTCAAACTTTTCGGTGATTATGTTGAAAAGTAACCATAAGTGTACAAAACTTTTAGTAATAAGATAATTGTTTTCTATGAACTTGTCGGAGGTTGAAAAAAAAAAAAAAAAAAAAACGGCCCTCGTACAACTCAAGCTACAACTTTTATTTAGATAAAAGTTAGAGCTCTTGTTATATTACTAATGATAATTTATATACTGAAGAAAATTGTGTGCTCATTCATTAATATTGAAACACAATGTTAGTTTGCAGCACCGATGTCAACTTCCTTCAAAGAGTAAACGGGCAATAGAAAGTTAGGCATTAGGAAAGAGAGGAATTATATATAGAGTAAAGTAAGTAACAGTGCAGAAGAAAAGACAGAAAAAGAAAAGGAAAGAATAAGCGCTACTCCAAAAAATCTGACGTGCACCATTCACATGACTTTCTCTACATCTCTGCAACAAATTATTGTTAAAAAGCTTATGCTTCTATTTACTTCTTGCTAATCGAGAGAAAATTAGCAGAAATAGTCTTATTACTTGCTTCTTTTTAAGTAGAAGTGAAATAAAGGAGAACCTTATGTTAAAAGTGATAGTCAAAAGTTGGTTGCTATGTGAATGAAGTTCCTTAGTTTGTATAGACAGTAGCTGACAAATTCCTGTATGAGAAAAGTAAGTTTTTCAAAGGTGAAACCAATAACAAGGAATCTTTCATATAGGATCAACTCCACGAAAACATTGTGTGTTTTAATGTACTCTACATTTTCTGTGTGGTAAGTTTATGCCTAACTCTTACGGTTGACAGTTATGCAAAATTCGTAAAATTCATCCAGAATAAAGTAGTCTTCAAAGGCTATTCCCAGAACATTTAAGATATATATTTTATTAGTCATGCCAGTATCTTGGATATAAACAATTTTAATCAAAATCGTTAGAGCCATTTTTGAGAAAATCAAAAATTTGGAAAAAAAATCCATGTAAAGGGTAGCTGGGGGTGAGGGGATTTTCTTGAAAATCTTCGTGTCGCATCCTTGGAAGATACTGAACTAAAATACCAAGTTTGGTATCCAAGGCTCTTGTCATTTTTGAGCTATGCTGCTCACAGACACACACACACAGACACACAGACAGGCACAGACACGGAAATTTTTTTAAAAATGCTTTTTTTTTGTTTGTTTCAGGAGTTCTCGAAACATATATTTCCGGTGAAATCCCGGTATCGAATTTTTGGGTGCAATACAACACTATTTCTATACTCTATATACATAGTATGTGTAGAGAAGGTAAAAATGTGGTTTTCCATAAAACATTAACAGAAATTGTTTTATTACTTAGCACCCTCTAATCGTTATAAGCTGGTCGCTATATGATGCAGTTGAAATTCCTTTCTCTTTGCATAACCAGGGTGAAAAGTCTTATGTGTTCCATTCACATAGCTTTCTACATTTATTCTGCAATAAATTATTCTTGCAAAAGCTTATTCTTATTGTCCACTTCATGCAGATCAACGAGAAAACCACAAACAGAAATGGTCCATGGCCCACAAAAAGAGAAATAAGCTAAAGCGATAGTCAAAATCTTTTAAAAGCAGTCGATATGTATGCAAATTCGAATTCCGTTCTGTTTGCACGATTACAAGGATAAAATAGTGATTAACGACCTCCCATCTGAGAAATGTCTAAGTAGCTATTTGTTTCGAATTGAGAAGTATTGTATGTACGGGGTAGTAGTTCGTAAAGCAGATGTTGGATTTCAAAACTTACTACTCATCAACCATTATGGATATATACAGGGTTACTACAAAAGAAATAGACAACTTCAACTGCCTGTACAACAAAAACTATTAGAGATAGCAACCTAATTATTTTGGAGGTATGTTGAGAAACTCTCAAAGTTTCGTTTGCTACTATTGGTAACGCTGTAGTGTTTTGTTTGTTGTTGCAGAAGCTGAAATGGCGGAAAATCCTGTGGAAAAGGCATATTGCGTGTTGGAATTTGCTAGAACGCAATCAGCAACTGTTGTCCAACGTCATTTTAGAACACGTTACCACAAAAATGAAATGATGCGCTCACAAAAACCAGCATCGTCTTCATCATGTCGCAACATGTCGATGCAAAAGTCACGCCGTATGACTTTATCTTCTTCACTCAGAAACTGCAACATCTGTAATCTGTAAGGCATCATGTACAGTCGCTTCCGCAAGATTTTCCATACAGTTTGCTGTGGAATTTGTAATTGCATGCTTGCCCTAGATGTCGATTTCTGTGGGCTTCTTATGTAGGCAGAACGAACACGTTCAACGTTTTCTTCCGAAACTCTTGGTCTTCCCGAGCTCTTCCCTTTGCACAAACATCTCGTCTCGAATTTTCTATACCAGTCGTAGATTGACTGTCTAGTCGATGGCGTTTTGTGGTAACGTGTTCTAAAATGTCGTTGGACAACAGTTGCTGATTGCGTTCTAGCAAATTCCAACACGCAATATGCCTTTTCCACAGGTTTTTCCGCCATTTCAGCTTCTGCAACAACAAACAAAACACTACAGCGTTACCAATAGTAACAAACAAAACTTTGAGCGTTTCTCAACATACCTCCAAAATAATTAGGTTGCTATCTCTAATAGTTTTTGTTTTACAGACAGTTGAAGTTGTCTATTTCTTTTGTAGTAAACCTGTACTTAAAATGACGAAGGCACAATTGGAGTTTAGGAATGTTGACTTGGAAAAGCCTGTATAAGGAAAAGACCTTATACTTTTTACTTTCTCTATTCGGCGTGTGCAATGTACATAGTGTATAGAGAAGGTATTGTATTCCACCCAAACATTCGATACCGAGATTTCACCGGAAATATGTGTCTTGAGAGCCCTTAAATCTAAAAAAGTATTTTTAGAAAAAGATCAGTGTGTGTCTGTGGACAGTATTGCTCAAAAACGAAAAGACTTGGTATTTAAGTTTGGTATTGTCGAAGGATGCGACACGAAGATTTTCAAGAACCCCCCCCCACCACAAACTATCCTTTACATATACAATTTTCGAAAATTTTGAATTTCTCAAAAATGCCTGTAACGCTTTTGAATAAAATATATTTTATGACAAACGAAATGTATATCTTGGATTTTCTGGGAGTACTTCTGAAGACCTCTTCGTTCTGGATGACTTTTGTATATCTGGCAAACCGTAAAAGATATACAAAAACTTACTGCATAAAAATGTAGATCTCATTAAAACAAAGAACTTATGAAATATACATATTTGTTTTTGCAGAGTTAACCGTTTTCGATATATTCCGGATTATAGTTTAAATTTTAGACACTTAACATCTTTCTTCTTGTTTCTCATTTGTTTACTCCTGGGCAAGCAAAGAGATAAGAACTTCAACTGTTTCACATAGCAACCGTATTTCCCTTCTATGTACAAGGAGCTAGTAATGAGCTAATTCCGCATTTATTTATCCTGATTAGCATGATGTAGATAACATATTAATCTTTTGAATAAAATGTATATTTTATTTGTCAGGTAAATACCTTTAATATACGAAATTTTAATCAAAATCCTTAGAGCCATTTTTGAGAAAATCAAAATTTTCGAAAAAAGTTCCATGTAAAGAGTAGTTTGGGGTGAGGGGATTTTTCTCAAAATCTTCGTGTCGCATCCAACTTTGGTGTTTTACCGGCTTTCGTTTTTGAGCTATCGTGTTCACAGACACACGGACACATACATACACACGGACCTTTTTCTGAAAATGCTTTTTTTTTTTTTGGATACAGGTGACCCTAAAACATATATTTTCAGTGAAATCTCGGTATCGACTTTTTGGGTGGAGTGCAATGCCTTCTCTATACACTATGTACACAGTACGTGTAGAGAAAGTAAAAATAGTAGAAATGTGTGCATCCAGAAAAAGACACGATTTGGCATAACTAAATAATAATGAAAGATATCAACCTAAAACTTTATTTACAAAGTTACAGTACCTTATTCTATTTTTTTTACGTAATCGTCATTGTAATCAAGGTATTTATTAATTTAATTGTTTTTTCTCACACATGCTGTGTTTAGAACAGGCTATGGCATTGAATTTGTCAGTCACCTATCCAACTCCTGTCCTATTCACGGCTTGTGTGAAACAACAATTAAAGTAATACCAATTGACCACAATAACTGGCTATATTATGGATCCTGGGACTTAAAGTACTTACAACATTGTAAGTCGCCATTGGGGCTGTCATCTCAAAATAATTTGAGATCACCTTGTGGTTTACCGGGAAACAGGCGAGTCAGTTGAGAAATTCAATGCAATGCCAGCATGTTGCCATGGTAGCTCAGTGGCAGTGCAAACGGCTAGAGTCTGGGAGATCTGTGGTTCAAACCCCGGCTATGGCATTAACATTTTTAGTCCAAGGTATTTATTATTATTTTTTTATTCGGTTTTTCAACGCA
This sequence comes from Hymenopus coronatus, assembly GCA_030762935.1. Classification (NCBI taxonomy): domain Eukaryota; kingdom Metazoa; phylum Arthropoda; class Insecta; order Mantodea; family Hymenopodidae; genus Hymenopus; species Hymenopus coronatus. Next base: position 149,110,337 of record CM060881.1, on the reverse strand, counting down.
GATGTTGTACTCTTTCACCGCTAAAAATTTGGGCCAAGATGTAAGTGCCACTATGAGGTCCTCATAGCTGGGAAATATTGTCCATCCAAAAAGCCATGTACGGTGTCCGAAGTGAAACACCGGTTTTTCTGAATTCTTTTATCAACATTTGCTTTCAACTGCATAACGATTCATGAACTTCCACTCCAGTCTTTTTCGTAAACACTGGTTCATCCTTGATTACTCATAAATTATGCGCCATTTCCTCATTGAAGACTCGTTCATTGCATTGTCACTATACACTTGCATTAATTGCCTATAAAATTCCATTGGCTGAACATTTTGTGCATTCAAAAATACGAATATGTTCTTTGGCGGTAGAAAAGTATAACATCAGCACCGAAAAACTAGTACCACGTGAAAATGAAATAGCGTGTTATTTATGGACGCTCTTTAAGTGCTATGGTTCTCAGCATCCCATTCTATACTGGGCGTGAAAGACCGCTTAATTTGCTCAGAGGCCTCTCTATCAGGCTTGAGGTTCTTTTACGTGCCGTAAATCTACGACACGGGACCCACGGCTTTGCTTCCCTTCCGAAGTAACCGATGCTAAGGATTTTTACGCCCGAAAAAAACCATCGTCCTCCGCCGGGTTTGAACCCGCGACCTTGGGTATATGAAGTTAGCATGGTAACCATTACACCACGGAGGGCGACTAGGTATCACGTGACAATAAATATCTTGACAGAATGGAGATTGAGTGACAAATAGAGTAAGGTATAAATATTTTTGTTGATATCTTTCGTTATTATTTAGTTGCACCAAATCACCTGTCACTTTCTGGACCGCCCCCATATGAGAGTGATGTAAACTACCAGTGATGTAAACCTACTTTTCGAAGGACCAATTGAGCTTCATATTAACCAGCATCGAATTTCAAAATGTCAACAACTACATTTTATTTCGATGAAAGAGTTGAGGAAGAAAACGCACGAGGTCTATTAAATAATGAGAGTGAAATACAAAATTTAAATTTTGGTTGCGGTTTATGAGCCACTGGAGTATATAATGACAATATGACAAGGAAAGAGAGAGAATGGCCGTCCTCACTGTGCTTCATTAAATACAATGGCACTGCGTTTGGTGGCTAGGGAAATTAAGTAAGCTCTTAATTCTACAGCAGAAGGAAAATTACATTTTCTTCTGTGCGCTTTTGGACATACAGTGTTGGGGGAAATAAAAACTATTCATGCATAAAATCGAACCGCTCTATCCTTAGCATGCAGCTAAAGTAAATATAAATATTCCTTGTTTGGTTTATGTTTCTATTTTATTTCTAGCATCCAGCACGAAACTCAGCTTTTGCGAATCACAAACATATAGAGGCAACATAAATGTGTGAGGAACCGAATAGTATATTATGATGGCTATTTCGTTCATGACACGTGATCGAAGGAATGGGTCAATCCAGTACATTGACGCGTATAATTCCAATAATTCCGAACTCTACATTTTAATCGTTTTTACATTCTATACGCATACTATGTACGTAGTGCATAGACAAGGTATTGTATTCTACCCAAAAAAATCGATACCAGGATTTCACCGGAAATATATGTTTTAGGGTCCCCTTTAACTAAAAAAATCATTTTCGGGATAAGGTCCGTGTGTGTGCGTGTGTGTGTGTCCGTGTGTCTATGAACACGATAACTCAAAAACGAAAAGTCGGTAAAATACGAAACTTGGTATTTAATTTTAGTATATTGCAGGGATGCTCTAACGATTTTGATTAAAATATCTTATCTTAAAGCTGTTTACCTAACAAATAAAAGGTATATTTCGAATTTTCTGGGAATAGCCTCTGAAGAGTACTTTATTCTGGATGAATTTTACGGAAGTTTGAATAACTGATAAACCGTAAGAGATGGACAAAAACTTGCTACATGAAAAATGTAGAGCACGTTAAAACACACAATTTTTTTCGTGGAGTTCATCGTTTTTGAGACATTCCTTGTTTTTGGTTTCTGCTTTGAAAAACTTATGCTTTTCTCATACAGGAATTTGTCAACTACTGTCCATACAAACAAAAGAAATCAGTCACTTAGCAACCAGCTCTTTACTATCACTTTAACCTATGGTAGTCCCTTATTTCCCTTCTACTTACAAGGAGGCACGTAGCAAGACTATTTCTGCTAACTTGATTAGCATGAAGTAAATAGAAGTATAAACTTTTTAAGAATAATTTGTTGCAGGGATATAGAGAAAGTTATGTGAATGGTACACATCAGATTTTTAGAAAAATGTCCGTGTGTGTGTGTCTGTGGGCAGCATAGCTCAAAAACTAAAAGACCGTTAAATACTAAACTTGATATTTAAGTTTGGTATTTTCCAAATGTGCGACAAGAAGATTTTCAAGAAAATCACGCCACCCCAAACTACGCTTTACATGGAAAAATGTTTGAAAATTTTGTTTTTTCTTAAAAATGGCTGTAACGATTTTGATCAAAATGCGACATATTAAAACCATTTCTATCACAAATAAAATGTATATCTTGAATTTTCTGCGAATAGCCTCTGAAGACTACTTTATTCTGAATGAGTTTAACGGAATTTTGCATAACTGCTAAACTGTAAGTAATGGACAAAAACTTATCACACATAAAATGCAGAGCATGTTAAAACACACTATTAATGTTATATACTTTTTTTTTTTTTTTTTCGTGAAGTTGATCATTTTTTAGATATTTCTTGTTTTTGGTTTCAGCTTTGAAAACATATTTTCTCATACAGGAATTTGTCAACTCCTGTCCGTATAAACAAATGAACTTCAGTCACATAGCAACCAGCTTTTGACTATCACTTTAACCTATGCTACTCCCTTCTACTTATAAGGTAGCAGGTAATAAGACCATTTTTTGTTAATGTTAGTATCGATTATCATGAAGTAAATAGAAGAATGAAATTTTTAACAATAATTTGATTTAGAATGTAGAGAAAGTGTAAATGGAACACATCCGATTATTTTTTACTTCTGTCACTATTTGTAAGTACCCTGTTCAAAAGTTTATCCTTCTTTTTGAGGTACATAGACAACGTATTCTGGGGGATTCCAAAGTCTCTTGCGATGTCACATTTTCTTTGAAAACCTTTTTCCACTTCTCGACTGGCTGCTGCCTTTTCACCTAAAGCAAGAGTTTTGTAATTTACATGTTTAGGTTTGGAGAGAGCCATTAGTTCACTACTTAACCACACACTGGTGATTTTGATGTAACTGTGTACACTGTTTAAAAATCTGATCTTTCTCTACATCTCTGCAACAAATTATTGTTAAAAAGCTTATGCCTCTATTTACTTCATACTAATCATAAAAAATCTGATGTGTACCATTCACATGACTTTCTCCATATCCCTGCAACAAATAATTCTTAAAAAGCTTCTACTTCTGTTTACTTCATGCTAATCAGAAAAAATTAGCAGAAATAGTCTTATTACTCGCATCCTTGTAAGTAGAAGCGAAATAACGGACAACCGTAGGTTAAAGTGATAGTCAAAAGCTGGTTGCTATGTCAATGAAGTTCCTTTGTTTATATGGATAGGAGTTGACAAGTTCCAGTATGAGAAAAGTATACGTTTTGCATAGCAGAAACCAAAAATAAAGAATGTCACAAAAACGACGAACTCCACGAAAAAAATGTACATAACATAAATTGTGTGTTTTAATGTGCTCTACATTTTTTGTGCAGTAAGCTTTTGTCCCTCTCTTACGGTTTAGCTGTTATTCAAAATTTAGTAAAATTCATCCAGAATAAACTACTCTTCAGAGGCTATTCCCAGAAAATTCAAGATATACATTTCATTTGTCCGGTAAATATGTTTAATATCGGAAATTTTAATCAGAATCGTTAGAGCCATTTTTGAGAAGATCAAAATTTACGAAAAAAGTTCCATGTAAAGGGTAGTTGGGGGTGGGGGGTTTTTCTCAAAATCTTCGTGTCGCATCCCGGGAAGATACTAAACTTAAATACCAAGTTTGGTATTTTACCGACTTTTCGTTTTTGAGTTATGGTGTTCACAGACACACGGACACACACACACACACACACACGCACACACACACACACACACACACACACGGACCTTTTTGTGAAAATGCTTTTTTTGGATATTGGGGACCCTAAAACATATATTTCCGGTGAAATCTCGGTATCGAAGTTTTGGTGGAGTGCAATACTTTCTCTATACACTATGTACATAGTGCGTATGGAGAAAGTAAAAATTAGCAGAAATAGGTCTTATTACTTGCTTCCTTTTAAACAGAAGCGAAATAAGAGAGTACCATAGGTTAACGTGATAGTCAAAAGCTGGTTGCTATGTGATTGAAGTTCCTTTATTTGTATGGATACAGGTTGACAAATTCCTGTATGAGAAAAGTATAAGTTTTTCAAAGCAGAAACCAAAAACAAGGAATGTCTCGAAAACGGTGAATGCCAAGGAAAAAAATCTGATGTGTACCATTCACATGACTTTCTCCATATCCCTGCAATAAATAATTCTTAAAAAGCTTATACTTCTATTTACTTTATGCTAATCAGAAAAAATTAGCAGAAATAGTCTTATTACTCGCATCCTTGTAAGTAGAAGCGAAATAACGGACAACCGTAGGTTAAAGTGATAGTCAAAAGCTGGTTGCTATGTCAATGAAGTTCCTTTGTTTATATGGATAGGAGTTGACAAGTTCCTGTATGAGAAAAGTATACGTTTTTCATAGCAGAAACAAAAAATATGGAATGTCTCAAAAACGACGAACTCCACGAAAAAAATGTATGTAACCTAAATTGTGTGCTTTAACGTGCTCTACATTTTTTGTGTGTTAAGTTTTTGTCCATTTCTTACGACTTAGCAGTTATTCAAAATTCAGTAAAGTACATCCAGAATAAACTACTCTTCAGAGAATATTCCCAGAAAATTCAAGATATACATTTCATTTGTCAGGTGAATATGTTTAATATCCGAAATTTTAATCAGAATCGTTAGAGCCATTTTTGAGAAAATAAAAATGTTCGAAAAAAGTTCCATGTAAAGGGTAGGTGGGGGTGGGGGGATTTTTCTAAAAATCTTCGTGTCGCATCCCTGGAAGATACTAAACTTAAATACCAAGTTTGGTATTTTACAGACTTTTCGTTTTTGAGTTATCGTGTTCACAGACACACGGACACATGGACACACGGACACACGGACACACACACATACACACACACACACACACACACACACGGACCTTTTTGTGAAAATGCTTTTTTTGGATATTGGGGACCCTAAAACATATATTTCCGGTGAAATCTCGGTATCGAATGTTTGGTGGAGTACAATACTTTCTCTATACACTATGTACATAGTGCATATGGAGAAAGTAAAAATCTGATGTGCTACACTCACATGACTTTCTCTAGCTGTTCTACAAACTTCTTACATAATGTTATTCTTCTTTGTGCACCTTGCTAATCGAGGTACTCATGTTCTTATTACTTAGTTCGTTATAAGTAGGAAGAAAATAAGGGAATACACTATGCTAAACCGATATTCAAATGTTTTAAAAGCTGTCTTTATGCGATTGTCATTACAAATCGCTTCTTTTCTTGGCCAGGAGTAGAACAAAAGAAAAACGGACACTCCCGTCTGAGAAAACTATAAGTACTTCACAACAGAAACCAATAACAATGAATACCTCGAAAATGGTAAGCTCCACGAAAAAAATGTATATGACGTAAGTTGTGTAATTTAACAAAACATACATTTTTTGTAAAGTAAGTTTTTGTCTATCTATTACGGTTTACTAGGTATGGCAGATTAAGCAAATTTCATCCAGAATAAACAGGTCTTTAGAAGCTATTCCCAGAAAATCCAAGATATAAATTTTATTTGCCGGGGAGGTATCTTTAATATACGATATTTTAATCAAAATCGTTAGAGCCATTTTTAAGAAAATCAAAATTTTCGAAAAAAGTTCCATGTAAAGGGTAGTTTGGGGTGGGAGGATTTTTCTCAAAATCTTTGTGTCGCATCCCTGGCAGATACTAAACTTAAATACCAAGTTTGGTATTTAAGCTACTTTTCATTTTTGAGTTATCGTGTTCACAGACACACGGTCACACACACGGACCTTTTTCTGGAAATGCTTTTTTTTTTTTGTATCAGGGGGTCCTAAAACATGTATTTCCGGTGAAATCTCGACATCAAATTTTTGGGTGGAATGCAATACTTCTCTATCCCTATGAACATTGTACATACGGGGCTAGAGAAAATAAAAATGTATATAACATAAATTGTGTGTTTTAACGTGCTCTACATTTTTCGTGTAGTAAATTTTTGTCTATCTCTTACGGTTTAACAGTTATTCAAAATTCCGTAAAATTGACCCAGAATAAAGTAGTCTTCAGAGACTATTCCCAGTAAATTCTAAATATACATTTTATTTGTGAGGTGAATATCTTTAATATAAGACATTTTAATCAAAATCTTTACAGCCATTTTTTAGAAAATCAAAACTTTCGAAAAAAGTGGGGAATTTTTCTCAAAATCTTCGTGTCGCATCCCTGGAAGATACTAAACTTAAACACCAAGTTTGTTATTTTACCGACTTTTCGTTTTTGAGTTATCGCGTTCAGAGACACACGGACACACTTAACACACGGACACACAGACACACAGACACACACACACACACACACACACACACACGGACCTTTTTGTGAAAATGCTTGTTTTAGATAAATGGGACCCTAAAACATATATTTCCGGTAAAATCTCGGAATCGAATTTTTGGGTGGAGTGCATTACCATTTCTATACACTAAGCATAGTGTGTTTAGAGAAAGTAAAAATGCTCACTTTAGTGCATGGGAAGTTGTTTGCTGCAAACATAGGCCAACATGTGACAGCAGGTAGACAGAAAGGAGAGAGGTGCAGTGTTCACAATGACAAGTGCCTTGGCTTCTGTTTAGTTGATCTTATTCCCACCCCCCCCTTCTCTATTGGCAGCCTCCTCAGATCTCAGCTGTCCTGCCTTAAGTATAAATTTACCTAGCCCGTCCATGTTTTCCGTGCCTGCCAGTAGCGTCCAACATGCTTCTAGCCCTACATTCGCAGTGGTAAAAATTCGCGGCAAATATTTTTCCCACCATTCCTCCATACCCCTACATCTTGCCAAGATGTGAGTCCACGACTCTTCCTCCTCGCAAATGGGACAGATTCTCGTACCATTCTCGTCAGAAACGAAGACACCAGACTACGCATCGGACACACCAAGTTTAACCCATTCCATCTATTGAATAGAACAGCTCAACCTAAACGCAACATTTGTCACACTACCATCACTGTACGCCACTTACTCTCAGAGTGTCCTCAGTATCAACAGCAGCGAGCAGAATGCAATCTACCAGACATCCAAGAAGCTCTCAACAATCCACCACACACTAAAATACTACTTAAATACTTAAAACTACTAAATACTACTGTGTCAAGAAAGTTCCGGGAATTGGTCAATAAAACACAAAAAATGAACTATTCATCCAATTTTGTTTTATCGCCTTCAAAGTAGGCCCCTTATGAAATTATACATTTATGCCAACGAATAATCCAATCATCAAAACATTTTTTATAGGCTCTTTTAGGAATCGATGTCAATTGTCGCCGCGAATTTTCCTTAATGGCTTCTATCGACCGAAAACGGGTGTCTCGAAGTGGTAACTTGAGTTTTGGAAAGAGAAAGAAATCAGCAGGAGCCAGATCAGGAGAATACGGTGATTGTTCGATAAAATTTGTTGAGTTTTTGGCTAGAACGTTGGTGCCGTATCGTGGTGCAGAATCCACGAGTTGTCGTTCCACAAATCTGGCCTTTTTCGCCGTATTTGTCCTCTCAAACGCCGCATAAGGCCCAGAAAAGTGTCTTTATTTACCATCTGACTTTCTGGCAAGAACTCTGAGTGCACTAAACCGCGATAATCGAAAAAAACTGTCAACATGACCTTCAGTTTTGATCGAGTTTGACGTGCCCTTTTAGGTTTCGGTTCAGTTGGAAGGCGCCATTCAGAAGCTTGTTGATTAGTTTGAGTGTCAAACTTGTAAACCCACGTCTCATCACCAGTTACAATGCGTTTCATGAATGTGGGGTCGGAACTGGCTCGTTCTAGCATGTCTTCAGCAATCCTTACGTGATTGAGTTTTTGTAGGAAATTCAAGTCTTTCGGAACTAACCGAGCTGCAACGCGTGTCATGCCCAAACAATCGTTTAAAATAGTGCGCATCGATTCGTGAGACACAAAGTTCAGCGGCAATCTCTCTCAGATCTAAATGACGATTTTCAGACACCATTTTCTTCACTTTAGCGATGTTCAGTTCAGTTGAAACCGTTGATGGCCGACCAGAGCGAGGCAAATCTTCCACCACATCTCGACCACTTTTGAATGCACTGTACCACTCATATGCACGTGTTTTTGATAAAGTCGATTCACCGTAAGCCCTCTGTAACATTTTCAACGATTCGGTACACAAAATACTATTTGCAATGCAAAATGTGAGAAATATTCTGTGTTCAATATTTGTATCCATCGTAAAATCGCAAACCACCTTTGAGATGAACTAACAAAATGGCACACTGTAAACAAACTAGATGACAGATGACGATCAAACTCCGCGTGGGTATAGAGGAAAGTTTTACCAACTTAGCGACAGCAATAGTTTGGAACCCCCTTTTAAACAGGATTTTTAAATGATCAATTCCCGGTACTTTCTTGACAGAGGTATGTACCTATAATGAAACATGTTACTTAAATTTATGAAATTGTATTTACCAATATAAATTGTTTGTAAATGGTACCGTTAAAACATGTCGCGATATGACTACCTTGTAAGTTAAAGACGTAAAATAAATAAATTAAAAAATAAAGCTTGAGTAGCCCACGTTCCTTACCAGCAGGAGAGGGAATTGGAATAATATAATGCATTTCCTGGAATTTTACAAGGGAAGGAAATAGTACCACAATACGGCACAATTCCTGGAATTTATCCAGCAAGTTTGACTAACCTATAATTTTTCCAGTCACTCTCGTTTAATATTATATCGAATTAGAACAAAATATCGATTTACAGAAGAATTTTAAACATTGCTTTGTATAGGAATGTCAAGGGACCATTCTAAAGGCTGGAATTAGTCACGATTTCGAATTAAAACGTTCGAATTAATTAAGTTCGTCTGTATTTCTGTTTCTTCCTCCGGTGTTTGGTAACAGCTGTTTCATGTAAATGGCACTGGTAATTATTGACACAGATCGTCCAGCAGTATGATTTCCTGTATCAGGCACGGCGACAAGTACCTGGAGATACACGATACACGCTTCAGGAACGTAGTTTTTACATTCTACAGATCTTTTAGGTAGTTCATTGTGAGATATTGCCAGGTGTATTGTAGCCCAAAAGGAATGATAGGCAGTATATTTATTTTGAAGAGCTTCATTGCTCTTTGCTGAGATATCCTCGATGGATATTTTATGTCATTTATTACTTTCTCTGGCACGTTTGTACAATGTACATAGTTTATAGAGTTGTTGTAATGCATCAAAAAATTTGATACCGAGATTTCACCGGAAATACACGTTTTAGGACCCCCTCAATCCAAAAAAAAGTATTTTCAGTTATAGGTCCGTGTGTGTGTCTGTTGACAGCAGAGCTTAAAAAAAGGCTAAATTCTAAATTTCATTATCTTTAAAGGATGTGACACGAAGATTTTCAAGAAAATCCCCTCACCCCTAACTACCGTTTACATGGGAAAATTTTCGAAAATCTTGTTTTTCTTAAAAATGGTTCTAACGATTTTGATTAAAATACCACATATTAAAGCCATTTCCATCACAAATAAAATGTATATGTTGAATTTTCTGGGAATAGCTTCTGAAGACTGGATGAATTTTGCGTAACTAGTAAACCGTAAGAGGTAGACTAAAACTTACTACAAAAATATAGACCTCCTTAAAACACACAATTTATATTATATACATTTTTTGTGGGGTTTACAGTTTTTAAGATATTCGTTCTTATTAGTTTCAATTGTAAAGTACTTATACTTTTCAGACAGGAAGTGTCCTTTTCTTTTGTTCTACCCCTGGCAATTTGTAATGACAGTCGCATAATGCCATCTTTTAAAACATTTGACTAAAGTAAGGAACTGAGTAATAAGAACATTGAGCTAATGTTTATCTCGATTAGCATTGTGTAGAAAGAAGAATAGTTTTTGTAAGAAGTTTGTTGGTAGAGCAGTTAGAGAAAGTAATGTGAGTGTAGCAGATTAGTTTTTTGCTCTTATTGATGCGATCGTTTGTCTTTTATGTGGTTGTGTAGTTTGGTCTTTGAGGTGGGAGTGTTTGTTGCTAGTATGAAGCTTCTCGCCTTGGTCAGTGGTTTCTAATTAGATGTTCTCAGCGGTTACCTTCTCTCCTGAAGGTCATATACAATGTTCCGTTCAAGCGAAGTCCTTACTTCGAGCCCATTCTATTTGCAGCAAATTAATTAACATATCATTATGTTAGGGGAAGTCAGTGTAATTTGGACTACTTGACTTTAAGTGGTAATATCTGTGCAGGAAACCTTCGTCAAAATCCACAACTTACTTTAATGTTTTAATGAGATGACCTTATACCATTATGAGAGTTTTCAAGGTTTAGTTCCAACTAATAAATTATAATTATAGCATTTTTTCTAAGACGTGTGTTTTGGACCAGAGGCGTCTGAGAGTGTGTGTAAATTACCCAACTATACAATACATTTATAATAGATTCGTACACCTGCAAATTCATTTATAGGTATTGAAATTCACAATAGCAATTAATTTAGACCTGGAATAATCATTATGTATATCATTATTATTATTCAAAATATCCCAGTGGAGCAGATTAACTTTAACAAAATTCATATCACCTTACATCAGTTTTATCCAAAGTAATATTAGATTGCTAATACTGTAGGGTTTTGTTCCAAATTAAAGGAGGATTTCACTGTTCACTCCTCTGCGTTAACTGCATTCAGTGTTCCTCGTGAATTTCCCCTCATACAAGAAAAACTCTCTTCTGAGTTTTTATTTTAATCTTTCTCAGATCGTCCTTATTCCATTTACAATACAAGCTTCTCTTGTTGACATCTGGAAATTTACGCAATTTGTATAATATGTACATATCTAAATAAATTACTAAGCTAAATTAAAAGCGTGGCTTCAAATAAATAAATATATATACACATGCTCATTTGGACTGTAATGCCTGAATATTCTGTGTAATTTGGTGCGGATCAAATTACAGTTCACCTTCGGTCCAAATTACACAACTTTATGAGTATCACATTTCTTACAATCCTAAACAGAATTAATGGAATAAATCTACATCACACTTGCCTTAATATATTGAATGTTCCGTCGTTTTAGTTTGGTTTTCAAAGAAAGATCTGAGGTGGAAGAAAACACGACACCAAAAGTGGGAGAAAATTACAAGGAAAACGCTCTCAACAAAGATCACAACTTACCTCCAAGGTTATTGACAATAGAATGTGGGAAATTGGAGGGAACGCTTACAACAAATGCTGCTCAAGATACCCGTATTATTGGTGCTTCCAACGGTCTTCCCTACATGTCGCTATGTTGAACTGGAATGGGCTTAGCGGAGTATTCCCGTTTTCTGATCGGTTGATTCTGAGACTGGACAGGATCATCTATCTGTAATGCGTTTGCTTGTCAATATTTCTGGAATCATTCCAGTGGGTTTGATTTCCTTAGTATTAGGTGCTAGAGTTTTGTTAGGAGTTTCATTTTGTTAATGGGTCGAACAAAGGAGTCGCACGGAGTTCTCTTTGATTACTTGTAAGTTCTTTTGCAGGTACTCTCCGCTTAACTCAATGAATATGTTATATACAGCATGTTTCTAAATTAGACGGACAAACTTTGGGATCAGATAGATACTCATCTTTTAAGCATGTTTGGTTAAGGAACCTTTGGGCTGCGGAGCTTCGTTTCAGTACAAGAAGGACATTAGTGGAAGGAGTGGACGTAAGTGGCCTTGTGCAAATAATAATCTATTCATTTTTACATACATTTGTGTGTTTATTGTGCAGGCAAGAAGAAACTAAACATAACGAAAAAACGAAAGTTCAAACACTCACCCAACTGTAAATAAAAACATAATTGGTCCAATTGTATGTCTTATCACATCAACAACTGCTGGAACACACGTCTATTGACTTCCAGATAAAAGGTGCATCGCCGTGCCATACCTTGTCTTTCCCTTCCAAAGATGCCGGGGGTTTCCCTGATTTCAGCTGCTGCGCTGGCAATTCGCGCTACAAGGATTTCCTCCGTGTCAACAGCAGTTTCATAAACCATTGCCTTCATGTGGCCCCACAAAAAGAAATCCATTGGCGTCAAATAAAGAGAGCGTGTTGGCCAGGCAGTGAGTCCACCTTGGCCTATCCAATGATTGCCGAATGTAGCTGTCAGATGGTTGCACACGTGATTCCAAAATGAGCTGGTGCCCCATCATGCTAAAACCACATGTTCACTCCGGTGTTAAGAGGAAGATGATGCAGTAACTCATGCAGAACATGTTGAAGAAATACTAAATAATTATTGGCGTTCAGTCGTTTGGGCAAAAAGTATGGTCCCACAACGAAGTCATCTACAATCCCTGCCCAGGCATTGACATTAAATCGCTGTTGATGTGATTGCACAATCGTGGCATGGGGTTTTTCGAAGCACCATACATGAGAATTGCGGGAATTGAATATCCTCTTACGTGTGAAGCATGCTTTATCCGTGAACAATACACGGCTTGCAAACTCTGGTTGGAGTATGCATTTGTTCAAATACCAATTACAGAGGTTCACTCGGAGCGGATAGTCACCTGGTGTAAGAACATGGACTCTCTCAAGATGATGTGCAAGCAATAGCATTTCCTGCAACATTCTCCAGATCGTGAATGGCCAGTATGAAAGTGTCGTGCGATCTCTCGATCAGGAAGGATTTTTCGCTACCCACTGCAGCACGGCTTCCTCGAGTGCAGGTGTCCTTGTCCATCTGCTCGTCGCTTAGTCTCTCATGAATACTGGCAAATGTCGTATGGTGAGGACACTGGCGGTTTGGGAATCTTTCCCGGTAAAACTTCTGCGCCAAACCACCACATATTAGTGCTTCACCGTATGCCAAATGCACGTCTGCCAATTCATGCCATGTGTAACGTTCCATATCTGCCTTACTTCCAAACGTCACGTTCTGTTCACAATGAAAGAGCATTACAACTGAAGCAGTACGTAGAGTAACAGAAGAGGCAGACTGGGACGTAAACAAACCTGCTGTAAACAATACCGAATGCTAGTGAGTTCTGGAAGTAAACAAACCTAGTGAGAGTAATAATAACAAACGCCTCTTGGACTGACTCGAGTTATATCCATCTTGCAGACCATAGGTTACTTGACAAAACATGATTCACATAAGGTCATCTATCTACTGCTAAGTTTTGTCGGTCTAATTTAGAAACGCCCTATATAGAGCCCGGATGTTAGGCAAAACGTATTTTATTACCGGAGAGTATACATGAAGTCATCCATTAGAGATACACACGTTTTCACACATTTGGGGACGATAGGCACAATTTCTAGTTTGTTTTTATTTTGCCTTTCAGTTTCTTTTACCTATTATAACTTAACCGCCTTTTTTTTTAGCCTTTTTACTTCGTTATTGTATATTTTTTTTTATTTTTAACACATTAAAAAACAACTCCCATGGATTATATAAAAAAACAAACAAAAAAAAATCTGATGTGTTCCATTCACATGAGTTTCTCTATATCATTGCAACAAATTATTCTATTTACTTCATCTAATGGAGCAAACATTAGCAGAAATAGTCTTATTACTTGCTTTCTCGCTAGTAGAAGCGAAATAAGAGGGTACCATAGGAGGTTAAAGTGATAGTCAAAAGCTGGTTGCTCTGCGACTGAAGTTCCTTTGTATGTATGGACGCGAGTTCACAAAGTCCTGTATGAGAAAAGTATGTCTCTATAGCTTAAAAAAAAAAAAAGGAATATCTCAAAAACAATCAACTCCACGAAAAAATGTATATACCATAAATTGTGTGTTTTAAAGTGCTCTACATTTGTTGTGTGGTAAGTTTAGCAGTTATGCAAAATTCTGTAAAATTGACCGAGAATAAAGTAGTCTTCAGAGGCTATTCCCAGAAAATTCAAAATATACATTTTATTCGTCATGTAAATATCCTTAATTTACGATATTTTAATCAAAATCGTTGAAGTCATTTTTTAGAAAATCAAAATTTTCAAAAAAAATTCCATGTAAAGGCTAGTTTGGGGTGGGGAGATTTTTCTCAAAATCTTCGTGTCGTAACCCTGGAAGATACTGAACTTAAATACCAAGTTTGGTATTTTACCGACTTTTCGTTTTTAAGTTATCGTGTTCACAGACTCACGGACACACACACACACACACACACACACGCGGGCCTTTTTCTGAAAATACTTTTTTGGATACAGGGGACCCTAAAACATATATTTCCGGTGAAATCTCGGTATCGAATTTTTTGGTGGAGTGCAATACCTTCTCTATACACTATGTATACATAGTACGTATAGAGAAAGTAATAATGGTTGTACGAGTTAAAACTATGTATTCGCCTCACACAGATATTTGCTAAGAATCTTATTATCCAGCACTGCATATATTACCAAGAAGTGTTTGAACAGTATAACAGGTTACTTCGGAGATTACCAGCGAAAGAAAGTATTACGTGGAGGGTGTAGAAAGGAATACATGTTTGCAAGTGCCTTTTGTAAGATTTGTATTATTCGCCTCCCTCGCTCGATGATCAACTCAACCCTTTTCAAGCCGTAGTTCTGCAAAATTACCTTTTTCTCCAGATCCTTATTGCGTACTTCGAACTCTCTAATCTCTTCTCACACTCTTCTTTTTACTTTCTCTAGCCCCATATGTACAATGTATTGTATTCCACCCAAAAAATCGATACCGAGATTTCACCGGAAATACATGTTTTAGGACCCCCTGTATCCAAAAAAAGCATTTTCCGAAAAAGGTCCGTGTGTGTGTGTGTGTGTGTGTGTGTGTCCGTGTATCCGTGTGTCTGTGAACACGATAACTCAAAAACGAAAAGTAGCTAAAATACCAAACTTGGTATTTAAGTTTAGTATCTTCCAGGGATGCGACATGAAGATTTTGAGAAAAATCCCCCACCCCAAACTACCCTTTACATGGAACTTTTTTCGAAAATTTTGATTTTCTTAAAAATGGCTCTAACGATTTTGATTAAAATATCATATATTAAAGATATTTACCTTACAAATAAAATGTATATCTTGAATTTTCTGGGAATAGCTTCTGAAGACCTGTTATTCTGAATGAATTTAGCCTAAACTGGCATAACTAGTAAACCGTAAGAGATAGACAAAAACTTAACATACAAAAAAATTAGGTCTTCTTAAAATACACAAGTTATGTCATATACATTTTTCTCGTGGAGCTTACCGTTTTCGAGGTATTCATTGTTATTAGTTTCAGTTGTGAAGTACTTTCACTTTTCTCAGACGGGAGTGTCCGTTTTTCTTTTGTTCTACTCCTGGCCAAGAAAAGAAGAGAATTGTAATGACAATCGCATAACGACAGCTTTTAAAACATTTGACTATTGGTTTAGCTTAGTGTATTCCCTTATTTTCTTCCTACTTATACGGAACTAAATAATAAGAACATTGTGTTAATGAGAACCACGATTAGCAAGGTGCAGAAAGAAGATGAATCTTATGTATGAAGTTTGTAGAACAGCTAGAGTAAGTCATGTGAGGGTAACACACCACATTTTTGAGACAATACACAGTCGAGTTTTCCCGATCTCTGAAAGAAAGTAGATACACTCAGGCCTCAGCAGGTAGAATCTGTTAGTTTGAGACTGAATTTGTATTAAATAACTTCAGTTTTCGTGATTATTGCAATATTTATCATGCCGAAAGTCAGTTAGGTAGAAAACTATATGGTTATGTCCGCGAATTCGGTTCACATACACTATCTACCGATGGTACTGTTTTGATGTACAACATTTGTGAAAAAACAATTAACCATGAGAAAACGTACTTTAACATTTTGCAACAGCGAAGCCTAAGACTAGAATTACTAAAATGGGCGGGCAGAAGAAGCGAATGCAACAACTAGTAAACATCTCAGGTTTTTCTGGATCTGTGCGAGGCTTTTTCCAGCATGAAATACCTCTCTCTGACAGACGGGTCAGTATGTCAGTTGACAACTTAAAAATATGATGTGTTCCATTCACATGAATTTCTCTACATCTCAGTAACAGTTCATTGTTAAAAAGCTTTTGTTCCTATTTACTTCAGTCTAATCGAGAAAAGATTAGCAGAAATTACTTGCTTCCTTGTAAGTAGAAGCGAAATAAGGAAGTATCATAAGTTAAAGTGATAATCAAAAGCTGGTTGCTATGTGACTGAAGTTCCTTTACTTTTATGGACAGGAGTTAACAAATTCCCATATGAGAAAAGTAAGTTTTTTAAAGCGAAACCAAAAACAAGGAATATCTCAAAAACGATCAAATCCACGAAAAAAATGTATATGACATAAATCGTGTGTTTTAACGTGCTCTATATTTTTTGTGCGGTAAGCTTTTGTCCATCTCTTACGGTTTAGCAGTTATGCAAAATTTCGTAAAATTAATCCAGTATAAAGTTTACTTCAGAGGCTATTCCCTGAAAATTCAAGATATACATTTTATTTTTCAGGTAAATATCTTTAATATACGATATTTTAATCAAAATCTTTAGAGCTATTTTTGAGAAAATCAAAATTTTCGAAAAAAGTTCCATGTAAAGGGTAGCTTGGAGTGAGGGGATTTTTCTCAAAATCTTCGTGTTGCATCTCTGGAAGATACTAACATTAAATACCAAGTTTGGTATTTTACCGACTTTTCGTTTTTGAGTTATCATGTTCAAAGACACACGAACACAGGAACACACAGAAACGAACCTTTTTCTGAATTTTTTTTTGATAAAGCGGACCCTAAAATATATATTTCCGTAGAGATCTCGGTATCGAATTTTTGAGTGGTGTTCAATACCTTCTCTATACACTATGTGCATAGCACGTGTAGAGAAAGTAAAATTGCATCTTGTGGCATGTAACCAAGAAAAGTGAGTTCATATGAGATAGTATATTAAGCTTTTGTATATTTTTGTCTGTTTCTGTGATTAATAAATACCTATTTCACTGCCTATTTTTAATATTTTAGTGCCTATATACCTGCCTATTTTAACCAAAATAAATGGCTAAACACCCGGTTATATAATAACCGTAGGGGGCCCGAACGATAAACGGATTAAAGGATGCAGGATACAATTATAGCTTATCGTTCACTCGACTAAGCACGACAGACTAAACATCTGATGTATACCACTCAGATAACTTTCTCTACATAAATGTAAAACTATTGTTAAAAAGGATACTCTTCTATCTACTTTATGATAATCGAGATAAACAATGGCAGATATTTTCCTAAATACTTGTTTCCTTGTAAGTAGAAGTAAACTAAGGGAATACACTAAGTTAAAACGACAGTCAAATCTTTTGAAAAGGTGGTTGCCATGTGGTTGAAGTCCGTTACTATGCAGAGGCCAGGAGTTTACAACTTTCAGTGTGAGAAAAGTTTAACTATTTTAAATCTGAAAACAATAAGAGAAATAAGGGAGTACCACAGGTTAAAGTGATAGTCAAAAGCTGGTTGCTATGTGACTGAAGTTCCTTTGTTTGTATGGACACGAATTAACAAATTCCTGTATGTGACAAGTAAGTTTTTTAAAGCTGAAAGCAATAACAAAGAATATCTCAAAAACACTCAACTCCACGAAAAAAATGTATATGGCATAAATTGTGTCTTATGGTGATCTACACTTTTATAGTAAGTTTTTGTCTATATGTTACGGTTGCCAATTATGCAAAATTCAATAAAAATCACCCAGAATAAAGAGGTCTTTAGAGGTAGAACCCAAAAATTTCAAGATAATCATTTATCTGGTATGTAAATATCTTAAATATAAGAAATTTTAATCAAAATTTTTAGAGCCATTTTTGAGAAAATTAACATTTTCGAAATTGTTTCCATGTAAAGAAAGGGTAGGTTGGATTGGGGGGATTTTCTTGAAAATCTTCGTGTCTCATTCTTGGGAGATACCAAACTTAAACACTAAGTTTGATATTTAACGGTCTTTTCGTTTTTGAGCTATGCTGTCCACAGACACACATACTAACGGACCTTTTTTTCAAAAATATTTTTTTTTTTGGATTTAGGGGACCCAAAACATGTATTTCCGGTGAAATCTCGGTATGGAATTTTTGGGTGGAACAATACCTTATATATACACTATTTACATAGTACGTGTAGAGAAAGTAAAAAGCATTTTTGTAAAAAAAGTTCGTGTGTGTGCGTGTGTCTGTCTCTGTGCATAGCATAGCTCAAATTAAAATCGCTTACATTTAAGATATTTACTTGCAAAATAAAATGTATATCTTGAATTTTTTGGAATAACCTCTAAAGACCTTTTTATTCCGGATGATTTCTATTGAATATTGCATAAGTGGTAAACCGTAAGAGATAGACAAAAACTTACTTCACAAAAAATGTAGATCACGATAAAATACACAATTTATGTAATATGCATTTTTTTCGTGTAGTTGGTCGTTTTTGAGATATTCCTTGTTAATGGTTTCAGCTTTAAATAACTTATACTTTTCTCATACAGGAATTTGTCAACTCCTGTCCATACAAACTTTAACTACCACTTTAACCGATGGTACTCCCTTATTTCGCTTCTACTTACAAGGAAGCACATTATAAGACTAATTTTTTTCTCAATTAGCTTGAAGTAAATAGAAGCACACGCTTTTTTAACAATAACTTGTTGCAGAGATGTAGAGAAAGTCATGGAACACATACTTTTTCGATTAGGGGGACCCGAAACATGTATTTCCGATGAAATCTCAGTAACGAATTTTTGGGTGCAATGCAATACTTTCTATATACACTACGTACATAGTACGTGTAGAAAAAGTATAAATCTGATGTGTTCCATTCACATGAATGGTAAAAAACTTTTGCTACTATTTACTTCACGCTAATCGAGAAAAAAAAACAGAAATAGTCTTATTACTTGCTTCCTTGTAAGTAAAAGGGAAATAAGGAAGTACAATAGTTAAAAGTGATAGTCAAAATCTGGTTGCTATATGATTGAAGTTCCTTTGTTTCTGTGGACAGGAGTTGACACATTCCAGTATGAGAAAAGTATGCATTTTTCAAAGCTGAAATGAAAAGCCAGAAATATTTTAAAAACGACCAACTCCACGAAAAAAATGTGTGAGACATAAATTGTGTGTTTTAATGTGCTTTACATTTTCTGTGCAGCAAGTTTTTTTCGATCTCTTACGGTTTAGCAGTTATGCACAATTCCGTAAACTTCATCCACAATAAAGTAGTCTTCAGAGGCTATTCCCAGAAAATTCAAGATATGTATTTTGTTTGTCAGGTAAATATCTTTAATACTTGATATTTTAATTAAAATCGTTAGAGCCATTTTTGCGAAAATCAAGATTTTCGAAAAAAGGTTCCATGTAAAGGGTAGTTTGGGGTGGGGGGATTTTCTTGAAAATCTTCGTGTCGCATCCTTGGAAGATACCAAACTTACATACAAATTTTGGGCTTTAACGATCTTTTCATTTTTGAGCTATGCTGCCCACAGACACACGCATACACAGAGACAGACACACACGGACATTTTTCTAAAAATGCTTTTTTTGGATTCAGGGAGTCTCAAAACATTTACGGTGAAATCTCGGCATCGAAATTTTGGGTGCAATACAATACCTTCTGTATACACTATGTACATATTACGTATAGAGAAAGTAAAAATCTGATGTGTACCATTCACATGACTTTCTCTATATCCCTGCAACAAATTATTCTTAAAAAACTTATACTTCTATTAACTTCATGCTAATCAGTAAAACATTACCAGAAATAGCCATATTACTTGCTTCCTTGTAAGTAGAAGCGAAATAAGGGACTACCATACGTTAAAATGATAGTCAAAAGCTGGTTGCTATGTCAATGAAGTTCCTTTGTTTATATGGACACGAGTTGACAAGTTCCTACATGAGAAAAGTACAAGTTTTTCATAGCAGAAACCAAAAATAAGGAATGTCTCCAAAACGACGATATCACGAAACAAATATATATAACATAAATTGTGTGTTTTAACGTGCTCTACATTTGTCGTGTAGTAAGTTTTTGTCCATCTCTTACGGTTTAGCAGTTATGCCAAATTAAGCAAAATTCATCCAAAATAAACAGGTCTTTAGAAGATATTCCCAGAAAAGTCAAGATATACATTTTATTTGTCAGGTAAATATGTTTAATATACGACATTTTAATCAAAATCGTTAGAGTAATTTTTAAGAAATTAAACATTTTCGAAAAAAGTTCCATGTAAAGGGTAGTTTGTGGTGGGGGGATTTTCTTGAAAATCTTCGTGTCGCATCCTTGGAAGATACCAAACTTAAATACAAAGTTTGGGCTTTAACGATCTTTTCGTTTTTGCGCAATACAATACCTTCCCTATACACTATGTACATAGTTCGTATAGAGAAGTAAAAATATGTAATAGTGTACATAGTATTATGAGAGTGAAAGAAGGGATTAGAACGTTTAAGTGGAGTTGGTGTGGGCTTGCGCATAGCTACCGCTGGGTGATTGCATGCAATCTTCATTCATTCGGCACCCAGATGGATATTCTTATTCCTCTATTGCTGCGGTAGGAACTGAGGCTTCAGGGTGAAACGTAATGGTACTTCAACTTCCTGTAATTACAATGAGAGAAGCTGTAATTACTGCAGTCCTTCAAGTGACGCCAGCAAACCTCTCAACTGTTGCATAGCGTTCCTTCTTTTCACTGCATTACCTGCCTTCAACACAGAATAGTTGACTCGCGTTCAGCATCACCATCAAGCCTTGCATTACATTGAACATATCTGATGTCCTACATCTCTACAACAAATTATTGTTAGAAAGCTTATCCTTGTATTACGTCATACTAAATGAGAAAAAATTAGCAGAAATAGTCTTATTTCTTGATTTATTGTAAGTAGAAGCGAAATAAGGGAGTACCATAGGTTAAAGTGAAAGCCAAAAGCTGGTTGCTATGTGACTGATGTTCCTTTGTTTGTATGGACAGGAGTTGACAAATTCCTGTATGGGAAAATTATAAGTTTTTTCAAAGCTGAAACCAAGAAAAACGACCAACTCCACGAAAAAAATGTATATAACATAAATTGTGCGTTTTAACGAGCGCTACATTTTTGTTAACTAAGCTTTTGTCTATCTTTTACAGTTTACTAGCTGAAAATTCCGCAAAATGCATCCAGAATAAAAATGTCATCAGAGGCTATTCCCAAAAAAATTCAAGATATAAATTTTATTTGTCAAGTAAATATCTTTAATATATGATATTTTAATCAAAATCTTTAGAGCCATTTTTGAGAAAATTAAACATTACGAAAAAAGTTCCATGTAAAGGGCAGTTTGGGGTGGGGGGATTTTTCTCAAAATTTTCCTGTCGCATCCCTGGAAGATACTGAACTTAAATACCAAGTTTGGTATTTTACCGACAATTTATGCTATAAACATTTTTTTTTTCGTGGAGTAATCGTTTTTGAGATATTCCTTATTTTTGGCTTCAGCTTTGAAAAACTCAGACAGGAATTTGTCAACTCCAGTCCATACAAACCAAGGAACTTCAGTCACATAGCAACCAGCTTTGGACTATCACTTGCAAGGAAGCAAGTAAAGAGACTATTTTTGCTAATTGTTTATTGATTAGCATGAAGTAAATAGAAGCAAAAGCTTTTTAACAACAATTTATTGCAGAGATGTAGAAAAGTCATGTGAATGGACCAAATCAGATTTTTTTTCGATTCAGGGGACATAAAAAATGTGTTCCTGGTGAAATCTTGGTAGCAATTTTTGGGTGGAATACAATACCATCCCCATTGTACATTGTACTTACATGAGAAAGTAAAAATGCGTATTCTTCCTACTATTTTGCGTTTGCATAAATGCTTTTATTACATATTACCTTGTAAATATAACGGAATAAAGGAATACTCTAGGCTAAGCGATAGTTAACTCTTTTAAAAAGTGGCCGGTATGTAATGTCTTTTGCTTTTTGCTTGAACAGGAGCAAAATAACGTTTCATTTGAGGAAAGTATGAGTATTGTAAAACTGAAACCAATAACAAGGAATATCTCATAACAGGTTAACTCTATAAAACACGTATATGATATAAATGGTGTTCTTTAACGAGAACACGTGTTTGTTCTGCAAGATTTTTTACTCACTCTTACGGTTTCTCACTTACGGACAAGTCATACCGAATGAAGAGGATAGAGGTCTTACGCTAGAACATTCAAGGGGTCATCTTAATAGCTTTATTATATGGATTTTAATAAAAATCGTTCCTGATGCCCCTACAGGAAAGTTGCAATAAAATCATTTTTGTGAAGTATATCAAATAAAAAGTTTTTTTTTACTTTCTCTACACGTACTATATACATAGTGTATAGAGAAGGTCTTGTATTGCTCCCAAAAATTCGATATCGAGATTTCACCGGAAATACACGTTTTAGGGTCTCGAGTGTCCAAAAACAGCATTTTCAGAAAAAGGTTCTATGTGTATATGTGCCCGTATGTCTGTGAACACGATAGCTCAAAAACAAAAATTCGGTAAAATACCAAATTTAGTATTTAAGTTTAGCATCTTCCAGGAAGGAATGCAACACGAAGATGTTGAGGAAAAAAAAAAAGAAGAAAAGAAAGAAACCCACCTCAAAATACCCTTTACGTGGAACTTTTTTCGAAAATTTTGATTTTCTCAAAAATGTCTCTAACCATTTTGATTAAAATACCGGATATTAAATATATTTACATGGTAAATAAAATGTATATCTTGAATTTTCAAAAATGCTTCCATGTAAGGTGTAGTTGGGGGTGGGGAATTTTCTTGAAAATCTTCGTGTCGCATCCTTGGAAGATAATGAACTTAAATACCAATTTTGGTAGTTAACGGACTTTTCGCTTTTGAGCTACGACACACACATACGGACCTTTTTCTAGAAATGTATATTATTATTATTCAGGAGGTCCCAAAACATGTATTTCGGTATCGAATTTTTTGATGCAATACAACACCTTCTCTGCACACTATGTACAATGTATATGTAGAGAAAGTAAAAATTGTTCTTTTGCCAAAGTTTTGTCACACAATGAAACATATTTTTTATTTGTACCTACTCATTCATTCCTGAAACGTTGAAAACTAACTTTCTTTGCCGTCGCTCTAACAAAAGAATGAAAAAAAATCTGTGTTGTAGGTTCCCTAAGCACATAAACTTACGACCTGCCATTAACCTTCATCAGTGCTACAGACACGCGCAACCAGCAGCGCTTGATATTGACGTGACCACGCCCACCTTATTCACTCTCGCCAAAAGGTCCCCAAAGTGAAATTTATAAATCTCGCCGATTTTATAAATGTAAAAAAAGTTTGATATACTACAAATTACCACAAAAATTATATATTTTTAATCTCATGTAGCAGATAATTTTAGTGTTTCTGAAGGAGAATAATAAATACTCATTTTAATTTAATTGTGATAATTAATCAGGTACTCCACAAGATGCAGAAACCCGTAACTTTGAAATATTACTACATTATTTACGAGAGCTGTCCCAGAAGTACCGACCTAACAAAGAAAGCACAACAAATTCGGGCAAAAACTTCTTTATTTCTCTAGTCTCCTTTCAGCTCGATACACTTTTCCCAGCAATGCTCAATAGCTTCGATACCCTGTTTATACAGAGAACTATCGAGGTCTGCAAAATAGCCTTCAACTGCAGACTCCATGTCTTCGTTGTTGGCAAATTTTCTACCACCAAGACATTTCTTCAAGTTTGGAAACAGAAAATAATCAGAGGGGGCTAAATCTGGCGAATATGGTGCGTAAGGAAGCAATTCGAACTTTAACTCATTGCTTATGGTCATAGCGATAATGGACGTGTGGACTGGTGCATTGTTTTGATGAAACAAAGCTTTCCTTTTCGCTAAATGCGGCCGTTTTTGCTCGATTTTATCACTCAAACGCTGTAACAAGTTCGCATATTTGCCATTGATTACGTTTCTTTTTTGATATAATCAATGAAAATTATCCCGTATGCGCACCAGAAAACTGATGACATGACCTTATCTGAAGATGGACCTTCTTTGGAGCCGATTCTCCCCTTCCAATCCACTGTTTTGATTGTTCCTTCGACTCAGGTGTGAAGTGATGGACCCAAGTTTCATCCATTGTAATGAATCGACGCAAGCTCAGCTTTATTGTAGTGAAACTTTGCCAAACACTCGACTGAAACATCCGCACGACGCTGTTTTTGTTCTTTTGTGAGCAAACGCGGCCCTTACTTGCATACAACTTTCTCATATCGAAATTTTCAGACAGTATGCGATGTACAAAACTTTTTGAAATGCCTGCAATTTCTGCTAGCTCACACACTTTCAGTAGACAGTCATCCAATACCATTTCTGGATTTTCTTTACAATTTCTGGACTGGTAACCTCATTTGATCAATCACTGCGATGTTCGTCTTGGCAGCTCGTAGGCCGCACTTAAACTCTGCCACCCAATATTTCACTGTTGTAAACGAAGGAGCGGTCGTCTCCTTAGCGCGGTGGTAGCGCAGCTGCTTACCAAGGGGGAGACCTGGGTTCGATCCTCAGTACCGGCGTGGGGATTTTTCCCCCGCTGGGAGACCTTGCCTGGGGTGCACTCAGCCTCGTAAGGTCCTTGGCCAATTGAGGAGCTACTTGATGGAGAAGTAGCGGCTCCAGGTCATGATGACTGCATTAACCGGCCGGGAGGGACTCGAGGCCTCCAATACTGCACCCCATCCATGACGTCTGTAGTGGACCGAGATGGGGGACGCAGCGGCCAAGGTTCCCCGTGAGCTGTCGTGCCATGGAGTTATAAACGAAGGAGCAGACTCCGAAAGCAGAATACAACTCTGCTTTAATGGTAGTTGAACTAAGGTCTTTCAAATGAAAGTATTGTTTCACATAACCATGACCAGTTTTATCTATGTTTACAAATTGAGCATTAACTAATGATGGAATTTGGTTGGACAACAAGCTTTCCTGGAAATTCCACATAATGCAAATATGCAAAAAGTTGTCAAATGTTTTATTTATCTTAAGAAGACTTAGGATGTGTGTTTCCATTAGCACTTTATTGACTGTTTATTATAGTTTATTTCATTGTCATTTAAACTATGGCATTTTGCTCTGGGGTAGCAAGGGAAGCCAATCAAGTATTTTTGCTCCAGAAGAAGGCTCTCGGAATAATAAAAAATTGTAATTCTCGCCAACATTGTGCACCTATTTTTAAAGAATTTGGAATTTTAACTGTGACATCTTTGTATCTGTTTCCATGCTTGAATTTTATTCATCTCCAAAAGACAGATGAGTTACTTTTTTCTGATATGCATACCATTATACAAGGTGTAGAAATGACATGGTACCTCCTAAATTTTGGTTACAGAAATCTGTTAACTTTCATCTCTATCTTGAAGTGAAATTGTATAATAAACTACCTTTAAATATAAGACAAATTGTAAATGCAAATTCTTTTAAAATTAGTGTAAAACAGAATTAATTTTACAACATACAAGAATATTTAAATATAGATGCATTTTAATGACTTGCTGACGAAACCTATTGCATTGTATGTATGCCAAATGGTGAAATAAATTATCATTATCTTTAATTATCATTATCAAACAAATGCTAAACAATGTAAAATCGTCAAAATTCAAACGTAGGCTCTCTAAGGTTGGTACTCTTTACCATTGTTGCTGTTTGAAACAACAATCGCTATCTATATGTCGTCGGATACTTCTGGGACTAATATGCAAAACTGAGATGTCTTATTTACTATCCTGGTTGTTTCAGAAAAACTGTTATAACATTTAAATATAAGCTTTTAAAACAACTTATTCTCCGTTGCCGAATTAAAAATCTTGTAACGGTTTTACCGTTACGGAACTGGGATATTGGAGACTTACATAGGTAAGTACCGAGGTTTTCAGTTATCCGACACTTAACCTTGAGACGGTAATTTTTTGACGTCCCAGCATAATAAAAGCAATTATCTTGCTACCAAGTATTTATAGGCAATCTCCTACTTTCATTATCTTAATCAAATGTTTTGTTTTTTACTTTCTCTATACTCACTATGTACACAGTGAATAGAGAAAGTATTGCACTCCACCAAAAAATTCGATAACGAGATTTTACCGGAAATATATGTTTTAGGGTCCCCTGTATCCAAAAAAAAAAAAGTATTTTCAGAAAAAGGTCCGTGTGGGTGTGTGTGTGTCCGTGTGTCTGTGAACACGATAACTCATAAACGAAAAGTAGGTAAAATACCAAACTTGGTATTTAAGTTCTTCCAGGGATGTGACACGAAGATTTTGAGAAAAATCCCCCCACCCCCAGCTACCCTTTACATGGAACTTTTTTCGAAAAAAATTAAATGTCGTGTTATTTATGGATGCTCTATAACTACTGTGGTTCTCAGCGTCCCATTCTAAATTGGGCGTGAAAGACCGCTTAATTTTGCTCAGAGGCCTCTCAATCAGGCTTGAGGTTCTTTTACGTGTCGTAAATCTACGACACGGGACCAACGGCTTTACTTCCCTTCCGAAGGAAGCCATGCTAAGGATTTTTACGCCCGAAAAAATCCATCGTCCTCAGCCGGGTTTGAACCCGCGACCTTGGGTATATGAAGTCAGCATGGTAACCATTACACCACGGAGGGCGATAGACTTTTTTCGAAAATTTTGATTTTCTCAAAAATGACTCTAACGATTTTGATTAAAATTTCGTATATTAAAGATATTTACCTAACAAATAAAATGTATATCTTGAATTTTCTGGGAATAGTCTCTGAAGAGTAGTTTATTCTGGATGTACTTTACTGAATTTTGAATAACTTATAAGTCGTAAGAAATGGACAAAAACTTAACACACAAAAAATGTAGAGCACGTTAAAGCACACAATTTATGTTATATACATTTTTTTCGTGGAGTTCGTCGTTTTTGAGACATTCCATATTTTTTGTTTCTGCTATGAAAAACGTATACTTTTCTCATACAGGAACTTGTCAACTCCTATCCATATAAACAAAGGAACTTCATTGACATAGCAACCAGCTTTTGACTATCACTTTAACTTACGGTTTTTCCTTATTTCGCTTCTACTTACAAGGAAGCGAGTAATAAGCCTATTTCTATTATTTTTGTCTGATTAGCATAGAGTAAATAGAAGTATAAGATTTTTAAGAATAATTTGTTGCAGAGATATAGAGAAAGTCATGTGAATAGAACACATAAGATTTTTTTAATTATTCTTTATTTTAGGTCGCAGAACTACAAGGTCTTATAGCGACCACATTAAAAGTCTTATGCACAGCTTTACATCCATTAAACAATGAAAATTTTGAACATAAGTAAATCATATACTCAGGGATTAAAATATACCTCTAATGCTTATTGACATATGAAAACAATGATTTAAGTATAAAAAGATATAACAGTATTAAAATTATATTACAACAAATAGTGACAATTAAATTAGGTATAACATGTTAGTAATTATAATTCTGAGAGTTATATACAGTTATATAGATTGCTTTCTTTAAGGTGTATTAATACATTGACTAAACTTTTTGTGTCTGTAAGTGTTAATGCAAAGTTTTTTGTAACTGTGTGCTGTTTTCTGACATGACTGTATTTTGGACACTGAAATGTAATATGCTTAACTGTAAGTGGACTTATATACAAATCACAATGTGGTGGTGCTTCTTTTGACAGTAAATAGGAATCAAATGTTTTATATAGGCAATATAACGTATTATTTCGTACTTGTATTTTAAATTGTAATGTTAGCTATGTTAACTTGTACCAAGGCAAAGTTGCAAACAATGCAGTAGAATATTACAAAAGGTACCTCCTATTGTACGTGAAAAACCTTGAGAATATGCAGTATTTCTTTATTTTACCTGCGTGCATCACAGGTAAAAGTGTGAACTCGGGAAAAGTCCCAGATATTATGCAAAGAGAATATTTATCTTTGTATTCGTCCAGTATTCATGGTACCAGTTCAATAGAAGCACGTGATCTGATGGCGTAGAGTGTAACTTTTAGCGCCAAGTGTGAACCAATAAGCATCTTCCTGACTGAAAATCTTCATAGTGCTTCCTGTCTCTCAGAGGCGTAATCACCTCACTCGTCATCATGAAATCGCGCCAGATACTTTAAATGCGTGACAACTATTTATTACAAAAGTATGAAATCAAACAGTGGAAAATAGTTGACGCAGTATTCTTTTAAGGTTTCTTGGAGCATAAACGTTCTTAAATTTAAATGTAAAATGTATAGTAATTGTTTTGTTGAGGTGACTTCAACCGAAAGTACTTGATGTTCAACGTCAGAATATAATCAACAGAGTGAACAAGGATGCTGTTTCCTTATTTAGTAATCACCCAGTAGCCATACCTGTATACTTTTCCTGTAACCATCCCTAGATTAAGTGCTCTACCGAACCCACAACAGCTAAGCCGAAGCAGAGAGCCCATGTCATCTACCAAGTATGTTCATACTCAAACAGGTCGTGCATCAAGTATGGTGGACTCATCTAAGTGCCTATATACTCTCTGGCATTACTCTGTAGACACGCCCATATAGAGTGGCGCAACAGCGACGACCACACCACAAAAACGACGACAACATGACAGTTAAGAGATAGGACCGGTGGTGATAGGTAATCTCTACTTATACTAAACCGAATTAATAAATAAACCCCTGCTGTAATTAAAGTTGAAGAATGAACTAATACAAACACGGAAGAATTAAAACGTAGTCTTCAGGATGTCGAAAATAAGCATTGATAAAGAATTGGATGTTGTGTAGACCCGTTCTAAAAAAAGTGTGAACTTTAACTTTGGTTATAAATCAGATGCTACGAGAGAGGCAACTATAGATAATAACCAGAGCTAGGAAGTTCGAACCCATTTTCCTGATGCAGAGTAAGAGCGGCCAGGGTTGGCAATGCCATGCGGCGCTACTTGCGTGAGCAAAGGTCAACGTGGAGTGCAACCCATCACTGCAAAACAGATATCACTGCATTAAACAGAACCATGCCGGTAGGAAGGTATACGTTCAAACAACATTTTTGTTATGCTTCAAACAGGAGAAAACTTAATTGGTTGTGAAACCAATTAAGTTTTCTAGCAGTGTACTTACTTATTAATGTACTTATTCAGTACATTAGTACAACTGATTGCAGTTCTAGCATACAAAATCTCAAGTAACAGAATAACTTCACAGAAGCGTATTATTGATTGCAAATTTATTCAAAGAGTTAACTTACAACTATCACATTATTACAGTCCAGAGGTATGGAGTTGAACCGAATCTGTGCGGCATGTGGAAGAATTGTCATAATGGATCTACTAATCCACGAGCATCCTACCTGAAATAAAAATGAAATGTATAATTGAAAAGAATGCTGGGTTCAGTGTGATGAATCGCATACGGAAGTGATAAAATATTTCAAATATGCCCCGATCACATCGTGCGAAGTGGAACGAACTTTTTCGCATTACAAATCTTGTTTTTTCGGCACATAGAATGAGGTTTTCATTTGAAAGGCTCCAGAAGTACATATAGTTTTTAGTAATAGAGCTGCAGCTAAGTAAAGATTTAGTTTAATTCCTGCTTTCGTTGTTACCTAGTAATAATAGAGTCACCCTTATACATGTAATAATTTGTATGTTGTACATAATTAATGATCTAAATAGGTGTGCTTATACGAACGTCTCTGGAAACAGTTCTGTTTACTTGGCAACAGGTTTGTTTACCTCTCCACCATACGTTCTTATCAATGATTTGTTTTGTTGCGGTGAGACGGTCGGTCGCAACCTGTATTCGGAACGGCGAACGGTACGAACTTCCTAGCTCGGGCAATACCTACGCTGTATTTATATGATGTTGTTAAGAGATTATGATGAGCTGTTTACAAGATGATAATTAATTTAGATACGGTCACTTTATTTCTTGATCCAGAGTCTGTCCCGAGGAAACGCGAGAGTTCTTGAAGGTAAAAGTAATAGGTGTCTTTAGGGGCGCAAAGCCACGGGTAGTGTTGATGCCCAAAAGAAGTAAGGGTGCAAAAAGTTTGAACATGTTCTTTAGAACTGACAATAAGTTTGCATTATCCTAATAATGCATGGCTGATATCGGCAGCCAGAAAATAGCTTCACACAAAATAGCTGATATGAGATATTCTATCCTACCGCGTCAGAAGCAGAAACACCGAGAAAGAAATTTGAGCACCAGCAAACAAATCAACATTGTTAGAGTGCAAAAAGCATATATTTGATATGAGAAGCGAAAAAAGAAAGAAGCAAAGAAAGAGAGAGAGAGAAAGTAAGAAAGAAAAATCTTATGTTTTCCATTCACATGACTTTCTCTACATCTCTGCAACAAATTATTGTTAGAAAGCTTATGCTTCTATTTACTTCATGCTAATCGAGAAAAAATTAGCAGAAATAGTCTTATTACTTGCGTCCTTGTAAGTAGAAGCGAAGTAGGGAGTACCATAGGTTGAAGTGATAGTCAAAAGATGGTTGCTTAGTGACTAAAGTCCCTTTGTTTGTTTGGACCGGAGTTGACAAATTCCCGTATGAGAAAAGTATAAGTAATTTAAAACTGAAACCAATAACAAGGAATATCTCAAAAACCACCAGTATCACGAAATTGTGTGTTATACGTCGTTTGTGTGGTAAGATTTTGTTCATCTAGCAGTTATGCAAAATACCGCAAAATTCATCAGAATAAAGTAGTCTTCATAGGATATTCCCAGAAAATTGAAGGTATACATTTCATTTGTCTTGTAAATATCAAATATTACAGATTTTAGTCAAAATCGTAGTACCATTTTTGAGAAAATCAACATTTTCGATTTTTTTTTTTTACCATATAAAGAGTAGTTAGGGGTGAGGGGATTTTGTAGAAAATCTTCATATCGCATACTTGGAAGATGCCAAACTTAAATACCAAGTTTGGTTTTTAATGATCTTTTCGTTTTTGAACTATGCTGCCCACAGACACACGCACACACATACAGACCTTTTTCTGAAAAGGTTTTTTTTTTTTTCGGATTCAGGAGGTCTCAAAACATGTATTTCCGGTGAAATCTCGTTATCGAATTTTGGATGCAATACAATGCCTTCTCTATACATTATGTATACAGTACATATAGAGAAAGTAAAAAAAAAGTTGGGACGAAAATTGCGGAAATATACGTACAGCAAGGGGGGGGAAAAAAATATCACGGTGTTGGGGTACAAGAGAAATGCTATATCTTGAAATTCATGCAGAGTTGGAATTTGGTTCGACCATGATTGAGCACATAAATACTATTATTAAAATTCAACCCTCACATTCCATCTCATTTCAGTGAGCAAAAGTTTCTGTATAATAGATTTACATTCATTTAAAATAAGAACTGAAGCTTTCCTGGCGGCGTGTTAATTCAAAATCTTCTCGGGCTTCTAGCCAGGTAAAAAGTTTTTACCTGGCTAGAAGCCCGAGAAGATTTTGAATTATATTCATTTGTTTATGTACTTGTAACAATTTTCGTGAGTATTATTTAAATATAAATATAAATACCAATTACCATGGTAAACGATCGCATTCCTAGCTTTGGGCACAGTTAATATCTTTTGTTAGGTTTTAATTTATACAACCGCTTTAAAACATTACATAACAGGTAAGTTGCAGAGATAGGAGATATAGAATGGAAGACGACGGAGGAGAGGGAATGAATGGAAGAGAAGGACGAGAATGAGAGAAGGGAAGGGAATAAAAATTGCAGCGGATTCCTCTAGTAGCGGCATAAAACTATGATTCTCTTTAGAAACTCTCAGTTGGCGTATGAAATTAAGTTGTTTTTTTCTCTAGTTTAACGTCCTTTAAAAAAAAAAAAAAAAAGTACCTTCCTTATCTTATGCAAATTAGCTAGAAAAAGGTTAATCAAACGAAATCTCGAAAACTGAGATTATAACCTGTTTTATACTTTCTCTACACGTAGTATGTACATAATGTATAGAGAAGGTATTGTAATGCACCCAAAAATTCGATACCGAGATTTCACCGGAAATATATGTTTTGAGACCTCCTGAAACAAAACAAAAAAACATTTTTAGAAAAATGTCCGTGTGCCTGTGTTTGTCTATATGTGTGTGTATGTGTATGTGTGTGCCTGTGAGCAGCATAGCTCAAAAACAGAAAGACAGTTGAATACCAACCTTGGTATTTAGGTTCGGTATCTTCAAAGGTTGCGACACGAAGATTTTCAAGAAAATACCCCCACCCCCAACTAACCTTTACATGGAAAAAATTTTGAAAATTTTGATTTTCTCAAAAATGGCTCTAACGATTTTGACTAATGACTAATATAATGTATACCTTAAGTTTTCTTGTAATAGCCTCTGAAGACTACTTTATTCTGGATAAATTTTACGGAATCTTGCATAACTGCTAAACAGTAAGAGATAGACAAATACTTACCGCACAAAAATGTAGAGCACATTAAAACACACAATTTATATTATATACATTTTTTTCTTGGAGTATATCGTTTTTGAGATGTTTCTTGTTGTTGGTTTCAGTTTTGAAAAACTTATACTTTTCTCATACAGGAATTTGTCAACTCCTGTCCATACAAACAAAGGAACTTGAGTCACTTAGCAACCAGCTTTTGACTATCACTTTAACCTATGGTACTCCTTTATTTCTCTTCTACTTACAAGGAAGCAATTAATAAAACTATTTCTGTTAATTTTTTTTTCAATTAGCATTAAGTAAATAGAAGCCTAAGCTTTCTAACAATAATTTTTTGCAGAGATGCAGAGAAAGTCATATAAATGAACACCTCAGATTTTTTATAGCATCAAAGAACTTAAATAAAGGAATTAGAAAGGAGCATTTCGAATCCATTTGTAAGTTTCCTAACTTTAGTTTGCTGCAGTTGCCCCTACGCCCTTTATCTGCTTTCCTTTGAGAGTGAAGTTAATATTTGCAACTGATATGTTTCCCAAGCGATATTCACTTTCTGTTTCTGTTACTCTTTCGATGTAGTTATCTGTATTCTACCATTGTCACGTTCTCAAATAATCTTCTAGATACTGCGACTTTATCCCACTTTTGCTTTGATGTTTTATTCAGCTAGCAGATCAAACAGAACTCTAAATCATCTTTAAAGGTATTCTTCCCCTACAGCTAATTATCGTGGAAGAATAACAGATTTCTATTTGAAATTCGTGTACAGACAGTTCACAAAATCTTGCATTAGTGTGAGTTACCCGGGTAAGGTTTTTTCGGGGTTTTGCCTTATCCTGAGAAGACGAATGTCGAGTAAGTTTAAGCTCCATGAACACCGAGACCATTTGAGCGTCATTTCACCAATTTCATTCATCGTCCAATTTGACCGACCAGGTTAAAGAACGTTAAACTAAAAAAAAAAAAAATTGGAGTGATCTTACATTCAATAGATAGTTTGGAGACAAAAATATTAAAGAAATAATCTTCTAATCTGCTCCGAAAAAGCCCTTAAGGCTGTTAAAACCGCGTCCAAATTGGGCTGGGTATGCCACATGGTTATATAGATTCTGTGTCAGCTTTGTCACCCTCGTTTGGGTCTCAGGGCATGCAGGTATTACAGATAACAAGATGGTGGATATGTTAAAAAAATAGGCTCACCTTGATATTGGCATACACAAATTACTGCCAGATAAGACTTTTAATTAATTTTCGGTTCATATAGTAATCAGAGTAACAATATTTTCAGTTTAGTTGGATCTAATCCTATTGACACTGTTGGCTATCTTGTGGGACAAACCATATAATGGGAAGGCAGAGTCAGGCTGAAAAAATTCAATGCAATACACCACAGATCTCCTGTTCCCGTTCACTAGCTCTAACTACTAAGCTACCATGCCAACATTCCGACACGATATTAAATTCCCCAACTCACTCGCGTTTTTCCCAGTAAACTAGGAGACCTCAAATTATTGAGCTGATAAACCCTATGGCTATTTACGTCTTAAGAACTTTAAGTTCCGGGCTACATAGAGAGTCAGTTGGGAAATTTAATATCGTGTCAGCATATAGCTATGGTAGCTTAGTGGTTAGATCAACTGGATGAAATCCAGGAGATCCGTGGTTCAAATTTCAACTGTCACAACTCCTCTCCTAGACACGGCTAGTGTGGAAGAAACAATTGACATATGACATGTAGAAGGGAAAATGATACCTCACAGCATCTGTTCTGCCAGTACGGATATTTTCTCATGTTAATAGTTAATTTCCTGTCGCTTCGTTACGATCTGATTTGAATTTCTAGCTCATGTGTTCGCCATGGCGACGAGGAGCTATTGTCATGCATAGATATTCTTGGCTCCTTGTTTTAGAACCTGAAGAAAAAAATCTGATGTGTTACACTCACATGACTTTCTCTAGCTGTTCTACAAACTTCATACATAAGATTATTCTTCTTTCTGCACCTTGCTAATCGAGGTACTCGTTAGCACAATGTTATTATTACTTAGTTCCGTATAAGTAGGAAGAAAATAAGGGAATACACTAGGCTAAACCAATAGTCAAATGTTTTAAAAGCTGTCGTTATGCGATTGTCATTACAAATCGCTTCTTTTCTTGGCCAGGAGTAGAACAAAAGAAAAACGGACACTCCCGTCTGAGAAAAGTATAAGTACTTCGCAACTGAAACTAATGACAATGAATACCTCGAAAACGGTAAGCTCCACGAGAAAAATGTATATGACATACTTGTGTATTTGAACAAGACCTAATTTTTTTGTATGGTAAGTTTTTGTCTATCTCTTACGGTTTACTAGTTATGCCAAATTAAGCAAAATTCATCCAGAATAAACAGGTCTTCAGAAGCTATTCTCAGAAAATTCAAGATATACACGAAGATATTGAGAAAAATCCCCCCACCCCAAATTACCCTTTACATGGAACTTTTTTCGAAAATTTTTATTTTCTAAAAATTGGCTCTAACAATTTTGATTAAAATATCGTATATTAAATATATTTACATGACAAATAAAATGTATAGTTTGAATTTTCTGGGAATAACCTCTGAAGACATCTTTATTCTGAATGAATTTTGCGGAATTTTGCATAACTGGTATACCGTAAGAGATAGACAAAAACTTACTACACAAAAAATGTAGAGCTCGTTAAAACACACAATTTATGTTAAGTGCATTTTTTTCCCCGCATGATATATTTCCTTAAGGATATTCGTTATTATTGATTTCAGTTTTAAAGTACTTAATACTCTTCTCTTACTGGAACTTGTCAACACCTGACCACGCAAAGAATCGGATTCCTATATCATAGCAACCACATTTTAAAGCATTTGACTGTCAGTTTAGCCTATTGCACCCCCTGATTTCCCTTCTGCCTATAATGAACTGGCAATCAAACCGTTTCTGCTAATGTTTGTCTCGGTTAGCATGAGGTAGAGAGAAGAATAAGCTTATTAGCAATAAGCTTATCTTCAATGTTGTGGGAATAGACTCTGAAGACCTCTTTTTTATAACTGGTAAACCGTAACAAATAGGTATTTAAAATGTTAGTATACAAAAAAATGCTGATCATGTTGAAGCATACAATGGAAGTTAAATCCATTTTTTTTTAGACAACCATTCCTGAGATATTCCCTGTTATTGCTATGAAGTGTTCCATACTTACGTTTACTTTCAAGTAGTAAGTCGATTTCCGTTTTTGTTGGTTTAGTTTCAAAGAGCATGAAATTTCAAATAATAAATAAAATAAATTATTAAAAATAAATTTCGTTCATCTCTTAAAATAAGTTTCTGTCGTTTAAACCTACTGTATTCCCTTATTTCTGTTGTTGCTTCAAGAATGCATGTAATAAAACTTTTTCTACAAATGCATATCTCGACTGTCATGATTTAGATAGAAGAACAAAATTTTGTAAACGTTTGTTGAATGCGTAGCAAAAGCCATGTGAATATAATACATCCTACATTTTTTACTTTCTCTACACGTACTATGTCCATGATGTACAGAGAAGGTATTATAATGCTGCCAAAATACGATACCAATATTTCACCGGAAATATATGTTTTTGGTCCCCCTGAATAAAAAAAAAAGCATTTCTGGAAAAAGGTCCGTGTGTGTGTGTATGCGAGTGTGTGTGTGTGTGTGTGTGAGTGTGCGCGCGCGCCTGTGGACAGCATAGCCCAAAAACAAAACGACCGTTAAATATTAAACGTAGATTTTCAAGAAATTCCCCCCACCCCAACTACGCTTTACATAGAACTTTTGTTGAAATTTTTGATTTTCTCAAAAATGGCTCTAACGATTTTGATTCTGAGAATAGCCTCTGAAGACTACTTTATTCTGGATGAATTTTACGGACTTTTGCTAAACTTTAAGATACAGACAAAAACTTATTATACAAAAAATGTAGAGCACATTAAAACACACAATTTATGTTATTTACATTTTTTTCGTGGAGTTCATCGTTTTGTTTTGGGTTTCAGCTTTAAAAAACATACCTTTCTCATACGGGAATTTGTCAACTCCTGTCCATACAAACAGAGGAACTTCAGTCACACAGCAACCAGCTTTTGACTATCACTTTAACCTATGGTACTCCCTTATTTCGCTTCTACTTACAAGGAAGCAAGAAATAAGACTATTTCTGCTAATTTTGTCTCGATTAGGAAGAAGTAAATAGAAGCATTAGCTTTTTAACAATAATTTGTTGCAAAGACTAGAGAAAGACCTGTGAATAGATTTTTGGAAAACGGTCCGTGTGTGTGTGTGTGTGTGTGTGTGTGTGTGTGTATGTGTGTGTGTGTGTGTGTGTGCCTGTGGACACAGCAAAGCTCAAAAACGAAAAGACGGTTAAATACCTACT
Source organism: Hymenopus coronatus (assembly GCA_030762935.1). Lineage (NCBI taxonomy): Eukaryota > Metazoa > Arthropoda > Insecta > Mantodea > Hymenopodidae > Hymenopus > Hymenopus coronatus. The sequence continues at coordinate 149,073,101 of CM060881.1, read as the reverse complement.
TAGTATTCAAGTTTGGTATCTTCCAAGGATGCGAAACGAAGATTTTCAAGAAAGTCCCCCCACCCCAGTTACCCTTTACATGGAACTTTTTTCGGAATTTTTGATTTTCTCAAAAGTGGCTCTAACGATTTTGATTAAAATTTCGTATATTAAAGATATTTACCTGACAAATAAAATGTATATCTGGGAATAGCCTCTGAAGAGTAGTTTATTCTGGATTAACTTTACTGAATTTTGAATAACTGCTAAACCGTAAGAGATGGACAAAAACTTACTACACAAACAATGTAGAGCACGTTAAAACACACAATTTATGTTATATACATTTTTGCGTGGAGTTTGTGACATTCCTTATTTTTGGTTTCTGCTATGAAAAGCTTATACATTTTTCATAAAGGAATTTGTCAACTGCAAGGAACTTCAGTGGCATAGCAACCAGCTTTTGATTATCACTTTAACCTATGGTACTCCCTTATTTCACCTCTACTTACAAGGAAGCAAGTAATATGGCTATTTCTGCTAATGTTTTACTGATTAGCATGAAGTTGATAGAGGTACAGGCTTTTTAAGAATAATTTGTTGCAGAGATACAGAGAAAGTCATGTGAATGGTACACATCAGATTTTTAACAATAATTTGGCGCAGAGATGTAGAGATAGTTATGTGTCAGCTGTTTTTCCCTTCAATTCCAGGAAGTTTGGGAATGTGTGCGCGAATCTTTGGTCACACTGTATATTGATTTAGTGGTGGTAGTGCATGCATCATGCCGTGTGTCTGACAGTTTAATGGTCCTGAGAACGCCATTACATGTCATAGTTAGTCTGATTAACATTTGGCGCTTCATACTGCTTCTCCAAACAATGTGAAAGGAACCTTTACGAAAATTTAATACAAACTTTGTTCCATCTCGTCTGTGTCATATCCTGCTTGATGTAATTCCTCCAAAATGAACTCTCAACCTGATTGTATTTTGAAAAGTCTTTCTTTATGTACTTCAAGTCTTTGCTCTAACGCTATTGCTGCTTTTACTGATATCGTTTTATCCTTCTGGCATCCTCTTTTTCTCAAGCATAGCTGTAATACCTTCTCTTCTTGGTAATCCAATTTCAGCCGCGCTTTATACGCCGTTTTAAGTTTATGTTCTATTTCTCTGGATTACATCTCCGGCTTTTCGAGTATCGTCCTATATTGTAACGCAATCTGTTCTCCGGTTTTCTTGTAAAATAATTCAGCTTTCTTAACACAAAGCGCCTCAGACTTCATTTTTACTTTCTCTGCACGTACCATGTAAATGGTGTATAGAGAAAGCATTGTATTTCACCCAAAAATTTGATATCGAGATTTCACCGGAAATGGAAATGGCGTTTTATTTATGGACGCTCTTTAACTGCTGTGGTTCTCAGCGTCCCATTCTAAATTGGGCGTGAAATACCGCTTAATTTTGCTCAGAGGCCTCTCTATCAGGCTTGAGGTTATTTTACGTGCCGTAAATATACGACGCAGGACCCACAGCTTTACTTCCCTTCCGAAGGAAACCATGCTAAGGATTTTTACGCCCGAAAAAATCCATCATTCTCCGCCGGGTTCGAACTCGCGTATATGAAGTTAGCATGGTAACCATTACACCATGGAGGGCGATAAGAGATTTCACCGGAAATACATGTTTTGCGTCCCACTGAATCCCCCCCACCAAACAAATTTAGAAAAAGGTGGACAGCATAGCTCAAAAATGAAAAGGCCGTTGAATACCAAACTTGGTATTTAAGTTTGGCATCTTCCAAGGATGCGACACGAAGATTTTAAAAAAAATCCCCCTACCCCAAACTAACCATTATATACATCTTTTTTTTTTTTTTTTGACAATTTTGATTTTCTAACAAATGGCTATAACGATTTTGATTAAAATATTGTCTATTAAAGATATTTACCTGAGAAATAAAATGTATATCTTGAATTTTCTGGGAATAACTTCTGAAGACACTTTATTCTGGATGAATTTTACGGAATTTTGCACAACTGCTAAACCATAAGAGATGGACACAAACTTGCCTCACAAATAATGTTGGGTACGTTAAAACACACAATTTATGTTATATACATTTTTTTTTTTTTTCTCGTGGAGTTGGTCTTTTTTAGATATCCCTTGTTATTGGTTTCAGCTTTGAAAGACTTTTACTTTTCTCATACAGGAATTTGTCAACTCCTGTCCATACAAATAAAGGAACTTCAGTCACATAGAAACCAGCTTTTGACTATCACTTTAACCTATGGGACTCCCTTATATCCCCTCAGCTTACAAGGAAGCAAATAATAAGACTTTTTCTGATATTTTTTTGTCGATTACTATAAAGTAAATAGAAACATACGCTTTTTAATAATAATTTGTTACAGAATGGAACATCAGATCAGATTTTTTCTCCATTGTTCCATTTATACAGCCCCCTTTAACATCTGAGGTCATATCGGAGGTTTTGCCTTAGAAATAACTCGTCTGTATGCTCTTTTACGTTGGGTTTAAATCGTTTTATTTTCCTCAAACACATACATATTTCCTTACTCTGTGAGGGATACGGAATAATTCTGGTTAAAGAAAAATTCCCCGCCCCAGACAGGAATCGAACCCGGAACCTCCGAGTGAGAAGTCAGCTTGCTGACCGCTCGACCACGGAAGAAATCTCAGACTTCATTTGTTACGAAAAAATCTGATGTGTTACATTCACATGACTTTGGCTACGTGTTCTATAAACGAACTTCTTATAAAATATTATTCTTTTTCTACTCCATGCTAATCGAGATGACTATTAGCAGAGTGATCTTTTTAGTTCCCTATAAGTGGATCGGAACTAAGGAAATACCTACACTATGCTAAAGTGAAGTCGAATATTTTAAAAACTGTCGTTATGCGATGAAATCATTGAAATTTCCTGTCTTTGCATGACCAGGAGTAAAACAAAAGAAACACGGATATCTCCTGTTTCAGAAAAGTATAAGTATTTTAAAATGGAAACAGCACGAAATATCTCTAAAATAGTTGGCTCCAGAGCAAAATGTAAAGTACATAAATTGAGTGTTTTATCGAGATCTAATTTTTTTTTTTTTTGTATAGTACGTTTTTGTCTATCTCTTACGGTTTACCAGTTTTGCAAAAGTCATTCAGAATGAAGAGGTATTCAGAAGCTGTTTCCAGGAATTTCAAGATATACATTTTATTTGTCATGTAAATATCTTTGATATGCAGACTTTTTAATCAAAGTCAGTACAGTCATTTATGAGATAATCAAAGTTTTCGAAAATGTTTCAATGCAAAGTGTAGTTTGGGCTAAGGGGATTCACTTGAAAATCTTAATAACAAGATTGGTTTTTAACGCACACACCGGCAGACCAAAATATATATGCTGGTCTTTTTCTAAAAATGCTGTTTTTGGTATACTGGGGATGCGGTGAAATTAAATTTTGGGTGGAACACTGTCTTTATTGACTCAAAAATTACTTTACATATAAAGTCTTAAATTCACTTAATGTTTAGACGGTTGACGTCTGTACGCCATACACTCAATACAGTGCACAATAGCCCTGCACTGCAATCATTCGTCCCTTTATAGCTAGAAAATAACGTCACATAACTACCAGGAAGCTTCTGGAAGCCGAAGCTCGGAGAAGGATCGAGAAGAGTCGCATTTCCGAAGGTTCCGAACACCGCCGCGCCGCACTTTTTGTGTTGTTATGCATTCCAAGGTCTCAAACTGCGATGATTCACATATCAAGGGGAACGTGACAATAACTTCAGAATAAAGTGAAAATACAAATTAGATGAAAATGATATAAAGCACCTGCTTTCAAATGTTCTAATTCCAAGTATTCGTCATAGAATATGTCCTTAATAGGATTTATTAATACTTTTGTTTGCATAGATTTCAAAATCTCTTTGGTTTAGTATTTTGTAACTAGTGCCATAAATAATAAAGAATGCTAACGTATGTGGCTCTAATCTCATGGGTCGATCAATCTGTGCTTTTCGTGGTTTCCCCTAGTTACAAACGTAAATAAGGCATTTCAATATTTAAAAATCACATGACTTTCTCTAGCTGCTCTACAAACCTACAACAAAAGATTATTCTTCTTTGTACACAATGCCAATCGAGATAAATATTTGCAGAATGTTATTACTTAGTTCCTTATAAGTAGAAGGGAATAAGGGAATGTGCCATGCTAAAGTGAATGTCAAATGTTTTAAAAGCTATCGTCATGGGATTGTCATTGCAAATCACTTCTTTGCTTGGCCAGGAGTAGAACAAAACAAAAACGGACACTTCCTTTCTGAGAAAAGTTTAAATACTTCACAATTGAAACCAATAGCAAGGAATATCTCGGAAACGGTTTCCTCCACAACAAAAACGTAAAGAACATAAATTGTGTGTTTTGTTGTAATTACATTTTTTGTGTGGAGAGTTTTTTCAATCTCTTAGGTTTAGCAGTTAAGCAAAATTCGACAAAATTCATCCAGAATAAAGAGTTCTTCAAAGGCTATTCCCCAAAAAGTCGAGATATACATCTGATTTCGGACATAAATAGCTTTAATATACGGGATTTTAATGAAAATCGTTAGAGCCATTTTTAAGGAAATCAAACTTTTAGAATTGTTTTCCCTGTAAAGCGTAGTTTGTGGTGGGAGGATTTTTTTTTTTTTTTTTAAAGTTTCGTGTTGCAGTCCTTGGAAGATACTAAACCTAAATACCAAGTTTGGTATTTAACGGTCTTTTCGTTTTGGGGCTATGCTGTCCACAGACACACACAGACAGACAGACACACACGTGCGCGTACCTATTTTTAAAAATACTTTTTTTCGGACTCAGAGGACCCCAAAACATATATTTCCGGTGAAATTTTGGTATCGAAATTTTGTGTGCAGTACAATACATAGAGAAAGTAATAATAACTCAATCTTACTTTAAAAAAAAAATGTATGTGTCCCATTCACATGACTTTCTCTACAACTCTGCAATAAATTATTTACTTCATCTAATCGAGAAGAAATTAACAGAACTAGTCTTATTACTTGCTTCCTTGATAGTAGAAGCGAAATAAGGGAGTACTATAGGTTAAAGTGATAGTCAAAAGCTGGTTGCTATGTGACTGAAGTTTCTTTGTTTTTATGGACCTGAGTTGATAAATTCCCGTATGAGAAAAGTGTGTTCTTCAAAGTTGAAGCCAAAAAACAAGGAATATATCAAAGACGATCTACTCCACGAAAAAAAAGTATACAATATAAATTGTGTGTTTTAACGTGCTCTACATTTTGTGAGTTTTAACTTTTCGTCCACCTCTTACGGTTTAGCAGTTATGCACAATTCCGTAAAATTCATCCAGAATAAAGTAGTCTTCGGAGGCTATTATCAGAAAATTCAAGATATACATTTTATTTGTCAGGTAAATATCTTTAATATACGATATTTTAATCAAAATCGTTAGTGCCAATTTTTAGAAAATCAAAAGTTTGAAAAATGTATTCATCTAAAGGGTAGTTTGGGGTTGGGGAATTTTTTTGAGAATGTTCGTGACGCATCCTTGGACGATACCTAACTTAAATACCAAGTTTGGCATTTAACGTTTTTTCGTTTTTGAGCTATGCTGCCCACATGCACACATACATACACATACACACAGACAGAAAGACAGGCAAACACGGACATTTTTCTATAACTTCTTTTTTTGGATACCGGGGGTCTCAATATATATATTTCCAGTGAAATCTCGGTATCGAATTTCTGGTCTATACACTATGCGCATGGTGCGTATAGAGAAAGTAATAATAGTAAAAGTTAAAATAGTGATAGTGTCAATAACGCTGCCATTATCCACAGATAATGAATGCAGGTAGACTGGATGGTTCCTAATGTAATCTACTCGGGTGTAGAAGCAGAGATATAGCGCCTGGTATTAAAGTCCCTCTTGACGAAACATACACATGCCCATCACATCCAGAAGCAGTCGTACTGTTGTCTAGCACTGCACCTCTGTGAACACTTGACCAAGCAAGATGGTACGGTGTAGGGTTGAGACCTCGAAGGTTAACTGTCAACCACAAAGGTTGTCTCTTAGTAGACCAGATGAGATATGGCGGTGTAGTTAGGCGACATAAAATAAAAGAGAAAGAGAGCGTTTTCTTTTCACTGATAGAATAACAGCAATAAAAAAAGAAAACATCTAATGTGATCCATTCACATTTCTTTCTCTACATCTCTGCAACAAATTACTGTTAAAAAGCTTATGTTTCTATTAACTTCATGCTATTCGAGAAATAATTAGCAGAAATAGTCTTATTACTTGCTTCCTTGTGAGTAGAAGCGGAATAAGGGAGTACCATAAATTAAAGTGATAGGCAAAAGCTGTTTACTATGTGATTGAAGTTCCTTTGTTTGTATGGACACGAGTTGACAAATGTCTGTATGAGAAAAGTTTTTTAAAGGTGAAACCAAAAACAAGGAATATCTCAAAAACGGTCAACTGCACGAAAAAAATGTATATAGCACAAATTGTGTGTTTTAACATGCTCTACATTTTTTGTATGGTAAGTTTTTGCCCATCTCTTACGGTTTATTAGTTATGCAAAATTCCGTAAAATTCATCCTAAATAAAGTATTCTTCAGAGGCTATTCTCAGAAAATTTAAGATATAAATTTTATTTGTCAGGTAAATATCTTTAATTTACGATATTTTAATCAAAATCGTTAGAGCCATCTTTAAGAAAAACAAAATTTTCGAAAAAAGTTTGTAAAGGGTAGTTGGGAGTTGGGGAATTTTCTTGAAAATCTTCGTGTCGCATACTTGGAAGATAGCAAAATTAAATGCCAAGTTTGGTATTTAACGTTTTTCGTTTTTAAGCTATGCTGTCCACAGACACACACACACACACACGCACACACACATATTTGGGTGCTTTACAATACCTTCTCTATACACTATGAATATAGTACGTGTAGAGCAAAGACATTGGTGTGCTGTCGCTAATTGAAACCTCTCGCGCATAGGTAGGTGAAGGGCAAACGTGCTTTTTGCCGTATGTTCAGTACACTTAAAAGGCTTTAAAAGTGAGGTGGTTTAAGGGTATTAGGGTTTAATAATTGACATGGTGCACCTCTATGCTGTAGCAACCATCGGAAAAATGATTCCTAGACCACTTTACATCGGTAAGAATAAATTGTATCATTTGTATTCCAAATCCATTCCGATTTATTCTCGTGGGTTTCCTCGGTCACTAAGCGAATGCTAATTTATTTTAGGCTCCCAATACATAAACTAGAATTATTGAGTAGGTCGTCAGCTGCTCCGAGGCATAACAAATTTGTGCCATCGAAATATCACAGGCTATACTCAGTGCATTTTGCGAAAAATTGTCTCCATGAGAATAAAGGCAAGATGATGCTAAACACTGACACAGTTCCTTTAGTATTTAGTTTCCTTTCTTATCTGACAAAGATTACGAAAACATTAATTTTACTCTTATAACTATTTTGTATATGTTTTATTAGCATTAGAAGGTAGTGCTAAAATATTAGATTCATTATTATAATTTGTTCTAAAAAAACATAAACCAAAATCTCGATTAAGTTAATTTTTCAAATCTGTAATTTCAGCGTGAAGCACGACCCCACAGGGTGCAAAAACGAATTTTGCAAAATTGTTAGAACATAAAGAATATTAAGTAATAATCGATTCTAATTTTAGATTTGTTTATACATTATTTCAGAAATCACAGTCCATATTCTCCTGTCGTGCACGTATTTATATACCTATCTTATGTAACTCAAATATACCACAAATACCGATAGAGACTGTTTAATTAACACCTTGAATATACTCGTAGTTGACTGAAGAGGAATATAGGTACCTATTTTCTATTCATTCTTAGGTTGATCCGCGACAAAACAGATCCACGTGGTCAGTCCACCACGGAACAACACAGCAGTAGTGCGCGCAAGAATGCAATCCATGCTAACAATCTAAATTACAGAATGAATAATTCTTAAATTGTACAACATCCTATACAACTGCTAAAGAGTTAAATTGACGCCAATTTGTACCATTAAACAGAGCTACAACTCCCTCGTGTGAGTAACCTGATTTCCACAATATTGTTACACCGTCGCTATCGTTAAGAATCATGGAGGAGGGTCGCCGTGAGTTTTCTCTTGCAACTTTCGAGTTACATAAAGCTATAGTGTTGAAAATTTATGGTGAGCTTTGTGAGAATGATCCAACACTTCCCGTGAAAAAATCTGATGTGTACCATTCACATGACTTTCTTTATATCCTTGCAACAAATTATTCTTAAAAAGCTTATACTTCTATTTACTTCATGCTAATCATAAAACATTAGCAGAAATAGCCATATTACTTGCTTCCTTGTAAGTAGAGGTGAAATAAGGCAACACCATAGGTTAAAGTGATAATCAAAAGCTGGTTCCTATGTCACTGAAGTTCCTTTGTTTGTATGGACAGCAGTTGACGAATTCCTGTATGAGAAATGCATAAGTTTTTCATAGCAGAAACCAAAAATAAGGAATGTCACAAAAATGACGAACTCCACGAAAAAAATGTATATAACATAAATTGTGTGTTTTAACGTGATCTACATTTTTTGTGTAGTACGTGTTTGTCCATCCCCTGCAGTTTAACAGTTATGCAACATTTAGTGAAATTCATCCAGAATAAACCACTCTTCAGAGGCTCTTCCCAGAAAATTCAAGAGATACATTTTATTTGTCAGGTAAATATCTTTAATATACGAAATTTTAATCAAAATCGTTAGAGCCATTCTTGAGGAAATCAAAATTTTCGAAAAAAGTTCCATGTAAAGGGTAGTTGGGGGTGGGGGAATTTTTCTCAAAATCTTCGTGTCGCATCCCTGGAAGATACTAAACTTAAATACCAAGTTTGATATTTACCTACTTTTCGTTTTTGAGTTATCGTGTTCACAGACACATGGACACACGGACACATACACACACACACACATACACGGATCTTTTTCCGAAAATGATTTTTTTTAGATAAAGGGGACCCTAAAACATATATTTCCGGTGAAATCTCGGTATCGAATTTTTTGGTGGAGTGCAATACATTCTCTATACACTATGTACATAGTGCCTATAGAGAAAGTAATACACTATGTACATAGTGCCTATAGAGAAAGTAAAAATCTAATGTGTACCATTCACATGACTTTCTCTATATCCTTGCAACAAATTATTCTTAAAAAGCTTATACTTCTATTTACTTCATGCTAATCAGTAAAACATTAGCAGAAATAGCCATATTACTTGCTTCCTTGTAAATAGAGGTGAAATAAGGGACAACCGTAGGTTAAAGTGGTAGTCAGAAGCTGGTTGCTATGTCAATGAAGTTCCTTTGTTTATATGGATAGGAGTTGACAAGTTCCAGTATGAGAAAAGTATACGTTTTTCATAGCAGAAACCAAAAATAAGGAATGTCTCAAAAACGACGAACTCCACGAAAAAAATGTATATAACATAAATTGTGTATTTTAACGTGCTCTACATTTTTTGTGTAGTACGTGTTTGTCCATCACCTACAGTTTAACAGTTATGCAAAATTTAGTAAAATTCATCCAGAATAAACCACTCTTCAGAGGCTATTCCCAGAAACTTCAAGATATACATTTTATTTGTCAGGTAAATATCTTTGGTATATGGTATTTTAATCAAAATCAATAGAGCCAGTTTGAAGAAAATCGAAATTTTCGAAAAAAGTTCCATGTAAAGGATAGTTTGGGGTGGGGAGATTTTTTTCAAAACCTTCGTGTCGCATCCCTGGAAGATACTAAACTTAAATACCAAGTTTGGTATTTTAACTTCTTTTCGTTTTCGAGTTATCGTGTTCACAGACACACGGACACATACACACACACACACACACACGGACCTTTTTCCGAAAATGATTTTTTTAGATAAAGGGGACCCTAAACATATATTTCCGGTGAAATCTCGGTATCGAATTTTTTGGTGGAGTGCAATACATTCTCTATACACCATGTACATAGTGCCTATAAAGAAAGTAAAAATCTGATGTGTACCATTCACATGACTTTCTCTATATCCTTGCAACAAATTATTCTTAAAAAGCTTATACTTCTATTTACTTCAGGCAAATCAGTAAAACATTAGCAGAAATAGCCATATTACTTGCTTCCTTGTAAGTAGAGCTGAAATAAGGCAGTACCATAGGTTAAAGTGATAATCAGAAGCTGGTTGCTGTGTCACTGAAGTTCCTTTGTTTATATGGACAGCAGTTGACAAATTCCTGTATGAAAAATATATGTTTTTCATAGCAGAAACCAAAAATAAGGAATGTCACAAAAACGACGAACTGTACGAAAAAAATGTATATAACGAATTGTGTGCTTTAACGTGCTCTACGTTTTTTTGTGGAGTAAGTTTTTCTCCATCTCTTACGGTTTAGCCGTTATTCAAAATTCAGTGAAATTCATCGAGAATAAACTACTCTTCAGAGGCTATTACCAGAAAATTCAAGATATACATTTTATTTTTCAGGTAAATATCTTTAATATATGGTATTTTAACCAAAATCGTTAGAGCCATTTTTGAGAAAATCGAAATTTTCGAAAAAAATTCCATGTAAAGGGTAGTTTGGGGTGGGGGGATTTTTTTTCAAAAGCTTCGTGTCGCATCCCTGGAAGATACTAAACTTAAATATCAAATTTTGTATTTTAACTTCTTTTCGTTTTCGAGTTATCGTGTTCACAGACACACGGGCACACGGACACACACATGCACACACGGACCTTTTTCTGAAAATGCTTTTTATGGATAAAGGGGTCCTAAAACATGTATTTCCGGTGAAATCTCGGTATCGAATTTTTTGGTGGAGTGCAATACATTCTCTATACACTATGTACTTAGTGCCTATAGAGAAAGTAAAAATCTGATGTGTACCATTCACATGACTTTCTCCACATCCCTGCAACAAATAATTCTTAAAGAGCTTATACTTCTATTTACTTTATGCTAATCAGAAAAAATTAGCAGAAATAGTCTTATTACTCGCTTCCTTGTAAGTAGAAGCGATATAAGGGACAACCGGAGGTTAAAGTGATAGTCAAAAGCTGGTTGCTATGTCATAGAAGTTCCTTTGTTTATATGGATAGGAGTTTACAAGTTCCTGTATGAGAAAAGTATACGTTTTTCATAGCATAAACCAAAAACAAGGAATGTCACAAAAACGACGAACTCCACGAAAAAAATGTGTATAACATAAATTATGTGTTTTAAAGTGCTCTACATTTTTTGTGTAGTAAGCTTATGTCCATCTCTTACGGTTTAGCAGTCATTCAATATTTAGTAAAATTCATCAAGAATAAACTACTCTTCAGAGGCTATTCCCAGAAAATTCAAGATATACATTTCATTTGATAGGTAAGTATGTTTAATATCCGAAATTTTAGACAAAATCGTTAGAGCCATTTTTGAGAAAATTAAAATTTTGGAAAAAAGTTCCATGTAAGGGCTAGTTGAGGGTGGGGGGATTTTTCTCAAAATCTTCGTGTCGCATCCCTGGAAGATACTAAACTTAAATATCAAGTTTGGTATTTTACCGACCTTTCGTTTTTGAGTTATCGTGTTCACAGACACACGGACACACACACACACACACACACACACACACATGGACCTTTTTGTGAAAATTCTTTTTTTGGATATTGGGGACCCTAAAACATACATTTCCGGTGAAATCTCGGTATCGAATTTTTGGTGGAGTGCAATACTTTCTCTATACACTATGTACATAGAGAAAGTAAAAATCTGATGTGTACCATTCACATGACTTTCTCCATATCCCTGCAACAAATAATTCTTAAAACGCTTATACTTCCATTTACTTTATGCTAATCGGAAAATATTAGCAGAAATAGTCTTATTATTCGCATCCTTGTAAGTAGGAGCGAAATAAGGGACAACCGTAGGTTAAAGTGGTACTCAAAAGCTGGTTGCTATGTCAATGAAGCTCCTTTGTTCATATGGATAGGAGTTGACAAGTTCCAGTATGAGAAAAGTATACGTTTTTCATAGCAGAAACCAAAAATGAGGAATGTCACAAAAAACGACGAACTCCACGAAAAAAATGTATATTACATAAATTGTGTGTTTTAAAGTGCTCTACATTTTTTGTGTAGTATGTTTTTGTCCATCTCTTACGGTTTAGCAGTTATTCAAAATTTAGTAAAATTCATCCAGAATAAACTACTCTTCAGAGGCTATTCCCAGATAGATATACATTTCATTTGTCAGGTAAATATGTTTAATATCCGAAATTTTAATCAAAATCTTTAGAGCCATTTTTGAGAAAATCAAAATTTTCGAAAAAAGTTCCATGTAAAGGGTAGTTGGGGGTAAGGAGATTTTTCTCAAAATCTTCGTGTCGCATCCCTGGAAGGTACTAAACTTAAATACCAAGTTTGGTATTTTACCGACCTTTCGTTTTTGAGTTATCGTGTTCACAGACACACGGACACACACACACACACACACAGACGGAGCCTTTTTGTGAAAATACTTTTTTTTACTATTGGGGACCCTAAAACATATATTTCCGGTGAAATCTCGGTATCGAATTTTTTGGTGGAGTGCAATACTTTCTCTATACACTATGTACATAGTGCGTATGGAGAAAGTAAAAAGTGATGAAATTAACTTCTGAGTTCACCGGTGTTTAGGCTACAAATATAAACTGCGCTCATAAAGAAAAACCCTGAAACGGGAAAAGTGGTTGCACCCGGGAAAAAAAGAAAGCATGGAAAATATACGATGCAAGAATGTGATGATTTTGTGAAGAATGTAATTCCCGTAGTAGTGCACAATATCTTTTTTTACTTTCTCTAAGCGTACTATGTACGTAGTGTATAGAGAAGGTATTGCACTCCACCAAAGAATTCGATACCGATATTTCACCGGAAATATATGTTTTAGGGTCCCCTGTATCCAAATAAAGTATTTTCAGAAAAAGGTCCGTGTGTGTGTCCATGTGTCTGTGAACACGATAACTTAAAAACGAAAAGTCGGTAAAATACCAAACTTGGTATTTAAGTTTAGTATCTTCCAGGGATGCAGCACTAAGATTTTGAGAAAAATCCCCACAACCCCAACTACCCTTTACATGGAACTTTTTCGTACATTTTGATTTTCTCAAAAATGGCTCCAACGATATTGATTAAAATATCATATATTAAAGATATTTACCTGAAAAATAAAATTTACATCTTGAATTTTCTGGGAATAGCCTCTGAAGAGCAGGTTACTCTGGATGAATTTTACTGAATTTTGAATAACTGCTAAACCGTAAGAGATAGACAAAAACTTACCACACAAAAGATGAAGAGCACGTTAAAACACACAATTTATGTTATATACATTTTTTTCGTGGTGTTCGTCGTTTTTGAGACATTCCTTATTCTTGGTTTCTGCTATGAAAAACGTATACTTTTCTCATACAGGAACTTATCAACTCCTATCCATATAAACAAAGGAACTTAATTGGCATAGTAACCAGCTTTTGCCTATCACTTTAACCTATGGTAGTCCCTTATTTCGCTTCTACTTACAAGGAAACGAGTAATAAGTCTATTTCTGCTAACTTTTTTTTTTTTTCTGATTACCATAAAGTAAATAGAAGTATAAGCTTTTTAGGGATAATTTATTGCAGGAATATAGAGAAAGTTATGTGAATGGTACATATCAGATTTTTTTTAAATGAGGTGCCAACAGTTAATAAATGCTACATGTAACAAAAGAAGAAGCGGGTTTTGGGAGATGGACAGTTTAAGTGACACCGTTATTGATAATCTAGTTAACACCGTTTGAGAGGAAATTAGCAGCAAATATTTCAGACGGCGGTTCTGATCTGGAGGGAACAGAGCCACTTCCAGAGAGCGAATAAATGAAAGTTATCGCATACATGATATTTATTTTTTCGCTCGTGTTTTTTTAGAGTTAAGTATTACATGTGTAGCTATTTATTTTGTTATGACTATCTATTTTATCTCAATTATACTTAACAGAATATATCAGTCACAGTTTATAAGGGCTCTGTTCGTTTTATATTACAAGTGTACGCGCCGAGTGATAGTGAAAGTATGGCAGTATTTCTGGCGCGAATGGCGGAAGGTTATATTATAACAGTGCACTGGTCACCTGGGTTTTGTTTTGACGAGGATCAACTTAAAGCTGAACAGGCTTTAGTTTCACGTTTATTTTATTTCTATACTATGCATACCATCTCTGAAAATCCAATATAGCATATGCTTTTTTTTTTTTTTCTCCTGCTAAATCATTTTAATTATTTGTTTATTTTTATTATTTACATACCGCCTTAGGTAATATCATCGTATTACCACTTTGACTTTCTATAACGACTTAAATTTGAGGTGTACATTAAAACTGTACTTTTCGATTAACTCAACACACATTCAGCATCGCATTCATATTTCCAGGCTCTTGACAATGGGGAATAAGAATAGCTTCATCAGCCTAGAATCGAACCCAGCATATTTTTTTCATTTTTAATTTAATTTTGACCACTTTACTTCAGAGACACTCTTAACAAACCCTCTGTATAATTCTTGTTCACGACTTTGTGCATTAAAGTAAAAATCTGATGTGTACCATTCACATAACTTTCTCTATACCCCTGCAATAAATTATTCTTAAAAAGCTTATACTTCTATTTACTTTATGCAAATCAGAAAAAATTAGCAGAAATAGCTTTATTACTTGCCTCCTTGTAAGTAGGAGCGAAATAAGGGAGTACCGTAGGTTAAAGTGAAAGCCAAAAGCTGGTTGCTATGTGACTGATGTTCCTTTGTTTGTATGGACAGGAGTTGAAAAATTCCTGTGTGAGAAAGTATACGTTTTTCAAAACTGAAACCAAGAAAAAGGAATTTCTCAAAAACGATCAACTCCACGAAAAAAATGTATATAACATAAATTGTGTGTTTTAACATGCTCTACATTTTTGGTGTGTTAAGTTTTTGTCCATCTCTTACGGTTTAGTAGTTATGAAAAATTCATCCAGAATAAAGTAGTCTGCAGAGGCTAATCCCAGAAAATTCAAGATATACATTTCAATTTTCAGAGAAATATCTTTAATATACGAAATTTTAAACAAAATCGTTTGAGCCATTTTTGAGAAAATCAAAATTTTCGAAAAAAGTTCCATGTAAAGGGTAGTTTGGGGTGGGGGGATTTTTTTTTCAAATCACACACTCACACACACACACACACACACACACACACGGACCTTTTTGTGAACATTATTTTTTTGGTTACAGGGGACCCTAACACATATATTCCGGTGAAATCTCGGTATCGAATTTTTTGGTGGAGTGCAATACATTCTCTATTCACTATGTACATAGTGAGTATAGAGAAAGTAAAAAGGAGAAAGTATACATGGAATCCCTGAGAAGAACCTGAGAAAACGGAATTGAAGCTGAATTATGCTCTCTGTGATGCTTACATCCTGTTCGTAAAACACTTGAAATGGAAGTATGCGATATTAAAGTTCAATGATAATATTTACTTCTGTTTTGTTCAGTTGTGGATGAAATTCCTCTAGTCAATGAAGTGATTTTATTTAACTCCCAACAGGACATTCAAGGTCTAATCCGTGTGCATAGATGCTGACGATCATAAAGAGCGTGTTGTCGCAATGAATTCCTCCTACTCAGGTGTCCTTATGACGTAATTATAGCTGTTTTAAATTTCACTGTTTTCCCATTACAACCAATGTATTGCGCGCGACCTAGGGAGTCTCTTGCCCTCCATCCACCAGACTTCATATTACGACACTTTATCTGGTCTGCGCAGCTAGATGTATAGGGGCTTTGACTAGAGAAAGTAAACATAATAGTAATAATAATAATAATAATAATAATAAACTGATTGATCTTGTTTCCTGTGTATTTCTCATCTGTTTCGATTCAATCTCGACGACAGAGTTTTTGTTTTTATATTACAGTCTAGGTAAATATTATAGTTGGTTTTGATTCAGTTATCATTAGAGCCGGGATTTTTATGTAATTACATATTTTAAATCCTGCATAATATTTCAATGAGAAGTAAAAATGTTGGCAAATTACGTCATTTGGGACTCTCTTACAAAATTTTATTTTACATTTTTTTATACATATTTTGCACACTTCTACATATTTTAACGATGTTACATAAAACGTACACATTTTCTGGGTTTCGTTACAATTTTATTTTTTTTTTTAAAATATTGTAGTCACATTATAAACTGTTGTTTTCCCAAGTTTTGTTGAAAGTAACAAAAATCAATCTGCAAAATAGGATGCAAATTAAATTAAGAACGCGATAATAACCTCCTCGCCTCGTTCTGAATGCTGTCCGTTTACATCAAAGCGGGTGCCGCTGGACAATGTTGACCTCCAGTGTCATGTTTGTCGTAGCGCTTTGGACATTACAAGGACTGGAGAATTTGATTGTTACCATTGTCGCGGTAGTCGGCATCTTGTAATATAATAGCTGCGAGGAAACAAAGAGAGCCGCTGGACAAACATCAAAATACAGCGAGGCGGTAATACTGCAGTTAGTTTCTTGCACGTCTTAGTAAAACGACACCAATTGCGTCCTCGCTATCCTGCAAGTTGAATTCAAGGTTGAAATTACATAGCGCCTTTACAACCAACGAAAAAAAAAATCTGATGTGTATCATTCACATGACTTTCTCTACATCTCTGCAACTAAGTAATCTTAAAAAGCTTTTTACTTCAAGCTAATCAGAAAACATTAACAGAAATAGTCTTTTTACTTGCTTCCTTGTAAGTAGAAGCGATATAAGAGAGTACCATAGGTTAACGTGAGAGTCAAAGGCTGGTTGCTAAGTCACTGAAGTTCCTTATTTGTATGGATAGCAGTTGAGAAATTCCTGTATGAGAAAAGTATAAGTTTTTCAAAGCTGAAACCAAAAACAAGAAATGTCTCAAAAACGACGAACTCCACGAAAAAAAAGTATATAACATAAATTGTGTGTTTTAACGTGCTCTACATTTTTCGTGTAGTAAGTTTTTGTCCATCTCTTACGGTTTAGCAGTTATTCAAAATTCCGTAAAATTCATCCAGAATAAAGTACTTTTCAGAAGCTATTCCCAGAAAATTTAAGATATACATTTTATTTTTCAGGTAAATATCTTTAATATACGAAATTGTAATAAAAATCGTTAGAGTTATTTTAGAGAAAATCCAACATTTTCGAAAAAAGTTTCATATAAAGAGTAGTTGGGGGTGGCGTGTCGCATCCCTGGAATATACTAAACTTAAACTTAAATACCAAGTTTGGTATTTTACCGACTTTTCGTTTGAGTTATCGTGTTCATAGACACACACACATACATACACACGGAGCTTTTGCCGAAAATGCTTTTTTTTTTTGATACAGGTAAAATCTCGGAATCGAATTTTTGGGTGGAGTGTAATACACTATATAGATAGTGTGTATAGAGAATATAATAATAGTCTTGTCAAGCATTTGAATTGAATGTTTCACTCATTGATAAATTGGTTCATTATTTCAACATTGATGTACTGTCTAAAATGTACGTAAAATAATTATGTGAAATGAGTCATTTTAATAAATATAATCCAAAACACATATTTCTTATTTTGTAATGACCTACTTGAAAATAAATTTTAGGTAAATTCTGCATAACACATTTATTTTTCATATAAATAATACTATATTTAGTCTTTAAACTTTAACTCGCTGTAATTAATTTACGTACTTACAGACCCATCAAATTACAAAATTCTGGGTAACTTGCACTCCGAATTTAGATTCGAGGTGGCAATTTTAGCATTTAGAATATTTCATAATTTTACATATTTCATTATATAGTTTATTATTTGTTACCTATTTCGCACCTTGATATTACATAACAATTCGGGCTCTAGTTACCATAGCCATGAGGAACACTAGTATTGCCATCTCCCACGTCCTCTACTCATCAGCTGTGCACACCAACTGATTGGAAAAATCCATGTCTCTCTTGGCTTGGTTTCACTTACTCAAAGTTTAAAATTGTTTCCTGGCCTGACGTAACTTGTAACTATCGGCTTCTGTTGCCAATGTTTAAATTTGATTCGTGCACACACCCACGCGCCCTCTCCACATACACAAATCTCTTGATGTTTTCTTGGAGTTCTAACAAAAGTTCTCCCCTTACCCACACCAAGTCTTCCTTTATCATAACTTATTTTGGTTTGCCTCTTTTCCATGACGATAAAACTAAAAACTTAAAACTTAATTTTGCCTATAGCCTACAATGTCTGCACAAAAACTTATTATTAATAGAAAATACTCCCTGATTCTTCAAAGAAACCAAACATAATGTATGTGTGATCAGTATTCTAGCTTTTGGAATATTTACATTACAAAAATATTTAATAAATTTGTAATTAGCCTTGTGTAGGACAGGGGTTGATAGGCAGAGTCGGACTGAAAAACTCAATGCCATAGCCGGGATCCGAACCACGGATCCCCGGACCTCCACCGTGTGCTCTGCCACCATACCAATTGCTGGCTGCACTATGGATCCTGGGTCTAAAGTACTTACTTACAGCATTGTAAGTACCATTGGGTTGTCATCTCAAAATATTGGAGATTACCTTCTGGTTTGCCGGGAAACACGCGGGTCAGTTGAGAAATTCAATGCTATGCCGGCATGTTGCCATGGTAGCTCAGTGGCAGAGTAACCGGCTAGAGATCGGGGGATCCGTGGTTCGGATCCTGGCTATGGCATTGAGTTTTTCGGTCTGACTTTGCCTATCCAAATTGGTAA
The DNA here is from genome assembly GCA_030762935.1 of Hymenopus coronatus. Classification (NCBI taxonomy): domain Eukaryota; kingdom Metazoa; phylum Arthropoda; class Insecta; order Mantodea; family Hymenopodidae; genus Hymenopus; species Hymenopus coronatus. The sequence goes on along the minus strand of CM060881.1, from coordinate 149,054,212 downwards.
TCGATTTCATGTTGGGGTGTAAAGGAATTGCTGTTTCAAAATAACTTAAAAACATTTCTCTTTTAGTCTGCAGTTAAACGTGACATATCATATGTACGAGTTCATTTTTAATGTATCGTTACTAAAGCACGCCTGAGCTTTAGAAAATAGTACATTAATGCGGAGCGTAGTTGCCACATGTACTATGTAACTCTCCTTTTACTCCATCAACTTCTTATCTTTCCACAAACTAATTACAATAACCAGCAAACAAATAAGTGTCTTTCCATAATAATTTTGTCGTATAGTTTCTAGCTCGCTATGAAATGTCCGTCAATGTCATGTTGTCGGAGACAACTGCGCACTTGGCAGTTTGGGGAGGGGCAGGAAGAAAGGTATAAAGGATAACTGGTGTTTGGGTGTGTGAGAAGGGATTTAATACTGTGGTGTCACTATTTATTTGGACTGCTCTGGTGTCATGAGGTCCGATACTGCGCTTCGGCATGGCAATATCGGCCGGGCTCAACCCGAGGGCAGGCAGTCCATCGGCCAAGGCGGCGATGTAGTCCGTCTCATCCGAAAACTCCTCTCTAACCAGCGGAGATGGTCCTCTGGCGGTGTGGATGCGTGAGGCCGGCGTTGAAGAGAAGTCCATCCGGCAACTGCCGGTGAACTCCGCACACTACTGCGCAGAAGCGCGGCAGCGAACAGAGGTCTAGCTGTGGTGTGGGCGGTGTGTCGGCTGAAGAGGTGTTGTGTGGCTTGTTCGGTTTCTGCGGCGTGACTGGCCGGTATGGCTGGCTGAGGTTTGGTGGTGGCTGTGGCCAGGGAGACTGGGCCGGCGTTGGCGGTGTCGGTCTCCGGAGGCTCCTTGATTTACTCTTGGGCGACTGCGGCGTTTTTGTCCCATGTTGACGTTGTGAAGATTGAGAGCGAAGTCCTTGGCACCTTTTTATATATGTTGGTCACGTCACAGGAAATTTCCAGAAGCCGACGATCCTGCAATACACCGCAAGTGTTCACAAAACTCACTCAGGCTTAACAATGCCTGTGTCCACTGTCATGGGTGTAACAATCACAGCTGCTATGTCAAAATAATTCACTGCGGCACAGTTGTTCACTAACGCAGTATGTAACAATTGATGCGAACAATCAACTATCAGCAAGCCGTAGACATATTCGGCAATTAGGGCCGCAGGGTTTGCCACAATACGTATGTTAGAACTTAGCTGATCGTTTGCGACAGGCCTACTAATTCAATGTAATCTAGGAATTATACACCACCAAATACTGAAATATCTTCTGTTTAAGGATACTGTAAGACGTTTATGTTTTCTCTCTCCTCTTTATAATTTTAGTGATGTGAAATACTTTTTATACGCACAAAATATCAAATGTGGACAGATAAAATGATACGATATAACATGTTTAGGTCATCACCATTGTTTAATCTTGACAAAATTCCGTACATATGGGTTGAATGTTTTAAAACAGCAAGGAATAAACGATACGCCGCAATGTGTTTTGCGCTATTCCATTGTATTGCTTTAACCTACCGTATTTTTATTTCCCTCATCAATTTAACTTTCTATTTAATGGTGTCCTCACATGTCCTTTCATTCATTCCTTTATTATCTTATAGTTACATGACTGTTTCTGAGCAACTGGTGTTTTAGCTCATTTCCTTACTAACAGTCAGTTTACTTTTAAGTTTCACTCAATATAGAAGACTTGGACGGGTAGCATGATTGCAGTGACTTTCAAATGGGATGAGGTTAGTCCTTGAGCACCACCAGGCCGGCAGCCAATCGGAGTGTTGCTGTGTTGACATATTACATTCGCGCTTAACTGGGGAGTAACGCCCTGAGTGATTCAGTCTCTCATAAATAGTACTTGCGCTAAGACGAAATATTCAAATTTTGCAACAAAATAATTCACGAGGAAGATAGGAGAAGTAATGTTCTTAGTAGAACCGTAAAAACCACAAATGTGTAGATCAAATATCTTTCATAATACACATATATAAACAAATCCCAGGCAGATTTTCATGCTCAGTGTGCGAATGAAAGGGAAATATGAAAAAAATGGGGATAGTGACCTCGCAACGCATCTCATTCACTGCAGCTCTTCCCATTTGAATAACTTTATAGGGGCAGGAGTATGGAGATCCAAAGGTCAACGAAATGGCTAACTACAAAGCAAACGCCCATTATGTGGAGACGGAAATTTCGAACAATACAATATTTGAACTCGGGAAACTGAGAATTAGAGAGAGCTGAAAGTGTATGTCAAGAATTATAGGAGTACGAAAAGATCAAATTTTTGACAAAAACTATAACAACATATCACAGTGTTCAGAAAAGGTCAACTATCGGTTTTTCTAATGCAGAGTGATTTATATAGAACTGACACAGTTCTTTCTTTAATTATTCCGTTGGAAATTCATTCAATGACTCAATTTTAGCACCAAATTAAGCAGAATGTTCTGGAGTTCCGATTCCTTGTCACTAGATGCGCAGATGTTTATGTTTTATTCCTGGAGTTTCGATTCCTTGTCACTAGATGCGCAGATGTTTACGTTTTATTCCTAATTGCATTGTTGGCAGCTGTTTCGACATTTTGTTCTTGTAGTCAACGTGAAAATGCAGTACACATTAAATCAACTTGCTTCCATGTGAAGCAATTCTGGATTACGAATTCAATTACAGCTACTCAAAGGGCATACCAGAGAGAATTTGGTGTTCACAATCCTCCCAAAGGAAACACAATACTGGGACTGGTAAACAACTGGATCTCTGGTGAGTGAAAAAGGCAAGCATCGTTCATCTAGACTTGTTGACGTAAGAGCACGACTGGAGCAGTCGCCCAAAAAATCATTAAGACGTTTGTCACAGGACACAGGGTTCATCTACTCAATGTGTCAGAGAGCTGCGAAAAGTGCAGGCCTGAAGCCATTTAGGGTTACGGTTGTTCATCAGCTACAGAAACCAGATAAGGATAAAAGATTGAATAAATTGTCGTTGGTTTCAGACGTTCATTGTGCAAAATCTTGCCATATTGTCCATCACATGGTTCATAGATGAAGCACGGTTCCATTTATGTGAACTCACAGAACTCAAGCCATTGGGCCATCGAAAATCCACGTGTCATCCATGAAGCACCTATGCACCCGGTTAAAATCGGAGTTTGGTGCGCAGTATCCGTACAGAGAATAGTGGAGTCGCCCTCCGTGGTGTAATGGTTACCATGCTAACTTCATATACCCACGGTCGCGGGTTCAAACCCGACGGAGGACGATGGATTTTTTCGGGCGTAAAAATCCTCAGCATGGCTTCCTTCGGAAGGGAAGTAAAGCCGTTGGTCCCGTGTCGTAGATTTACACGTAAACGAACCTCAAGCCTGAAAGAGAGGCCTCTGAGCAAACCTAAGCGGTGTTTCACGCCCAATTTGGAATGGGACGCTGAGAACCACAGTAGTTAAAGAGCGTCCATAAATAACACGCCATTTTAGAGAATAGTGGAGGCAATTTTTTTTAGCTAGACTGTGAACACTGCAGAGTATATTAAGATTTTCATGGAGTTTGTTGAGCAACTGGACGATGTAGAGGTGAGTCAATGATATTTTCAGCAAGATGGCCCTACATGCCATACATCAAATGAATCCATGAACCTAATTGCAAGTTTCTTTGACGACCGGATAATTTCCAGGAACCTGTGGCCACCGAGATCTCCGGATTTGATATCGCCGGACTTCTTTCTATGGGATTACTTAAAAAAAAGAAGGGTTTACGCCACACGTCCCCAGACATTGGACGATCTGAAGCACAGCATCACAAAGGAAATTCAAGCTATTAACAACAGAGTCCTCCAACGAGTGGCCAGTAACATGGAATGACGTGTTTAGTTGTGCCTTATGCAGGATGGAGGAAATTTTCAAAATGTGCTATAAAGGTAAATAATCTCCCAAAATTCCTCTACAATTTAGGTATAATAAGCTGTCGCTAGCACAATTAGTTTTGAAACAATTAAAGAAATAAATGTGTCAGCTCTATATAAATCAGCCTGTATAAAATCAATCACCTCCTACATCCTTTGACTGTATAACCATCGAACTTTAGGATGTGTATGACAATTATCATCTTGGACCAGCATTACTGTGGGGTCGACAGTATAGTCTTACAAATTTTTTTTCTCTAGCCCGCATGTACAATGTACATAGGGGATAGAGAAGGTATTGTACTCCACCAAAAACTTCGATACACAGATTTCACTGAATATATATATTTTGGGGTTCCCTGAGTCCGAAAAAAAATTAGAAAAAGGTCATTGTGTGTCAGTCTGTATGTGTATCTGTGGACTTCATAGCTAAAAAAAAAAAGACCATTAAATACCAAACTTGGTATTTAGGTTTGGTATCTTCCAAGGATGCGACACGAAGATTTTCAAGAAAATTCCCCCCCTCAAACTACCCTTACATGGAAATTTTGCCGAAAATGTTGATTTTCTAAAAAATGGCTGTAACGATTTTGATTAAAACCCCGGAATTTACATCCCAAATAAAATGTATATCTTGAATTTTCTGGGGATAGTCTCTAAAGACCTCTTTATTCTGGATGAACTTTGCCGAATTTTACTTAACGCTAAACCGTAAGAGATAGACAAAAGCTACTACACAGACAATGTAGATTTCGTCAAAACACACAATTTTGTTGTGGAGGTAACCGCTTCCGAGATATTCCTTGTAATTGATTTCAGTTGTGAAGTAGTGTACTTTTCTGGGACAGAAGGTGTTCAGTTTTGTTTTGTTCTACTCCTGGCCAAGCAAAGAAGCGATTCGCAATGACGACAGCTGTTAAAACATTTGACCATCGCTTTAGCATAGCGCATTCCTTTAGTTACAATCTACTTACAAGGAACTAAGTAATAAGAACATTCTGTTAATGTTTATCTCGATTAGCAAGGTGTAGAAAGAAGAATATTTTTGTAAGAAGTTTGTAGAACAACTAGAGGAAATCATGTGAGTTTAATACATGAGATTTTTTTTTTTTTTTTTTTTTTTTTTTTTTGCAAAAAGTTTGCAGTATGAAAAACAAGACGTTGATGATTTATTGCCTTGTTTTTATACCGTCTTACAGACGCAATGCACGTGAAAAATTGTCTTTGTCGCTAATATTAGTAGTACAAAATAATGGAAACACTCCAGTTTCAGACATATTATTAGAAGAGGTTGTCTACCCTGAAGTTGTAATTAGATCTGCATTCTTTTGTTTGTGAGTACAAAGTGGATATAGTAGAACTGTTTTCCAGCATTATTATTGTTTCAGGTGTGCTGCAAGTGTTTAAACCATTGGGCAATGAAAGACCTTTCTGATTTTCAAAGAGGGCAAATTGTTGGTGCCCGGCTAGCAGGAGCTACAGTGACTCAAACTGCCAATCTATTAAATATTGCAAGAAGTACAGTTTCTAAGCTTATGTCAGCATTCAAAAGGTAAAACATCTTCTGCAAAAAGTAACAGTGGCCGCAAACAGAAGTTAAACGACAGAGACAGGTGAGCCTTAAAGAAGATTATATTAAGAAATCGTAAAACTACTGCAGATAAAGTGACTGCAGAACTGAATACATGTGTCAGTCAACCTGTTTCTACCAGAACTGTGAGGAGAGAGCTTCACAAGTTCGGATTACATGGCAGAGCAGCAATTGCCAAACCACTAATCACACAGACTAATGCAACAAAGCGAAAACAATGGTGCCATGAACATAAGACCTGGACAGTTGATGACTGGAAACATGTGATATGGTCTGATGAATCATCATTCACACTTTTCCCTACCACTGGTAGAGTATATGTTTGGAGAACACCTAAAGAAGCTTATGATCCTGACTGTTTAATGCCTACTGTTAAGCATGGTGGTGGGTCAATCATGGTTTGGGCTGCAATATCTTGGTTTTCTGTAGGTCCTATCATAACAGTGACTGGTAAAGTGACTGCTAATGTCTATAAGGGAATTCTTGGGGACCATGTGCACTCTATGGTGCAAACATTGTTTCCTGCAAGCAATGCAATATTCCAAGATGACAATGCACCTGTTCATACTGCTGGATGTGTAGCAGAGTGGTTTGAAGAGCATGAAGATGAAGTTAAACATCTTCCATGGCCAGCTCAATCCCCAGATCTGAACATTATTGAGCCCATGTGGGATGAATTGGAAATAAGAGTGAGGGCGAGATTTCCTCCTCCTTCATCCCTCAAGGAGCTTGAAACTATTATTCATGATGAGTGGTATAAAATACCTCTAGTAACAATTCATGCACTGTATGGATCAATTCCACGAAGGATTGAAGCTGTTTTGAAAGCAAATGGTGGACCAACACCATATTAATAAAGTGTTTGTTCATTTCAAGAAGTGTTTCCATTATTTTGTCTACCCCCTGTATATAGTCGCCTAATTACGTGGCACACTGTGTAGATACCATTATCCACTGTTAATGTGAACGGCAAAATTAGACAATATATGAACTGGTTTTAATAAGCAATGACTACGCCCATTCGGCCACAATGTTTTTCTTTGATAGATGTTTAAATTAAACACTAAAAATTTAAATTATATTTGGATACATTTCTTTATAGGATCATTATTTAGTATAATTATATTCTTATCACGCCTATATACATTATTCCGAATATGTTGCTCCCCACCCATATTCTTCTACATTACACTAATTATGAATAGCTCAAGTGGTTTTATTTTCGTTTCTTATGTCCAGAAAATAAGATAGCTGAAGCCTATTTCAAATATGAAACTCTGTTTGGATAGCTCTAAGCTTCACGAGGAGATGAGAGCAGCAAAAAGTAAGTGATGGAAAATCACATGTTAATAAGGGGTCTAATTTACATAATTGAACAGCCATTATCCACCATTAGAGCTGGTAGCTGTTTCCTAAACTATTTAAATTAGAAAGTAGATGGTCAACATATTTATCAGAGTAACTCATGTGGTTAGGGTCATCAGAACAGTCATCTGCAATTTAATTTCAGCAATTCTAATTTTCCTAAAAAATCTTATGTGTTCCATTCACATACATCACTGTAACAAATTATTATTAAATATATTCTTATATCTACTTTATATACGAGGTACGTTCCGTTTGGTAATAAAATTAAATTGTGTACAGATACAGAATAATTATTTATTGCACAAAATTCTACAACTCTTAAACTACTTTTCCACATAACTGCCGAAATTTTGCAGGCATTTGTCATAGCGTGGCACAAGTTTTTGTATACCTTCTTCATAGAAGTTTGCCACCTGTGTCTTCAAAAAGTTGGAAACATTTTCTTTCAGCTCTTCGTCATTGTTGAAGTGTTGACCGCCAAGGAAAGACTTGAGATGTAAGAACAATTGAAAGTCGCTAGGAGCGAGGTCAGGGCTGTACGAGGATGGTCAAACCCGTCCCAGCCAAATCCCTGTAGGAGGTTTTTCGTCACATTTGCAGTGTGTGGTCGTGCGTTCTCACCATTGAATCACTCGTCGCATTTTGTCCGTAAACTTCGCAAATTTGCCGATAAATTTAATTTGGTTTCACTTTCCTAGCATTCAGAAAACGAATCACAGATCTGATTTCACAAGCGGCGGGATTTTCAATCAACACCGACATTGTAAACAAGCACAACAAAGCGTATGTGGCTGACAGCGATCTCAAAATGGCGCACGTTTCTTCTCCTTGATACAGAGCGTCTACCGCGCATGTGCGGAACTGTGATCGCAGCGCTGCAGCGGAGATAAATTGAAACGGAACTTACTTTCTGGATGTACTTCGTATTCGAGATATGCATTAGCAGAAATTTTCTTACTTAGAACGAAAATAAGACTAAACGAACGTCAAATCTCTTAAAAGCTGGTTGTCATGTGATTGAAATCCGTTACTATGCAGGGCCAGGAGTTTGCAACTTTCCGTGTAAGAAGCGTTTAAGTATTTTCAATCTGAAATAGACAGCAAGGAAGATCTCAGAAATGGGAAATTCCACAAAAAAAAAAAAACGTATATGATATAAGTTGTGTGTTTTTAACATGATCTACATGTTTTGTGCAGTAAGTTTCTGCCTAACTCTTACAATTTACCAGTGACATAAAATTCAGCAATATCCATTCAGAATAAATAGGTCTTCAGAGGTTATTCCCAGAAAAGTCAAGATATATATGTTATTTACCATATATATTTTTAATATACCGCCATTTCAATCAAAATTATTAGTCATTTTTGAGAAAATCAATTTTTTTAAATTTTTTTCCATACAAACGGTAGTTTGGGTTGACGGGATTTTTCTCGAAATCTTCGTGTCGCACCCCTGTAAGATACTAAACAAGTTTGGTATTTTACCGACTTTTCGTTTTTGAGTTAACGTGTTCACGGACATACACACACGGACCTTTTTCCAATTTTTTTTTTTTTTTTATACAAGGGGCTCTAAAATGTGTATTTTCGGTGAGATCTTGGTATTGAATTTTTGGGTGCAATACCGTCTCTATACACTATGTACATAGTACGTGTAAAGTACGTATTTATTTTTCATTTCGTTATTTTAATTTATTTTGATTTATAAGTTGTATTACGGAGAGAAGTTATCTGAAATATATATATATTGTAACTTTTATGTATTGTTTTTTTGTGAAATAAATATAAAGTTTTGATGTATGCCCCGGTATAATAACCAAGGTGCCGGGGTATTTAGATTTTATTTATTTATTTATTTATTTAGTACGTGTAGAGAAAATAAAACTCTATTATAATATAGTCATCATCATCAACTTCATCCTCATCAACAATAAAAGTAACATCTACTGATCAATGCGCATCAAGGACAAATCGGCAGCATTGAATATGTCTTCAATAGATAGTGCCAATTTCTAAGTCCCTTTGTCTTGTAGAACTGAATTTTTACGTTCTCTAGCGCGTATGTACGATGTACATAGCGAATAAAGATGCTATTACATTCCACCACCAAATTATATATTTACATTTCACCGGAAATACATGTTTTGAGACCCCCGAATACATGTTTTTTTTTTTACAAACATGCCCGTGTGGATCTGTGTGTATATGTCAACATAGCTCAAAAACCAAAAGTAGGTTAACTACAAAAATTAGTTTTTAAGTTCAGTATTTTCCTTCTATGTGACACGAAGACTTTCAAGAATATTGCTAAGTCCACAATTACCCTTACATGGAACATTTTTCGAAAATTTTGATTTTATAAAAAATGGCTCTAACGACTTTTATTAAAATATCATATGTTTATGTTATTTTCATGACAAACAAAACGTAAATATTAAATTTTCTGGGAGCAGCCTCTGAAGACCTACCTCTTCATTCTAAAGGACTTTTGTATAGTTGTTGTATAACTGGTAAACCGTAAGAGATTTCATATACTTTTTGTAGAGTTAGCCGTTTTCGAGATATTTCGATTTATTGTTTCAGTTTTAGAGTACTTAAACTTTTCTCAAACGGGATACATCTTTCTTTTCGTCTCTTTTGCAAACAAAGAGAACCGAATTTCTGTTGTTTCACCTAGCAACCGGCTTTTAAAAGATTTGACTATCGCTTTAGCCTAGTGTACTCCCTTATTTCTTTTCTAGTTTCAAAGAATCAAGTAATACAACCAATTATGGTAACTTTTATCTCGATTAACATGACATAAACAAAGGAATAATCTTTTGTAAGGAAAGTTTGTCTGTGGAACAGCTAGAGAAGGTCATATGAATGAAACACAAAATATTTTTTAGAAGTATCTTTGTGCCCATTTTAAATATCTAAATATTGTGATTACTAGCATTCATTTCCCTTGATTATTATTAAGGTTTGAAATTCTTCCTTCTTGACATAAAACTGCGTTTATTATAAGGTTTGTTATTTTATTTCCTCCATGACCCACTTAGAAGTATCATCTTGTCACATTCCTATATACTGTCAAAAGAAGCACCGCCATATTCAGATTTGTGTTTAAGTCCTCTTACAGTTGTACATATTATATTTCAGTGTCCAAAATACATTAATATCAGAAAACAGCTTACAGTTTCTAAAAACTTTGCATTTTACACTTACAGACAAACAAAGTTTAGTAAATGTATTAACATGCCTTAAAGAAAGCAATCTATATAACTGTGTATAACTCTCAGAATTATAATTACTAACATGTTATGCTGTTTGTCACAGTTTGTTGTAATATACTTTTAATATTGTTATATTATTTATATTTAAACCACTGTTTTCATATGCGAATAAGCATTACAGGCATATTTTAATCTCTGTGTACATAATGATTTACTTACAATGTTAAACATTTTCATTATATACTGGATGTAAAACTGTACATAAGATTTTTAATGTGGTCGCTACAAGATCTTGTAGTTTTGGTTTCTTTGTGTAGATTTTTTTACTTTCTCTACCACGTACTATGAACATTTGTATGCATTGTATTCCATTAAAAAATTCGATGTCGAGATTCCACCGGAAGTATGTTACCATATCCGCTGAATCCAAAACAAAATTTTCTTTTAAAAATATCTGGGTGCACATGTGTGTGTGTGTGTGTGTGTGTGTGTGTGTGTGTGTGTGTGTGTGTATGCGCACGCGCGACAGCATAATTCAAACACAAAAGGTCCGTTAATTACCGAGATAGATATTGATTTAATTGTTTTTTTTTTTTTCACTCAAGTCGTGTGTAGGACAAGAGTTGGATAGATAGAGTCAGACTGAAAAATGCAATGCCATAGACGGGATTTGAACCACGGATCTTTCGGTCTCTTAGCCATTTGCTACAAGGCAACATACAGGCCTATCCAACTCCTGTCCTACACATGCATTGTGTGAAAAAATCTGATGTGTTCCATTCACATGACTTTCTCTATATCACTGAAACAAATTTACTTCATCTAATTAGCAGAAATAGTCTTATTACTTGCTTCCTTGTTAGTAGAAGCGAAATAAGGGGGTACCATAGGTTAAAGTGATAGTCAAAAGCTGGTTGCTCTGCGACTGAAGTTCCTTTGTTTGTAAAGACACGAGTTCACAAAGTCCTGTATGAGAAAAGTATAAGTCTTTATAGCTGAAAAAAAAGGAATATCTCAAAAACAATCAACTCCACGAAAAAAATGTATATAACATAAATTGTGTGTTTTAACGTGCTCTACATTTGTTGTGTGGTAAGTTTTTGTCCATCTCTTACGGTTTAGCAGTTATGCAAAATTCCGTAAAATTGACAGAGAATAAAGTAGTCTTCAGAGGCTATTCGCAGAAAATTCAAAATATACATTTTATTTTTCAGGTAAATATCTTTAATATACGATATTTTAATCAAAATCGTTAGAGCCATTTTTTAGAAAATCAAAATTTTCGAAAAAAGTTCCATGTAAAGGGTAATTTGGGGTGGGGGAATTTTTCTCAAAATGGATGAATTTTTGCTGGATTTTCCATAACTAGCAAACTGTAAGAGATAGACAAAAATTTACTAATACAAAATATATACATCACACAATTTATGTTAAATACATTTTTTTCGTGGAGTTGACCGTTTTTGAGGTATTCCTTGTTGTTGGTGTCAGTTTTAAAAATTTAATCTTTTCACATACGGGAATTCGTTAACGCCTGGCAATGCAAAGAAACGGATTTCATCCACATGGCAACCGGCTTTTAAAATATTTGACTATCGTTTTAGCCTAGTGTACTCTATTATTTCCCTTCTACTTACAAGAAAGTATTTCTGCTATTTTTATATCGATTAGCACGAAGTACATATAAGAATTCGTTTTTTATCAATAACTTGTTACAGGGATGTAGAGAAAGTCATGTGAATGGAACACAACAGATTTTTACTTTCTCTAGCCCCGTATGTACAATGTACATAGGGAGAGAAGTATTGTATTCCACCCAAAAATTCGATACCTGTATCCATAAAAAGCATTTTCAGAAAAAGGTGTGTCTGTGAACACGATAACTCAAAAACGAATAGAAGCTAAAACACCAAACTTGGTATTTAAGTTTAGTATCTTCCAGGGATACGACACGAATATTTTGAGAAAAATCCCCCTACCACAAACTACACTTTACATGGAACTTTTTTCGAAAATTTTGATTTTCTTAAAAATGGCTCTAACGATTTTGATTAAAATATCATGTATCAAAGATATTAAGCTAACAAATAAAATGTATATCTTGAATTTTCTGGGAATAGCTTCTAAATACCTGTTTATTCTGGATGAATTTTGCTTAATTTGGCACAATTAGTAAACCGTAAGAGATAGACAAAAACTTGGTATACAAAAAATTTAGGTCTTTTTTAAATACACAAGTTATGTCATACACATTTTTCTCGTTGAGCTTACCGTTTTCGAGGTACTAATTGTTATTAGTTTCAGTTGTGAAGTACTTATACTTTTCTCAGACGGGAGTGTGCGTTTCTCTTTTGTTCTACTCCTGGCCAAGAAAAGAAGCGATTTGTAATGACAGCTTTTAAAACATTTTACTGTTGGTTTAGCCTAGTGTATTCCCTTATTTTCTTATAAGGAACTAAGTAGTAAGAACATTCTGCTAATGATTATCTCGATTAGCAAGGTGCAGAAAGAAGAACTATCTTATATAAGAAGTTTGTAGAACAGCTAGAGAAAGTCACGTGAGTGTGACACATCAGATTTTTGTAGTTATAGTTGCTGTTTACGTAGACGGACAGAGCGCCTGAGTGGCAACAGCGTTTACTAAGTGACTTAGGGAAGTTCCCTGCTGGCGTTCAGTAATTGCTTGGAGCCAGCGTGCGAGTCATTATTGCAAATCTCTCTCGTACATTGCATGACTTCGTTAGACTAAGTGGCCTGCCGACCAAACTGTTTTAGGACTCAACCAGAATTGTGAATGCTTTACCTACTCCATGTACCAAAGTAACACACACTTCATTTTCACCGATAAGTTCCCCAAGTTCCTATATTCTTTCCTGTTAAAATATGTACCTAATAGCTTCTGTTTACTGAACAAGAGGTCTGAGTTAATGGTTATAATTTATACTGAAATGCAGGGAAAGAATTTACTTCCGAAGGCTCCTATATAAGTTGTTTATGAATAAATATATCTATGTTATCTAAGAACCGACTGCTCATTTCCAAAGTGTTATTAATAATAATGATATCAAATCACGGTCTACCGAAGAAGGTGGTCAAGCAAAACGGAGGTAGCACAAGAGAGAAAAATCTGATGTGTTCCATTCACATGACTTTCTCTCTATCTCTGCAACAAATGATTGTTAAAAAGCCTATTCTTCTATTTACTTCATGCTAATCGAGAAGAAATTAGCAGGAATAGTCTTATTACTTGCATCCTTGTAAGTAGGAGCGAAATAAGGGAGTAGTACAGGTTAACGTGATAGTCAAAAGCTGGTTGCTATGTGACTGAAGTTCCTTTGCTTGTATGGACAGGAGTTGACAAATTCCTGTATGAGAAAAGTATAAGTTTTTCAAAGCTGTAACAAAAAAAAAAAAAAAAAAAAAAAAAATCACAAAAACGATCAACTTGACGAAAAAATGTATATAACATAAATTGTGTGTTTTAACGTGATCTACATTTTTATGCATTAGAGCGGGCGGTCACCATGGATCAAACCTGGGACTCTTGAATATGAGTCGCACACGGTGTTACCTCTCAAGGTGTGCTCAACATTACTAAAAATCTGATGTGTTCCATTCAATGACTTTCTCTACTTCTGTGTAACAAATTATTGTTTATAAGCTTATTTTTCTGTTTACTTCCTACCAATCGAGGAAAAATGATCAGAAATAGTCTTATTACTTGCTTCCTTGTAAGTAGAAGCGAAATATGGGAGTATCACAGGTTAAAGTGAAGACAAAAGCTGGTTACTAGGTGACTGAAGTTCCTTTGTTTGTATGGACACGAGTTGAAAAATTCCTGTGTGAGAAAAGTACGTTTTTTGAAAGCTGAAACCAAAAACAAGGAATATCTCAAAAGCGATCAACTCCTCGAAAAAAAATTATTTCATTAAACTGTGTGTTTTAATGTGCTCTACATTTTTGTGTGGTAGGTTTTTGTCCATTTCTTACGGTTTAGCAGTTATGCAAAATTTCGTAAAATTCATCCAGAATAAAGTAGTCTTCAGAGGCTATTCCCAGAAAATTTAAAATATACATATTATTTGTCAGGTAAGTATCTTAAAATACGATATTTTAATCAAAATCCTTAGAGTCATTTTTGAGAAAATCAAAATTTTCGAAAAAAGTTCCATGTAAAGGGTATTTGGGGGTGGGGGTATTTTCTTGGAAATCTTCGTGTCGCATCCTTGGAAGATACCAAACTTAAATAACAAGTTTGGCATTTAACGATCTTTTCTTTTTTGAGCTATGCTGTCCACAAACACAGACACACACGGACCTTTTTCCATAAATGCTTCATTTGGATTCAGGGGCAGCCAAAACATGTATTTCTGATGAAATCTCGATATCGAATTTTTGGGTGCAATACAATACTTTCTCTATACACTATGTACATAGTACGTGTAGAGAAAGTAAAAATAAAAGTAAAATAAATAACAAACTATAACCGCAGTATTGCATCCTTGACCTTTCGCAAGTAGGTTTCAGCGGTGGTTTGATTGCTGTGGGGAACCTAATGGCCGCAACAATGCTGTGGTAAATATGGCGATCTTCCATATAGGTAGTCGGCTATTAACTGAACCAAACGTTCCTCTTTCCTGCAGCTGCTAATCATCCTTCATTTTCACTTGCTCTACTATGTATAGAAGTATGGGAATTATTCTATTCCATCCTGTATCGTTATCGAGAGTTTATTCTAAATATGTTTTGAGGCCCTTCGAATAAAAATGTGACGTGTTCCATTCACATGACTTTCTCTAAATCGCTGTAACAAATTATTGTTAAAAAGCATTATTTTCTGTCTACTTTATGATAATCGAGATAAACGTTAGCAGAAATTGTCTTAATTACTTGCGTCCTTGTAAGTAGAAGTAAAATAAGTGAATACAGTTGGCTCAAACGATAGTCTAATACTGGTTAAAATCCGTTTCTATGCAGGGCCAGGAGTTTACCACTTTTGAAACAAATAACAAGGAATATCTCAAAAATGGTCAATTCTACGAAAAAATCCTATGTAACATAAATTATTGTTTTGACGTGATCCACATTTTTGTGTAGTAAGCTTTTGCCTATCTCTTATGGTTTGGCAGTTCAGCAAAATTCATTCAGAATAAAGATGTATTCAGAGGCTATTCCCACAAAACTCAAGATATACATTTTATTTGCCATTTAGATATCTTTAACGGACGACATTTTAATCAAAATCGTTTGAGCCATTTTTAATAAATTCAAATGTTTTGAAAAATGTTCCATGTAAAGGGTAGTTTAGGGTGGGGGATTTTTCTCAAAATCTTCGTGTCGCATCCCTGGAAGAAACTAATCTTAAACAGCAACTTTGGTAGTTTACCGACTTGTTCAATGACACAGAACACACACACACGGACCTATTTCTACAAATGTTTTTATGGATTCAGAGAACCCTAAAACAAATATTTCGGGTAAAATCTCGGTATCGAATTTTTGGGTGGAGTGCAATACTTTTTCTATACATAGAACGTGCAGAGAAAGTAAAAAAAAATCTGATGTGTTCCATTCACATGACTTTCTCTATCTCTTTGTAACAAATTATTGTTAATAAGTTTATCTTTTATTTATTTCATGTTAATCGAGGAAAATTAGCAGAAATAGTCTTATTTCTTGCTTTATTGTAAATACAAGCGAAATAAGGGAGTAAAAAAAGCTGAAACCAAGAAAAAGGAATATCTCAAAAACGATCAACTCCACGAAAAAATGTATATAACATAAATTCTGTGTTTTAACGAGCTCTACATTTTTTGTGTGTTAAGTTTTTGTCCATCTCTTACGGTTTACTAGTTATGCAAAATTCATCCAGAATAAAGTAGTCTTCAGAGGCTATTCACAGAAAATTCAAAATGTACATTTTATTTGTCAGGTAAATATCTTTAATATATGATATTTTAATCAAAATCGTTGGAGCCATTTTTTAGAAAATCAAAATTTTCGAAAAAAGTTCCATGTGAAGGGTAGTTTGGGGTGGGGGATTTTTCTCAAAATCTTCTTGTCGCATCCCTGGAAGATACTAAACTTAAACACCAAATTTGGTATTTTACCAACTTTTCGTTTTTGAGTTATCGTGTTCAAAGACACACTGACACACGGACACACGGACACACGGACCTTTTTGTGAAAATCCTTTTTTTAGGTAAAGGGGACCCTAAAGCATATATTTCCGGTGAAATCTCGGTATCGAATTTTTTGGTGGAGTGCAATACTTTCTCTATTCACTATGTACATAGTGCGTATAGAGAAAGTACAAATCTGATGGGTACCATTCACATGACTTTCTCTACATCTCTACAACAATTTATTCTTAAAAGCTTATACTTCTATTTACTCCATGCTAATCAGTAAAAAAATAGCAGAAATAGTCTTATTTCTTGCTTTATTGTAAGTAGAAGCGAAATAAGGGAGTACCATAGGTTAAAGTGAAAGCCAAAAGCTGGTTGCTATGTGACTGGTGTTCCTTTGTTTTTATGGACAGGAGTTGACAAATTCCTGTATGAGAAAAGTATAAGTGTTTCAAAGCTGAAACCAAGAAAAAGGAATATCTCAAAAACGATCAACACCACTAAAAAAAAAATATATATAGCATAAATTGTGTGTTTTATTGTGCTCTACATTTTTTGTGGGTTAAGTTTTTGTCCATCTCTTACGGTTTAGTAGTTATGAAAAATTCATCCAGAATAAAGTAGTCTTCAGAGGCTATTCCCAGAAAATTCAAAATATACATTTTATTTGTCAGGTAAATAACTTTAATATACGATATTTTAATCAAAATCGTTAGAGCCTTTTTTTAGAAAACCAAAATTTTCGAAAAAAGTTCCATGTAAAGGGTAGTTTGGGGTGGGGGGATTTTTCTCAAAATCCTCCTGTTGCATCCCTGGAAGATACTAAATTTAAATACCAATTTTGGTATTTCACCGACTTTTCGTTTTTGAATTATCGTGTTCACAGACACACGGACACACGTACACACACACACACACACACACACACACGGATCTTTTTGTTAAAATTCTTTTTTTTAGATAAAGGGGACCTTAAAACATATATTTCCGGTGAAATCTCGGTATCGAATTTTTGGGTGGAGTGCAATACCTTCTCTATACACTATGTACATAGTGCGTATAGAGAAAGTAATAGTCGAAAATTATTATTCTTTCATTTATATCATCTATAAGCGGGCTAAGGCAAATGTAATCCTGTATCGGGGAGCGCCACTTGTATATGTAACTGCTTGCCCATCCGCCTGTACAGTCCAGTTGGGAAGGCGCGATGAATAGTTGATGACGGCATTTCCCTTATATGTATTAAAATTGTGTGTATATATTCATATCATAGGCAATAAAATATATTCTTAAATGCATTATAATACAGTGAATTTGTACATCTGTTTCACTCTCTGGTGTGCTTGGCATTATTCCGTGATGTCTCCCTCACTTACCATGTCGGTCTCAGATCCAGTGACAGTTTCTTCCTCCAATTCAGCATTGCTGTCGAATCCTGGATTGATTATTATGCTTTCCATTTCTTTTTCCATTAGTGCATCTCTATTTTAATATGTTTCTTGAAAGTTGTTCAATTTGAACCGAGGTTTTCCAGTCATTTGTTGTTATTGACCCAATAGTATTCTAAAAAAAATCTGATGTGTTCCATTCACATGACTTTCTCTACATCTCTGCAACGAATTATTCTTAAAAAGCTTATATTTCTATTTACTTCATGCTAATCAGAAACAAATAGTTGTAATAGTCTTATTACTTGCTTCCTTGTAAGTAAAAGCGAAATAAAAGAGGACCATAGGTTAAAATGATAGTCAAAAGCTGGTTGCTATGTGACTGAAGTTCCTTTGTTTGTATGGACAGGAGTTGACAAATTCCTGTATGAGAAAAGTATAAGTTTTTCAAAGCGGAAACCAAAAACAAGAATTGTCTCAAAAACGATGAACTCCACGAAAAAAATGTAAATAACATAAATTGTGTGTTTTAATGTGCTCTACATTTTCTGTGCAGTAAGTTTTTCTCCACCTCTTACGGTTTAGCAGTTATACAAAATTCCGCAAAATTCATCCAGAATAAAGTAGTCTTCAGAGGCTGTTCCCAGAAAATGCAAGATATACATAAATATCTTTAATGTGTGATATTTTAATCAAAGTCGTTAGAGCCATTTTGAAAAAAGTTCCACGTAAAGGGTAGTTGAGGGTGGGGGGGATTTTCTTCAAAATCTTCGTGTAGCATCCTCGGAAGATACCAAACTTAAATACCAAGTTTGGTATTCAACGGGCTTTTCGTTTTTGAGCTATGCTGCCCACAGACACACTCACACATACACAGAGATAGACAGACACCTACAGGGACATCTTTCTAAAAAATGTTCTTTTTTTTTTTTTTTTTTTTTTTGATTAGGGAGTCTCAAAACATATTTCCGGTGAAACCTCAGTATCGAATTGTGTTAGCGACAGCTTATTATACCTAAATTGTAGAGCAATTTTGGGAGATTATTTACCTTTACAGCAAATGTTGAAAATGTCCTCCATCCCACATAAGTCACAACCCAACACGTCGTTCCATGTTACTGGTCACTCGTTGGAGGACTCTGTTGTCAATAGCTTGAATCTCCTTTGTGATGTTTTACTTCAGATTGTCCAATGTCTGGGGACGTGTGGCGTAAACCCTGTCTTTTAAGTATCCCCATAGAAAGAAGTCCAGCGATGTCAAATCCGGAGATCTCGGTAGCCACATGTTCCTGAAAATTAGGTTCATGGATTCATTTGATGTAGCGCCATCTTGCTGAAAATATCCTTGACTCAGCTCTACATCGTCCAGTTGCTCAACAAACTCCATGAAAATCAGTCGGTACTCTGCAGTGTTCACAGTCTGGTTAAAAAAATTGGTCCCACTATTCTCTGTGCGGATATTGCGCAACAAACTCCGATTATAACCGGGTGCATAGGTGCTTCATGGATGACATGTGGATTTTCGTTGGCCCAATGGCTCGAGTTCTGTGAGTTCATAGAACCGGATAAATGGAACCATGCTTCATCTGAACCATGTGATGGACAATATGGCAAGACTTTGCACAATGAAGTCTGAAACCTACGACAATTTATTCAATCTTTTATCATTATCTAGTTCCTGTAGCTGATGAACAACAGTAACCCTAAATGGCTTTAGGTCTGCACTTTTCGCAACTCTTTGACACATTGAGTAGGTGTACCCTGTCTTCTGCGACAAACGTCTTAATGCTTTTTTGGGCGGCTGCTCCAGTCTTGCTCTTACGTCAGTAACAACCGTGGGAAGTCTAGATGGACGATGCTTGCCTTTTTCACTCACCAGAGATCCAGTTGTTTACCAGTCCCAGTATTGTGTTTCTTTTGGGAGGATTGTGAACACCAAATTCTCTCTGGTATGCCCTTTGAGTAGCTGTAATTGAATGCGTAATCCAGTATTGCTTCACAAGGTAATGTGTACTGCATTTTCACGTTGACTACAAGAACAAAATGTCGAAACAGCTGCCAACAATGCAATTAGGAATAAAACGTAAACATCTGCGCATCTAGTGACAAGGAATCGAAATTCCAGGAATAAAACATAAAAACATCTGCACATCTAGTGACAAGGAATCGAAACTTCAGAACATTCTGCTTAATTTGGTGCTATAATTGGGTCATTGAATGAATTTCCAACGGAATAATTAAAGAAAGAAATGTGTCATATAAATCACTTTGTATTATAGTATAAACAAACTCACTAAATGCATTAAAAATCGGCTGAGCGGTTTGCGAAACGCAGTTTTATAATTTTATTGCCCTAAACATTGGCTTAATCCATAAATCACGTTTAGCACAACACGGCGTCTAAACAACGGCCATTAATATGTGGCTCCGGCGGTGCTTTAGAAGTTGTCTGACCGTAAACAATAGTGGTTGGAAAGAAGCCAGGAGATAATGGGTTTAATACGGGTCCCGTTCAACGTAATGTAAGCTTTCTGTACCAATGAAAACTCGCGCAATGTTCAGACAGAATTCCATGGTTTGGTAGTTGGCATGCTAGTCTCCAAATTCAGAGCTCTCGACTTCTATTCCCAGCTGGAGATTGACAGTTTTTCTTTAGCTTAGAATTATTCCCTATCCTCACTTGAGTCTCGAAGTATGAAAGAGGATCTGAATGTGTAAGTAAGAATTAAAGTTTCGTTTTGTAATCGGTTTACTCTTCCGTGTTTATATGGTGTGGAAGAAGCGGGTGTGTTTTCTCCGGCTCCTCGGGTTTCCCCCACCACTCATTCCACCTATTGCTCCATCCTCACCTTTCCAATCATTAATTTCGCTTACATTTCATATCATACACTTCCTCATGTTCATGCCTGGCTACGGTCCGACCCCTTGTAACAGGTTCTCCATTCTGTTGTTTCCTACCGCTGGCTCCCCGACAGGTTTCTGACCCCTATGCATTGGCTTGTAAGTCCTAGGGGGTGCCAGTCCTACAAATACGGGGAGGAAGGGTAAGCCGCTTACGAATTTTTGCCTATCTCTTACGTTTTACCAGTTATTCAAAAGTCATTCAGAATGATGAGCACTTCAGGGGCTATTCCCAAGACATTCAGGATATACATTTTATTTGCTATGTAACCATCTTTAATATACAGCAGTTTAATAAAAAAATCTGATCTGTTCCATTCACATGACTTTCTCTACATCTCTGCAACAAAATATTGTTAAAAAGCTTATGCTTCTATTTAATTCATGCTAAGTGAGAAAAAATTATGAGAAATAGACTTATTACTTACTACCTTGTAAGTAGAAGCGAAAAAAAAAAGTACCATTGGTTAAATTGATAGCTGGTTGCTATGTGAATGAAGTCCCTTTGTTTGTATGGACACGAGTTGACAAATTCCTGTATGAGAAAAGTACAAGTTTTTTGAAAGCTGAAACGAAAAACAAGGAATATCTCAAAAACGATCAACTCAACGAAAAAAGTGTATATAGCATATAGTGTGTGTTTTAATGTGCTCTACATGTTTTGTTTGGTAAGTTTTCATCTATCTCTTACGGTTTATCAGTTACACAAAATTCCGTAAAATTCATCCACAATAAAGTAGTCTTCAGAGACTATTCCCAGAAAATTCAAGATAATATATTTTTTGTCAGGTATATATATACGATATTTTAATCAAAATCGTTAGAGCCATTTTTTAGAAAATAAAAACGTTTTTATATGAAGGGTAGTTGGGGGTGGGGAGATTTTCTTGAAAATCTTCGTGTCGCATCCTTGGAAGATGCTGAACTTAAATACCAAGTTTGGTATTGACAGACAGACATACGGACATTTTTCTAAAAATTCTTTTTTGGATTCAGGTGGTCTCAAAACACGTATTTCCGGTGAAATCTCGGGATTGAATTTTTGGGTGCAATGCAATACCTTCTCTATACACTGTACATAGTGCATATAGAGAAAGTAAAAAAGATATAATTATTTTTAGAAAATCAAAGTTTCGAAAAATGTTCCATATAAAAGAAGTCCTGAAAATTTTCGTGCCGCATGCTTTCAAGATATTAATGTAACAATGCTGGTATTTAACCGATCTTTCGTTTTTGAGTTATGGTGTCCACAGACTGACATACATACGAGGTTAGTCTAGAAATTAATTTCCGTTTCAATTTATCTCCGCTGCAGCGCTGTGATCACAGTTCCGCACATGCGCGGTAGACGCTCTGTATCAAGGAGAAGAAACGTGCGCCATTTTGAGATCGCTGTCAGTCACATACGCTTTGTTGTGCTAGTTTACAATGTCGGTGTTGATTGAAAATCCCGCCGCTTGTGAAATCAGATCTGAGATTCGTTTTCTGAATGCTAAAAAGTGAAACCGATTGAAATTTATCGGCAAATTTGAGAAGTTTACGGACAAAATACGATGAATGATTCAATGGTGAGAAGATGGGTCCGAGGATTGCTGTCAAAAGGTGTTGTTTTTCTTCACGACAACGCACGACCACACACTGCAAATGTCACGAAAAACCTCCTACAGGGATTTGGCTGGGACGTGTTTGACCATCCTCCGTACAACCCTGACCTCGCTCCTAGCGACTTTCATCTGTTCTTACATCTCAAGTCTTTCCTTAGCGGTCAACACTTCAACAATGACGAAGAGCTGAAAGAAAATGTTTCCAACTTTTTGAAGACACAGGCGGCAAACTTCTATGAAGAAGGTGTACAAAAACTAGTGCCACGCTATGACAAATGCCTGCAAAATTTCGACAGTTATGTGGAAAAGTAGTTTAAGAGTTGTACAATTTTGTGCAATAAATAATTATTCTGTATCTGTACACAATTTAATTTTATTTCCAAACGGAACTTACGTACCTCGTATATTACAATGTCAAAACATGTATTTCCAATGAAATCTCAGTATTGTGAAATACAATACCTTCTCTACCTACTATGTAAATTGTACATACCCACGTGCTAGAAAGAGTAAACAACCGCCGAGATGAAAAAGTCGAGATGAAGCATTTTTTGTGAAGTAAGTTTTTGTCTATATCTTACGCTTTAATAATTACGCAAAATTCAGCAAAATTCATTCAGAATAAAGAATTCTATTCCAGAAAATTCAAGATATTTACTTTATTTTCCATACAAATATCTTTACTATACGATATTTTACTCAAAATCGTTAGAGCTATTTTTGAAAAAAATCAAAATTTCCAATATTTTTCTATGTAAAGGTAGTTTGATGTGGGAGGATTTTTCTCAAAATTTTCGTACCCCATCCCTGTAACATATCTACTAAACTTAAATACCAACTTTGGTATTTAACTGACTTTTCGTTTTTGAGTTATCGTGTTCACAGAGACACAGACACACTAACATACGAACCTTTTTCTGAAAATACTTTTTTTGGAAACAGGAAACACTAAAACGAGTATTTCTCGGTATCGAATTTTTGGGTGGAATGTAATACCTTCTCTATACACTATATACATAGTACGTGTAAAGAAAGTAAAAATGGAATTTGTATAGTATGAAAAACTACTAAAAATATTGTTAAGAAAACCGATGTTTTGAAACAGTTTTAGGAAACCAATTTTGGGAAAACTTGATTTTTTGGGGAAGGAGGAACATTGTTTTTTTTCCCCCTTCCCTCCAGTTCTTTTACAATATGATATTCTCAGACGATGTGACATTTCTTCCACACATAAGGGAAAGGTGATTGTCTATCGTCCAAAGGGATCCCAATACGATGCAAAATACCTGTCTTAAACAAATTTATCATGGTTTCGTATCTGTATCGTGTTGGGGCTTTATATCAAGGGGCGGTCTAGGTGTGCTGTGGCAGATAGACAATACAGTGAACGGTGTTTCTATAATATTTTCATTCCCTCATTGATGGAATTGTAGAATTTGTACAAGATAGTCATCTTGTCCACATATCTCGTAAGGTTTCAATTTGGTTTTCAGAGAGGCAGGATATCAGAATAGTAGACTGGCCTTCCTGTTCACTAGATTTGAATCCTATTGAGAATGTGTGCGTTGGAGTAAAAAGAGAGCTGTGCTAAAATGTTCCTGTAGATGGGCGAAGGACTGGGCATAAATTCAAGAAGCTGGATCTTGTAGCTTCTCGTCCACATTACTGTAGGCATTTAATTCTGTCTATGCCCCGAAGATTGGGGGCAGTTATACGGGCTGAGGATTCATACACCTTATATTAAGTATGATTATTTTTTTGCGTTTTAGGTTTGGAAGATAATAGTTTACTTGCACATGTTTTAGTTATTTAACACGAGTGTTATCTTTTTGTATGCATAGATAGGCCCATAACTTAATGACGTAATAATATATTCTACATAGCCAGTCATAAAATTAACAAATATAAAAAGAAGACAAGTAGCGCGAGATTTCAAACTAGAACTTATGAGTGCAAAAAAGGCCTTCTTGACTTCTCGGCCATCTATTGTTCTTCTGTGATCTGCTTCAATATTCATAATTATCCATTATGCTGTCAGTCACAAACCATTGACCAGTTCTTTCGTGTGCCTTGTGAACAATATTACGAAGATACACGAAGCCCTTTGATCGACGCATGGAATCTGGGGATGACTCATTTTTGTGTGTCCACGGCTGTACATAGTGTACAGAGAAGGTATTGTATTCCACCCAAAATTCGATACCGAGTTTGCACCGGAAATACATCTTTTGACTCCCCGATTCCAAAGAGCACTTTTATAAAAATCTGATGTGTACCATTCACATGACTTTCTCCATATCCCTGCAAAAAATAATTCTTAAAAAGCTTATACTTCTATTTACTTTATGCTAATCAGAAAAAATTAGCAGAAATAGTCTTATTACTCGCATCCTTGTAAGTAGAAGCGAAATAACAGACAACCGTAGGTTAAAGTGATAGTCAAAAGCTGGTTGCTATGTCAATGAAGTTCCTTTGTTTATATGGATAGGAGTTGACAAGTTCCAGTATGAGAAAAGTATACGTTTTTCATAGTAGAAACCACAAATAAAGAATGTCACAAAAACGACGAACTCCACGAAAAAAATGTATATAACATAAATTGTGTGTTTTAATGTGCTCTACATTTTTTGTGTAGTAAGTTTTTGTCCATCTCTTACGGTTTAGCAGTTATTCAAAATTTAGTAAAATTCATCCAGAATAAACTATTCCTCAGAGGCTATTCCCAGAAATTTCAAGATATACATTTCATTTGTCAGGTAAATATCTTTAATATACGAAATTTTAATCAAAATCGTTAGAGCCATTTTTGATAAAATCAAAATTTTCGAAAAAAGTTTCATGTAAAGGGTAGTTGGGGGTGGGGGATTTTTCTCAAAATCTTCGTGTCGCATCCCTGGAAGATACTAAACTTAAATACCAAGTTTGGTATTTTACCGACTTTTCCTTTTTGAGTTATCGTGTTCACAGACACACGGACACACTCACACACGCACACATACACGCATCTTTTTCTGAAAATACTTTTTTTGGATATAGGGGATCCTAAAACATATATTTCCGGTGAAATCTCGGTATCGAATTTTTGGATGGAATACAATACTTCTCTATCCCTATGTACATTGTACATACGGGGCTAGAGAAAGTAAAAAGAGTTTTCAAGGGTGCGCCACGAAGTTTAACAAGAATTTCCTCAGCCCCCAAACTACCCTTTTAGTGGACATATTTTCGAAAATTTTGATTTTCTTAAAAATGGCTTTAACGGTTTTGATTAAAATACCTTATGTCTAAAATATTTTTATAATAAACGAAGCGAATACCTTGCATTTTCTGGGAATAACCTCTGAGGACCTCTTCTTACTAAATGACTTTTGTATAACTGGCAAACCGTAAGAGCTACATAAAAACATATACACAAAAAATGTAGAGTTAATTAAAACACATAATTAATGCTATATACCTTTTTTTTTTTTTTAAGGTAACCGTTTTTGAGATATTCCGAATTATGCATTTCAATGTTAAGCCATTTAAACTTTTCACAAACGTGAAGACAACTTTCTTCTCGTTTGTTTATTTCTGGCAAGTAAAGAGATTGATATTCCAATTGTTTCACATAGCGACCGGCTTTTAAAGTACGAGACTATCGCTTTAACCTGTGCAATTTCTTATTTCTCTTCTACTTACAAGGAAGCTAGTAATGAGAATAATTCTGTTTATGTTTATTTTGATTAGCATGATGTAGATAACAGATTAATGCTTTGAATAAACAGTTGGTTTACCGGACAGCTACAGGACATCGTGTGAATGGAATGCATTAGAGTTTTTTTGTATTGGAACCGTGCAGAGCATTTATACTGCGACTTTAATTGCAATGTTATGCTTCTGGAAATTGTGACTCTCACATTGTTGCAATAAAAGTCCAATTCATTATGTAGCAAAACACATTCATAATTGTGTTTCTGCACGAGCGATATCGTATTGCTATTAGAAAAATCTGATGTGTACCATTCACATGACTTTCTCTATATCCCTGCAACAAATTATTCTTTAAAAGCTTATACTTCTATTTACTTTATACTAATCAGAAAAAATTAGCAGAAATAGTCTAATTACTTGCTTCCTTGTAAGTAGAAGCGAAATAGGGACTACCATAGGTTAAAGTGATAGTCAAAAACTATTTCCTATGTCAATGAAGTTCCTTTGTTTACATGGATAGGAGTTGACAAGTTCCTGTATGAGAAAAGGATAGTTTTTCATAGCAGAAACCAAAAATAAGGAATGTCTCAAAAACGACGAACTCCACGAAAAAAATGTATATAACATAAATTGTGTGTTTTAATATGCACTACATTTTTTGTGTAGTAAGTTTTTGTCCATACCTTACGGTTTAGCAGTTATTCAAAATTCAGTAAAATTCATCCAGAATAAACTACTCTTCAGAGACTATTCCCAGAAAATTCAAGATATACATTTTATTTGTCAGGTATTTAATATACGAAATTTTAATCAAAATCGTTAGAGCCATTTTTGAGTAAATCAAAATTTTCGAAAAAAATTCTATGTAAAGAGTTGTTGGGGGTGGGGGTATTTATCTCAAAATCTTCGTGTCGCATCCCTGGAACATACTAAACTTAAATACCAAGTTTGGTATTTTACCGACTTTTCGTTTTGAGTTATCGTGTTCACAGACACACGGACACACGGATACACACACACAGGGACCTTTTTTCTGAAAATGCTTTTTTTGGATACAGGGGGTACTAAAACATGTATTTCCTGTTAAATCTCGGTATCGAATTTTTGGGTGGAGTACAATACATTGTGTATACGGGGCTAGAGAAAGTAAAAATGATAATTAACCTTATAGCACTTGTACTTTTTGAGAACTTTTTGATTGTCGAGTTCACAAAGACATCCAATTCTGTAGCAGTATGTACAATGCTTTCAACAATGGACGTGACGATTATTGACTATATATTATTCAGTCTTAGTTTCACATTCCCATCCAAAACTTTTGAAAAATCATAAATTATATTTCTTAGTTATTCATACAATGCCACTTTGCACAATGGTTCTTTGCTTCTTGCTGCATCTTCCGTGAACTCAATTCGTAGTTTGCAATAATTCGACAGCTTATTTACCTTATGTTTAAGCATTTTTACTTTCTTTACGCTTACTCTGTACATATTGTATAGAGAAGGTATTGCACTCCACCCAAAAATTCTATACCGAGATTTTACCGGAAATATATGTTTTAGGGTCTCCTGTATCCACAAAAAATATTTTCAGAAAAAGGTCCGTGTGTGCGTGTCCGTGTATCTGTGAACATGACTCAAAAACGAAAAGTAGTTAAAATACCGAACTTGGGATTTAAATTTAGTATCTTCCAGGGATGCGACACGAAGATTTTGAGAAAAATCCCCCCTCCCTAAATTACCTTTTATATGGAACTTTTTTTCGAAAATTTTGATTTTTTCAAAAAGAGCTCTAACGATTTTGATAAAATTCCATATATTAAAGATATTTACCTGAAAAATAAAATATATAACTTGAATTTTCTGGGAATAGCCTCTGAAGACTACTTTATTCTGGATGCATTTTAGGCGTTTTACATAACTGCTAAACCGTAAAAGACGGACAAAAGCTTACCACACAAAAAATGTAGTCACATTAAAACACACAATTTATTTATATACATTTGTTTCGTGGAGTCGATCGTTTTTGAGATACTTTTCTCATACAGAAATTTGTCAACTTCTGTCCATATAAACAAAGGGATTTCAGTCACATACTAACCAGCTTTTGACTATCACTTTAACCTATGGGATTCCCTTATTTCGCTTCTACTTGCAAGGAAGCAAGTAATAAGATTACTTCTGCTAATTGTTCTCGATTAGCATGATGTAAATAGAATCATAAGCTTTTTAATAATAATTTGTTGCAGGGATATAGAGAAAGTCATGTGAATGGCACACATCAGATTTTTTTCTAAACCTTCTCCTTAAGATTATACTGCAGCAACACTACTAAGCGTCTCCCATTGTTGCAGAAAAAATCTGATGTGTACCATTCACATGACTTTCTCTATATCCCTGCAACAAATAATTCTTAAAAAGCTTATACTTCTATTTACTTTATGCTAATCAGAAAAAATTAGCAGAAATAGTCTTATTACTCGCTTCCTTGTAAGTTGAAGCGAAATAAGGGACAACCGTAGGTTAAAGTGATAGTCAAAAGCTGGTTGCTATGTCAATGAAGTTCCTTTGTTTATATGGATAGGAGTTGACAAGTTCCTGTATGAGAAAAGTGTACGTTTTTCATAGCAGAAACCAAAAATAAGGAATGTCACAAAAACTACGAACTCTACGAAAAAAATGTATATAACATAAATTGTATGTTTTAATGTGCTCTACATTTTTTGTGTAGTAAGTTCTTGTCCATCTCTTACGGTTTAGCAGTTATTCAAAATTTAGTAAAATTCATCCAGAATAAACTACTCGTCAGAGGATATTCCCAGAAAATTCAAGATATACATTTTATTTGTCAGATAAATATGTTTAATATACGAAATTTTAATCAAAATCGGTAGAGCCATTTTTGAGAAAATCGAAATTTTCGAATAAAGTTCCATGTAAAGGGTAGTTGGGGTTGGGGGGATTTTTCTCAAAATCTTCGTGTCGCATCCCTGGAAGATACTAAACTTAAATACCAAGTTTGATATTTTATCGTCTTTTCGTTTTTGAGCTATCGTGTTCAATGTCACACGGACACACACACACACATACACACGGACCTTTTTCTGATAATGCTTTTTTGGATTCAGGTGGTCCTAAAATATATACTTCCGGTGAAATCTCGGTATCGAATTTTTGGGTGAAATACAATACCTTCTCTAACCACTATGTACATTGTATTTACGGGTCTAGAGAAAGTAAAAATCTGATGTGTTCCATTCACATGACATTCTCTACATATCTGCAACCAATTATCTATTAAAATGCTTAGGCTTCTATTTACTTCAAGCTAATCGAGAAAAAAATAGCAGAACTAGTCTTATTACTTGCTTCCTTGTAAATAGAAGCGAAATAAGGAGTATCATGGGTTAAAGTGATAGTCAAAAGCTGGTTGCTATGTTACTCAAGTTTCTTTGTTTGTATGGACAAGGATTGACAAATTCCTGTATGAGAAAAGTATGTTTCTTAAAGGTGAATTCAAAAACAAGGAATAAATAAAAAAAAAAAAAACGATCAACTCCATGAAAAAATGTAAATAACATAAATTGTGTGCTTCAATGTGCTCTACAATTTCTCTGCAGTAAGTTTTTGTCCATCTATTACGATTTAGCAGTTATACAAAATTCTGTAAAATTCATCCAGAATAAAGTAGTCTTCAGAGGCTATTGCCACAAAATGCAAAATATACATTTTTTGTCAGGTAAATATCTTTAATATACGGTATTTAAATTCGAGGTAATGTGGTGGAGAAAACACACGAGTCATTAAAAAATATGTAATTTAATGTTTAATAACATACGTGACTGAAAGTTTGAAATTGTAAATAATAATGCTAGCTTTTTGAAATTTATACTACAGATGTAATATAATGCAAATAAGGTATAGTGCAAATTTCATCTATTTTTATCTAATGGTTTGGAGATTATGGTCAAATTTGTCTATGCCTTTATCACGACTCTAAAAAAGACCCTTGCGACAAACAGTTTAAATGTACATGTAATGTGTGTGGGTGTGTGTGTGCGTATCCGTGGACAGGATAGCTGAAAAACGAAAAAACAGTTAAATACCAAACTTGGTATTTAAGTTTGGTATCTTCCAAGGATGTGACACGAAAATTGTCAATAAAATCCCCCACCCCTAACTACCCATTTACATGGGAAATGTTTAAACAATTTTGCTTTTCTGAAAAATGCCTTCAACGATTTTGATTAAAACACCACATATTAAAGGCATTTCCATCACAAATAAAATATATATTTTCAATCTTCTAGGAATAGCTTCTGAAGACCTGTTTATTCTGGATGAATTTTTCTCTATCTTGCATAACTAGTAAAGCGTAAGAGATAGACAAAACCTTACTACACAAAAAATGTAGATTTCGTTAAAATGTAGATTTCGTGGAATTTATCCATTTTTGAGATATTCCTTGTTATTTGTTTCAGATTCGAAATACTTAAATTTTTCTCGCACGGAAAACTGTAAACTCCTGGCCCTGCATAGAAACGAATTTCACCCACTTGGCAACCAGCTTTTAAAACATTTGACTATCGCTTGAGCCTAGTGTATTCCCTTATTTACCTTCTGCTTACAAGGAAACAAGTAATTAAGACAATTTTTGCTAATGTTTATCTCGATTATCATGAATTATAGAGAAGAACACGGATTTTAACAATCATTTGTTGCAGTGATGTAGAGAAAGTGACGGAACGTATCAGATTTTACTTTATTTGATCTGGAGACGGGGAGTGTTCAATTTGCTGGCAACTCCCCAAGCTAGAGCGACCTAATAACCGACTTATAAAAGCAGGAAATAGTCGAGACCTAGAGATGAGTGGCTATTAAACGCAAGATAAAGTTTTTAAAGACGGGCTGAACCCAAAGGGACCACACGTTTTAGATTGACGTTCTTCGTAAGCTTAGGAACAGGTGCATCCACGGTACTGTACATACCGAGGGTAGGTACATCAACGTTATGCCGATGTCCCACGGTCAAAATTGGATCCAATTTTTACTTTCTCCATACGCACTATATATATATATATATATATATATATATATATATATATATATATATAGTGTATAGAGAAAGTATTGCACTCCACCAAAAATTCGATACCGAGATTTCACCGGAAATATATGTTTTAGGGTCCCCAATATCCAAAAAAAGCATTTTTACAAAAAGGTCCGCGCGCGCGCGCGCGCGCGTGTGTGTGTGTGTGTCCGTGTGTTCGTGTGTCCGTGTGTTCGTGTGTCCGTGTGTCTGTGAACACGATAACTCAAAAACGAAAAGTCGGTAAAATACCAAACTTGGTATTTAAGTTTAGTATCTTCCAGGGATGTGACACGAAGATTTTGAGAAAAATCCCCCTACCCCCAACTACCCTTTACATGGAACTTTTTTCGAAAATTTTTATTTTCTCAAAAATGGCTCTAACGATTTTGATTAAAATATTGTATATTAAAGATATTTACCTGGCAAATAAAATGTATATCTTGAATTTTCTGGGAATAGCTTCTAAAGACCTGTTTATTCTGGATGAATTTTGCTTAATTTGGCATAATTAGTAAACCGTAAGAGATAGACAAAAACTTACTATACAAAAATGAAGGCCTTGTTAAAATACACAACAATCAGATTTTTTTATACAACGTGAACGATGAGTACAATTTCTCTTTTCCATTCCCACGGGAGTGTGTATTGGTCCAAATATTTCTCGCATGGACATGAACAGCGAACCTAAATAATTGTGCGTTGCTGATCCTCAATTTATTATCATAGAAAGAAAAATAAAAGCAATAAAGAGGCGTTGGTGGACTAGACGATGACTGGAACGTAGGAATACAGGCCAAGGAAGAGGTGTACTACATATGCTGCAAACTGATACTCGTTTCTGACCATGTAAATTATTTTAACTTCCTTAGAATGGACGAAACTTTTTTTGGAAAATTGTTGTCCTTAGTTGGGGCAAAAATCGCTCGCCAAGACACAAATATGAAGCAGTCCATACCAGGAAATCAAAGGTAGCGTTTTTATATTTTGTTGAGAAAAGAAGGTTAAGTACAAATGGATCCGATAAAATACATTTGCAGGGGTTATAAATACCCGAGTCCTTATTTCATAAATCTCAGAATATGTATTTCAACCATAGCTCAGCAACTGTAACCACATAATTTAAGACAAAGTCTACAAGATACAGCCAAATTTCACACAAACAATCACGTTGGCGGGAAGGAAGACCCGGTCCTAGCTGCCATCTTATTACGTCATTACCATTGGTTGAATTCATACGTTTGGACCAAAAATTAGAAACCGCTGTTGTAGCAAACTGGAATTGGACCAAAAGTTAGGACGGAAATTGTATACAATGAAATTATCCGATGTCCCACGATCCAATTTGTAGTTTGAAGAGTATTTGACCAAAATATTTGACCGTAGGACATCGGCTTTAGTGTCTATCGTATGCAAAGGGATTTGTTTTATTATTTTTTTTTTTATGTTACTTAAAGTCATTTAACCTGGTAGGTCATATCGGACGATGAATGAATTGGTGAAATGAATCTCAAATGATGGAGGCCCATGGAGCTTAAAATTACTCGACATTCGTCTTCTCAGGATAAGGGAACACCCTTAAAAAAAACCTAGGCGAGTTAATTTAAAAAACCGGTGCATGAAAGTTACGTGGGGTTAACTAATTTTGTTTAGCTAATATGCGCTCATAATGGTGTGCTGAGCTCAGGTGTTGAAAGAATAAAAATCTGCTGTGTTCCATTCACATGACTTTCTCTACATCTCTGTAATAAGTTATTGTTAAAAAGCTTATTCCTCTATCTACTTTATATAATCGACATAAACATTAGCAGAAATTACTTGTTTTATTGTAAGTGGAAGGAAAATAAGGGAATGCATTAGGCAAAAATCTGATGTGTACCATTTAAATGACTTTCTCAATATCCCTGCAACAAATTATTCTTAAAACAGGTATACTTCTATTTACTTCATGCTAATCAGAAAAAAATTGCAGAAATAGTCTTATTACTCGCTTCCTTGTAAGTAGAAGCGAAATAACAGACAACCCTAGGTTAAAGTGATAGTCAAAAGATGGTTGCTATGTCAATGAAGTTCCTTTGTCTATATGGATAGGAGTTGACAAGTTCCTGTATGAGAAAAGTATACGTTTTTCATAGCAGAAACCAAAAATAAGGAATGTCACAAAATCGACCAACTCCACGAAAAAAATGTATATAACATAAATTGTGTGTTTTAATGTGCTCTACATTTTTATGTAGTAAGTTTTTGTCCATCTCTTACGGTTTAGCAGTTATTCAAAATTTAGTAAAATTCATCCAGAATAAACTACTCTTCAGATGCTATTCCCAGAAAATTCAAGATATACATTTTATTTGTCCGAAATTTTAATCAAAATCGTTAGAGCCATTTTTGAGAAAATCAAAATTTTCGAAAAAAGTTCCATGTAAAGGGTAGTTGGGGTGGGGGGATTTTTCTCAAAATCTTCGTGTCGCATCCCTGGAAGATACTAAACTTAAATACCAAGTTTGGTATTTTACCGACTTTTCGTTTTTGAGTTATCGTGTTCACAGACACACGTACACACGGACACACACACACACACACACACACACACACGGACCTTTTTGTGAGAATGTTTTTTTTTTAATATTGGGGACCCTAAAACATATATTTCCGGTGAAATCTCGGTATCGAATTTTTGGGTGGAGTGCAATACTTTCTCTATACACCATGTACATAGTGCGTATGGAGAAAGTAAAAATTCGGGGGCGTTTACTTGGAAAAGAAGAATATAATATGTTAAATTAAAAAATCTAATGTTTTGCACTCATGACTTATTCTAGGTGCTCTATAGACAAATTTCTTATAAAAAGTTATTTGACTGTCATTGCAAATCGCTTCTTTGCATGGTCAGGATTAGAACAAAAGAAAAACTGAAGCTTCCTGTCTGAGAAAAGTATAAGTACTTTACAATTGAAACCAATAATAAGGAATATCTCGAAAACGGTTACTTCCACAACAAAAAGCAAGGGACATAAATCATGTGTTTTGACGAGATCTATATTTTTTGTCTATTATTATCAAGTGTTTGTCTATTTCTTACGGTTTAGCTGTTAAACAAAAATTTATTCATAATAAACAGGACTTCAGAGACCATTCCCAGAAAAGTCAAGATACATATTTTATTTGGGAGGTAAATATCTTTAATGTACTGCATTTTAATCAAAATTGTAGAGCCATTTTAAGAAAATCAAAATTTTCCTAAATTTTGCCATGAAAATCTTTGTGTCGCATCCCTGGAAGGTACACAACCTAAATGCCAATTTTGGTAATTAAAAGTATTTTCGTTTTTGAGCTATGCTGTCCACAGATACACACATGGATCTTTTTCTAAAATGCTTTTTTGGTCTCAGGGAACTCCAAAACATATACAGGGTGTATATAAATGAATATCGGGGTTTTAACTCTTTATAATAT
Organism: Hymenopus coronatus; assembly: GCA_030762935.1. NCBI lineage: Eukaryota > Metazoa > Arthropoda > Insecta > Mantodea > Hymenopodidae > Hymenopus > Hymenopus coronatus. Next base: position 149,019,866 of record CM060881.1, on the reverse strand, counting down.
TTATTACATTCAACTTGCAGTTATGAATGACATGTCAAATGAAAAAGCAACTCAAACAGTTTTACCAAGAAGCTTATAAATGTTCAATATGACTACCCTTTGTCACACGGCACACATCAAGTCTATAGCCGAGTTCTTCCCAAACGTTGATAAGTAATTGTAGCAACAGCTGCTTCAATCCGGTTTCTTAATTCAGGGAGGTCAGCTGGTAGCGGAGGCACGTACACACGATCCTTGATGAAGCCCCAAAGGTAAAAATCGCATGGCGTTAGGTCAGGAGAACGTGGAGGCCATGCATAGCAAGCTCTTGTTATTGGGGCCCTTGCGGCCTATCCAGCGCTCGGGTACAGTGACGTTCAGCCAATCGCGTACTTCGTTAAGCCAGTGAGGTGGCACACCATCCTGCTGGAAAATAAAGTTCTCTGGCTCATTTTCTTCCAACTGAGGGAAGAGCCATTGCTCTAGTGTACCAAGGTAAGAAGTGCCAGTTACAGTAGGCTCACCAAAAACGAAAAGCCTATAAACTTTTCGCCGGGATACGGTACAAAAAACATTCACTTTAGGGGAATCTCGTATGCATTTGTAGCATCTCGTGAGGATTTTCTGAGCCCCAAATGCGCACATTATGAGTGTTAACATGTCCACTAAGGTGAAAGGTCGATTCATTACTGAAGACAACACGATCCACAAAATCGTCATGAAACAACATGTCGTTTGCGAATTTGGCACGTAATCCGTGGTCTGTCGGCTTTAGAGCCTGTAATAACTGTAAGCGGTAAGGACGTAGCTGTAAGGGTTTTCTTACAACTTTCCAAACAGTCGTCACAGGAATTTGTAATTCACGACTAGGCTACGAGTGAACGACTCTCTCACTCGCTCAACAGTCTCTTCACTTACTCCTGGTCGTTCCGTGCTCTTCCCTTTCCAAAGGCAGCCGGTATCTTCAAACTGATTATACCATCTACGAATGTTTTTATCACTAGGAGGATCACAACCAAACTCACTACGGAAAGCACGTTGCAAACTGCAAAACGTTTTCTGTTTACTAGTCGCCATATTTTGTGTGCAATTGTTTTTTGTCTATCACTTACGGTTTACTAGTTTGGGAAAAGTCATCTATAATGAAGCGATCTTCAAAGGCTTTTCCCAGAAAATTGAAGACACACGCTTTCTTTTACATGCAAATATCTTTACTATAGAGCATTTTAATCAAATCGTTAGAGCTATTTTTGAGAAAATCAAAAATGTCGAAATGTGTTCCAGGTTAAGGTTATTTTACCGTGGGAGGGGTTTTCTTTGGAAGATAGTAAACTCAGACTTTTCGATTATGAGTTATCGCTTTTACAGACATGTGGACGCACAAACACACACACACACACACACACACACACACACACACATTCGGACAAACACAAGGACATTTTTCTAAAAGTTTTTTTGTATTCAGGGAGTCTCAAAACATGTATTTCCGGTGAAATCTTGGTAGCAAATTTTTGGGTGCAATACAATATGTACCATCTCTATATACTATGTACATATTACGTGTACAGAAATTAAAAATCTGATGTGTTCCATTCACAGGACTTTCTCTACATCGCTGTGACAAATTATTGTTCAAAAGCATATTCTTCTATCTTCTTCATTATATTCAAGCTAAACATTAGCAGATATTGTCTTAATTACTTGCTTCCTTCTAAGTAGAAGGAAAATAAGGGAATGCACTAAGCTAAAACGATAGTCAAATATTTTAAAAGGCGGTTGCCATATGGATGAAATCCGTTTCTCTGCAGGGCCAGGAGTTTACAACTTTCCGTGTGAGAAAAGTTTTAAGTATTTTAAAATTTAAATAAATAATGAGGAATATCTCGGAAATGGTCAATTGAACAAAGGAAAGGTATAGGACATAAATTGTATGTATTAACGTGATTTTTTTGTGTAATAAGTTTTTGTCTATATCTTACGGTTTAGCAGTTATGCAAAATTAAAAAATCTTATGTGTTACACTCACATGACTTTCTCTAGCTGTTCTACAAATTTCATACATAAGATTCTTCTTCTCTCTGCACCTTGCTAATCGTGGTACTCATTAACACAATGTTCTTATTATTTAGTTCCATATAAGTAGGAAGAAAATAAGGGAATACACTAGGCTAAACCAATAGTCAAATGTTTTAAAAGCTGTCGTTATGCGATTGTCATTACAAATCGCTTCTTTTCTTGGCCAGGAGAAGAACAAAAGAAACACGGACACTCCCGTCTGAGAAAAGTGTAAGTAGTTCACAACTGAAACTAATAACAATGAATACCTCGAAAACGGTAAGCTCCACGAGAAAAATGTATATGACATAACGTGTGTATTTTAATAAGACCTAAATTTTTTGATGAGTAAGTTTTTGTCTATCTCTTACGGTTTACTAGTTATGCCAAATTAAGCAAAATTCATCCTGAATAAACAGATCTTCAGAAGCTATTCCCAGAAAATTCAAGATATACATTTTATTTGTTAGATAAATATCTTTAATATATGATATTTTAATTAAAATTGTTAGAGCCATTTTTAAGTAAATCAAAATTTTCGAAAAATTTCTATGTAAAGGATAGTTTAGGGTGGGGGGATTTTTCTCAAAATCTTCGTGTCGCATCCCTGGAAGATACTTAACTTAAATACCAAGTTTGGTATTTTAGCTACTTTTCGTTTTTAAGTTATTGTGTTCACAGACAGACGGACACATACACACACGGACCTTTTTCGGAAAATCCTTTTTTTTTGGATACAGGGGGTCCTAAAACATGTATTTCAGGTGAAATCTCGGTATCGAATTTTTGGGTGGAATACAATACTTCTCTATCCCTATGTACATTGTACATATGGGGCTAGAGAAAGTAATAAAAATCATCCAGAATAAAGAAGTCTTCAGGGGCTATTGCCAGAAAAGTCAATATATACATTGTATTAGTCATGTAAATATCTTAAATAGGTATAAGATATTTAAATTATTTTAAATAATATTATTTATATCTTTTAGTCATTTTTGAGAAAATCAAAATTTTTGAAAATTTTATCATCTAAAGGGTAGTTTGGCGTCGGGGGGGATTTTCCTGAAAATCTTCGTGTCGCATCCTTTAAAGATACTGAACTGAACTGAAATTCAAGTTTGGTGTTTAATGGACTTTTTGTTTTTGAGCTATGCTGCACCCAGACACACATACACAGGCACACACATACATACAGACAGACACAGACAGTTAGACACACTCAACTTTTTCTAAAAATGCTTTTTATTTTTATTCAGGGGACCCAAAACATGTATTTCCGGTGAAATCTCGGTATCGAATTTTTGGGTGCATTACAAAACCTTTTCTATACACTATATAGTACGTGTAGAGAAAGTAAACACGGCGGCAGTTTATTGAATATAGCTATGCACACCAGCCTCGACTTCGTTCTCTATGGCACAAGTAGCGTTCATTGCCATATCGATCGCGGCTGCAAGAATTTATCGTTTAGGTAATTAACCTGAACATGTTCTATCAGCAATTAAGCCTCCAGGCTCCCATTAGAAGCTAAGCGTCATTATATGAGGGCGTATTTTGTAAAATTATCCTAGAGAGGCATCCTGTTGTTACAAATATTGCATAAGCTAATTTGAACGATAAAATCTATAATTCACCTTGGTCCATCCATTCATATTGAGCCTCAAACTTATGCTACGTAGTGGCTAGAGAAAATATTGTATTCCGCCCAAAATTATGATGTCGGGATTTCACCGAAAATATATGCTTTAAGGACCCCTGAGTCCGAAAAAAGTATTTTTAGAAAAATGCATCTTCTTGCGCGCACATGCGCGTCTGTGGGTAGCATCGCTCAAAAACAAAAAGACAGTTAAATACCAACTTGGCATTTTTGTTTAGTATCTTCCAAGGATACAACATGAAGATTTTCAAGAAAATTCCCCACCACAAATCACCCTTTACAAGGAAAAAAAAAATCTGACGTGTTCCATTCAGAAGACTTGCTCTACATCTCTGCAACAAATCATTTTTTTTTTATTGTTTCATTTGTATAGCCCCCTTTAACATCAATGGTCATATCGGGGGCTTTCACTTGTGAAACTGTAGTTTCGGAGCAATAGGTATATTACTAAACACTCTCACATTCATACTTCCAGACTCTATAGGGGATAGGGAATAATTCCGGTTAAAGAAAACTTCCCCGCCCCAGCCGGGAATCGAACCCTGGACCTCCGGATGAGAAGTCAGCTCGCTGACCACTCGACCATGGAGGCAGTCTAACAAATTATTGTTAGAAAGCTTATGCTTCTATTTACTTCATGCAGAGAAAAAATAGCAGAAATAGTCTTATTACTTGCTTCCTTGTAAGTAAAGGAGAAGGAAGGGAGTACCATAAGTTAAACTGATAGTCATAATCTGGTTGCTATGTGACTGAAGTTCCTTTGTTTTTGTGGACAGGAGTTGACAAATTCCTGTATGAGAAAAGTGTTTTTAAAGTTGAAACCAAAAACAAGGAATATCTCAAAAACTATCAACTCCACGAGAAAATGTATAGAACGTAAATTGCGTGTTTTAACATGCTCTACATTTTTTGTGCAGTAAGTTTTTATCCATCTCTTACGGTTTAGCAGTTATACAAAATTCCGTAAAATTCATCCAGAATAGTCTTCAGAGACGGTTCCCAGAAAATTCAAAATATATATACATTTTGTTTGTCAGGTAAATATCTTTAATATACGATATTTTAATCAAAATCGTTAGAGCCATTTTTGAGAAAATAAAAATTTTCGAAAAATATTTCCATATAAAGGGTAGTTAAGGGTGGGGGATTTTCTTGAAAATCTTCGTGACGCATCCGTGAAAGGTACCAAACCTAAATACCAAGTTTGGTTTTTAACAGACTTTTCGTTTTTGAGCTATGCTGCCCACACACACACACACAACAAACACACACAAACACACAGACACACACGGACATTTTTCTGAAAATGTTCTTTTTGTACTCAGGGGGTCTCAAAATATGTATCGGGAATCGAATTTTTGGGTGGATTACAATATCTTCTCTTTACACTATGTACAGAGTACGTGTAGAGAAAGTAAAAATTGAAATGTTTGCTTTTCTCAAAAATCGCTCCAACGATTTTGATTAAAATGCCGTATATTAAAGATATTTACATCACAAATAAAATGTATATCTTGAATTTTCTAGCAATAGCCTCTGAAAACTACTTTATTCTTTATGACTTTTGCAGAATTTTCCATAACGGTTAAACCGTAAGAGAGAGAGAGAGAGAGAGAGAGAGAGAGAGAGAAACTTATTACTCAAAATATGTAGAGACCGTTAAGATACCTAATTTATGTCATATACTTCTTTATTGTAGAGTTGATCATCTTCGAGATATCCCTTGTCATTAGTTTCAATTTTAACCACTTAACTTTTCTCAAATGGGACCGTGCAAAGCGAACCGAACCTCAACTGTTTCTCATAGCGACCAGTTTTAAAATATTTTGCTATTGATTTAGCCTAGTGTATTCCCTTATATCGCTTTTATTTACAAGGAAGCAAGTAATAAGACTAATTGAGCTAATATTTTTCTCGATTAGCATAACGTAGATAAAAGAAATTTCTTTTGTAAGAATATTTGTATACGGAACAGCTAGAGGATAGAGAAAGTATTGTATTCTACCCAAAAATTCGATGTCGAGATTTCACAGGAAATATATGCTGTAAGGTCACTTGAGTCTGAAAAAAGCATTGTTAGAAAAGGGTCTGCGTGTATGTCTGTGGACAGCATAGCTCTAAAACGAAAAGACCGTTTAATAACAAACTTGGTATTTATCTTTAGTATCTTCCAGGGATGCGACACGAAAATTTTCTAGAAATTCCCCGCCCCCCCCCCCATAAACTACCCTTTACATGGCAGCAATTTTTAATTTTTTTCCCTCAAAAATGATTCTAAGGATTTGGATTAAAATACCGCATATGAAAGATATTTATATCCCCAATAAAATGTATACTTTGAATTGTCGGAATAGCTTCTGAAGACCTCTTTATTCTGGATGAGTTTTGCAGAATTTTGCATAACGATTAAACCGTAAGGGATAAAGAAAAAACATACTGTACAAAACTGTAGATCTCGTTGAAACACATAATATATGTCATATACTTTTTATGTAGAGTTTACCGTTTCTGAGATACTCCTTTTTGGCTTAAATTTTTAACTACTTAAATTTTTCTCAAACGGGAAGTGACGTTTTGATTCATCTCTCTTGTTTTACTGCGGGCCATGCAATGCGCCCGAACTTCAATTGTTTCACATAGGACCAGATTTTAAAAGATTTCACTATGGATTTAGCCCAGTGTATTTCCTTAAATCCTTTCTACTTACAAGGAAGCAAATAATAAGACAATTTCTGCTAAAGTTTCTCTTAATTGGCAAGTCGTATATAAAACATTAAATCTTTGTATGGGAAGTAGTTTGTGTAACAGTTACAGAAATTCAAGTGAATTCTTGACAGGTCGGGATTCGGCTCCATGTGTCAGGATCAGTCTTAGCATTGTCTTATGTACAGAGTGATTTATATAGAACTGACACATTTCTTTCTTTAATTATTCCGTTGGTAATTCATTCAATGACCCAACTTTAGCATCAAATTAAGCAGAATGTTTTGGAGTTTCGATTCCTTGTCACTAGATGCGCAGATGTTTATGTTTTATTCCTAATTGCATTGTTGGTAGCTGTTTCGACATTTTGTTCTTATAGTCAACGTGAAAATGCAGTACGATGTAGAGCTGAGTCAAGGATATTTTCAGCAAGATGGCGCTACATGCCATACATCAAATGAGTCCATGAACCTAATTGCAAGTTTCTTTGACGACTGGATAATTTCCAGGAACCTGTGGCCCCGTAATCTCCGGATTTGTCATCGCCGGACTTCTTTCTATGAGGTTACTTATAAGACAGGGTTTGCGCCACACTCCCCAGACATTGGACGATCTGAAGCACATCACAAAGGAGATTCAAGCTATTGACAACAGAGTCCTCCAGCGAGTGGCCGTTACATGGAGCGACGTGTTGAGTTGTGCCTTATGCAGAATGGAGGGTATTTTCAACATTTGCTATAGAGGTAAATAATCTCCCAAAAATTCCTCTACAATTTAGGTATAATAAGTTGTCGCTGACATAACACGTTTTGAAACAATTAGGTAAAGAAAGAAATCTGTCAGCTCTATATAAATCAGCCTGTATTTTAATTTCCCCTTCTTTACTAAGATATTTATTTTTACAAGCTACATCTCCGAAACTACATTACTTGCTCGATGATTCCATTCTACTTTTAATTTACACCTTAGCGTCTCCTTGAATATTACTTTAGTTTTCCCTGTTGAGATTGTGGTGTTATATAATTTGAATGACATACACATTTTTGCATTAATATCTATTAATTTTCTTTGGACTCTGCATCTGCTCTAAATATCACACCAAAAATATTGTGTTTTATGCAATTTAAAAAGACAGAAACATTGGCAGTCATTATGTGTTTGTTGAAATGCTCAATTATTAAATTGAAGGTTAAACAGCTTATTCCTATACAGGTGAGATATAAGTCCACCAACAAATTTCAGACTGGAAATGTAGCACAAAAGTTCAAATCACCTTGTGTCTGATGCATAGTTTCCACGATAGATGGCACTGACGACTTTCTCTCATAATTTGCAGTGTGAGTTTTATGTATTGCAGATGGTGTGATTTAAGCAACGTAGAAGCACAGTTGTCCGGTATTCATTCCAGGAACAAGCCGATGGTGTAGCACTGTTGTCCGGTATTCATTCCAGGAAAAAGCCAGTGGTAAAGCACAGTTGTCCGGTATTCATTCCAGGAACAAGCCGGTGGTGAAGCACTGTTGTCCAGTATTCATTCCAGGAACAAGCCGGTGGTGAAGCACTGTTGTCCGGTATTCATTCCAGGAACAAGCCGTTGGTGTAGCACTGTTGTCCGGTATTCAATCCAGGAACAAGCCAGTGGTAAAGCTCAGTTGTCCGGTATTCATTCCAGGAACAAGCCGGTGGTGAAGCACTGTTGTCCGGTATTCATTCCAGGAACAAGCCGGTGGTGAAGGACTGTTGTCCGGTATTCATTCCAGGAACAAGCCAGTGGTAAAGCTCAGTTGTCCGGTATTCATTCCAGGAACAAGCCGTTGGTGAAGCACTGTTGTCCGGTATTCATTCCAGGAACAAGCTAGTGGTGAAACACTGTTGTCCGGTATTCATTCCAGGAACAAGCCGGTGGTGAAGCACTGTTGTCCGGTATTCATTCCAGGAACAAGCCGGTGGTGAAACACTGTTGTCCGGTATTCATTCCAGGAACAAGCCGATGGTGTAGTAGTGTTGTCCAGTTATTCATTCCAGGAACAAGCCCGTGGTGAAGCACTGTTGTCCGGTATTCATTCCAGGAACAAGCCGATGGTTTAGCACTGTTGTCCGGTATTCAATCCAGGAACAAGCCAGTGGTAAAGCTCAGTTGTCCGGTATTCATTCCAGGAACAAGCCGATGGTGTAGCACTGTTGTCCGGTATTCAATCCAGGAACAAGCCAGTGGTAAAGCTCAGTTGTCCGGTATTCATTCCAGGAACAAGCCGATGGTGTAGCACTTTGTTCCGGTATTCGTTCCAGGAACAAGCCGATGGTGAAGCACTGTTGTCCGGTATTCATTCCAGGAACAAGCCGGTGGTGTTCCTGTATGGCCAAGCAGGTGGAAATGATCGAGATGCAGCATGGATGTGTGTGTATGCGTACCTATAGACAGTATCACCCACAGAACTTTTGAGCCATTTTCGGCGTCTGTAAGAGCATGGTACAGCGAACGTACAGTCTGATCGCGGACTGTGCATACACCAGATGTGGAGGAACATGTTCTCCAAGTTATTAAACAACTCTGGCACAAGCTCCAGTCAATCAGCTCGCCAACATTGTGTGAGACAAAGAACGGTTGTCTGTATCCTATATGGCAAACGCTATTATCCGTATCATCTCCAAAGTATGCACGTGTATGTTATTACCGACGGGAAAGATTCTATCGCTGATTTGTGCAACAGACCAGCCTCATTATAGAATTTCTGTTTTCACCAATGAATTGATTGACCTTTAGTTGGAGAAGCATCATTAATCTGCATAATGACATCTGTAGACTATAGAAAATCCTCACGGCATAGTTGAAGCTCTCATCAGCAGCGTTTCAATATCAGTGTTTGGATAGTAATTCTTCCACAATACCTACATGTAGAAAACGATCTAAACTTCCTGCAATACTTTGCCTCCATTGCTGAGAATCTGCCTTTGACAGTATGACAGGTTGCAACACGATGGAGCGCTTCCGCATTAATATTCGACTTCCCCAGACGTTGGTTAGGATGTGGACAGTTTTATTGCATAGCTTCCTCGATCACCAGATTTAAATCCTCTGGAATTTTACCTGTGAGGGATCTAAATAGCAGTGTCAAAGCCCGCAAAGGTAGTGTAGTGGTAGCAATGGTGCCTCACATTAACATGTCGTGAGTTCGAATCTCTTTTAGGGTGTGTTACCTGGATAAGGGTTTTTTCGGGGTTTTCCCTTATCCTGAGAAGACAAAATCGAGTAACTTTAAGCTCCATTCACCCCGAGATCATTTGAGCATCATTAAAAAAGCACAAAAAAAGAAAACAACAGTGTACACGACGAGCCTGTCCCTGATGTTCAGAACATTCAACAGCGTATCCATGTAGACTGCCATGATATTCGGTCGCAACCTGAAACAAGCGAACGAGTGAAGCAACGGCGTATGAACGTGTGCATTGTGATGGGACAAGAATAACACGACAGTTATTTTAAAACAGTTTCATCGACACAACAACTATTTGAAACAGTTTCACCACTAAAACTGTTTTATAAAACACTTATTACGCAGTGGTTTGTCATTGCTTCCAAAATATACCGCAAGGTGCGCCTTTGTACCTTGTAGCGTGCGGCCTGATATTATCTGTAAAATTCGAATGTACTAATAAAACTCGTTAACACGCAACAATGCTTTGATTCCATAATTTGAAAATGTCCTCTTCAGTGTACCTAGTGAGTGGTTATATTTGGTACGTTGTGTTTTTATCAATGGACTGTATTTATCTCAATAGTATTTGGTGGTACACAACATGTCTGCAGCCGCTCTGCAGCTGATCAATGCGGTGAAACAGTTAAGGGAATTTCTGTTGCACGAAACTGTTATTTCGAAACTGTTTCGTGGTTGCAACTGATTCGCAAAAAGAACAACTCTTCCCACCACTGCATTGCATCCCATGTTGGCTATTTTGAACATCTATTTCGATATAGATAGCATTCAGGCCATGCGTACTGAATGTAGGTCTTTTTGATTGATGTCTTTCTTCAGTCTCATCTTCCCTGGAAACTATGCATTTCCGGGCAGCAGCGATCTGAACTTATGTGCTCCATTTCCAGCCAGGAAATATGAAGTTTGTCGGAGAACTTCAAACTTACCCAATATTATTAGATCCGGTTGAAAAATTAAATGCCACATCCGGGATGCCCTATATGTTGAAGAGAGCTGTTTAAGATTCTGTCTGTCCAGTACAACGGAATGAGCCAGTATGCCTGTCTAAGCAGAATCACAAATTGCAATGTCAATAAAAGTACGTAATTCTTAACCATAAGCATGACTAAGTATTCCTTCTATGTGAATAGTTCCCTGCAAAGGATACTCTTATTATATTATTATTATTATTTTGTTTGTTTGTTTATTTGTTAGGATATGGATTTGTTGAATGACTGCTTAAATTTTACTCTTTCTTGCTAATCGATTCCGCATTAGCGGAATGTAGGATAGGAGTTGGAAAGGTAGAGAATTTTTACTTTCTCTAGTCCCGTATAAACAATGTACATAGGGATAGAGAAGTATTGTATTCCACCCAAAAATTCGATATCGAGATTTCGCCGGAAATATGTTTTAGGGTCCCCCGTATCCAAAAAAAGCATTTTCACAAAAAGCTCTGTGTGTGTGTGTGTGTGTGTGTGTGTGTGTGTGTGTGTCCGTGTGTCCGTGTGCCTGTGAACACGATAACACAAAAACGAAAAGTCGATAAAGCACCAAACTTGGTATTTAAGTTTAGTATCTTCCAGGGATGCGACACGAAGATTTTGAGAAAAATCCCTCCACCCCAAACTACCCTTTACATGGAACTTTTTTCGAAAATGTTGCTTTTCTTTAAAATGGCTCTAAAGATTTTGATTAAAATATCGTATATTAAAGATATTTAGCTGAAAAATAATATGTATATCTTGAATTTTCTGGGAAAAGCTTCTAAAGACCTGTTTATTCTGGATGAATTTTGCTTAATTTGGCATAACTAGTAAACCGTAACAGATAGACAAAAACTTACTATACAAAAATGTAGGTCTTGTTAAAATACACAAGTTATGTCATATACATTTTTCTCGTGGAGCTTACAGTTTTCGAGGTATTCATTGTTATTAGTTTCAGTTGTGAAGTACTTATACTTTTCTCAGACGGGAGTGTGCGGTTTTCTTTGTTCTACTTCTGGCCAAGAAAAGAACGGATTTGTAATGACAATCGCATAACGACAGCTTTTAAAACATTTGACTATTGGTTTAGCCTAGTGTATTCCCTTATTTCTTTCCTACTTATAAGGAACTGAATAATAACAACATTGTGCTAATGAGTACCTCAATTAGCAAGATGCGGAAAGAAGAATAATCTTATGTAAGAAGTTTTGTAGAACCGCTAGAGAAAGTCATGTGAGTGTAACACATCAGATTTTTTCAGTCTGCCTCTACTTTTCCATGTACTGACCCCAAGGCCACGCTCGCTAAAGTGCCTTGCTTTGGCGCAGGGCATCGTGGGTTAGAGTGCCGACTTAGGCATGGATGTTTGTGTGTTTTTACATGTGTAGCAAAGGAAATGTAGACAACTAGCAAAAAGAAAATCTGATGTGTTCCATTCACATGCCTTTCTCTACATCTCTGAAACAAATTATTCTTATGCTTTTGTTTACTTAATGCTAATCGTGAAAAAATTAACAGAAAAAATCTTATTACTTGCTTCCTTGTAAGTAGAAGCGAAACAAGGGAGCACCACAGGTTAAAGTGATAGTCGAAAACTGGTTGCTATGTGACTGAAGTTCCTTTGTTTATATGGACAGGAGTTGACAAATTCTTGTATGAGAAAAGAATAAGTTTTTAAAAGCTGAAAGCAAAAATAAAGAATGTCTCAGAAACGATCTACTCGACGAAAAAACAATTATATAACATAAATGTTGTGTTTTAATGTGCTCTATATTTTTTGCGTGGTAAGTTTTTGTCTATCTCTTACAGTTTAGCAGTTATGCAAAATTCCGTAAAATTCATCCAGAATAAAGTAGTCTTCAGAGGCTATTCCCAGGAAATTCAAGATATACATTTCATTTGTCAGGTAAATATCTCTAATATACGATATTTTAATCAAAATCGTTACAGCCATTTTTTAGAAAATAATTTTTTTGAAAAAAGTTCCATATAAAGGGTAGTTTGGAGTGGGAGGGTTTTCTTGAAAATCGTGTCGCATCCTTGGAAGATGCCAAACCTAAATACCAAGTTGGGTATTTAACTGCCTTTTCGTTTTTGAGTTATGCTGCTCACAGACACACACACAAACACATACATGGACATTTTTCTATAAATGCTTTCTTTGGATTAAGGGGGTCTCAAAACATGAAATTCCGGTGAAATTCGTTATCGAATTTTTGGGTGCATTACAATACCTTCTCTATACAATATGTACATAGTACGTGTAGAGAAAGTAATAAAGGAATACAGCGATGGAGTCCTGACAAGTTTCGGGAACCGTATTTTGACAAAAAAAATTTACTATTTCTGTTGTCATAGATATTCTTTGTAATCTGTGCAATTGTATAACATTCGTAATGGAGAGCAAGTTGAAATTACTCCTTCACAACACATACATACAATTTACTTTTGACTGCCTCCTAAGTCGACCCAGAGGTCCAGGGTTCGATTCCCGACTGCAGTGCGGAATTCTTCTTTAACCAGAATTATTCCCTATCCCCCACAGAATCTGGAAGTGTGTGTGTGTGTGTGTGTGTTTGAAGAAAGTAAAACGATTTAAACCCAACGTAAAGAACATAAAGACCACGAATTGTTTCTAATGCAAAACCCAAGATATGAACTTAGATGTTAAAGGGGGCAATATAAATGAAAGAATAAAAAATATTATAATAAGCAACAAGGTATGATTTGTTTTGAGTTGTATGTCGCGATGAGGCAGGTTCTGTCCTATTTGAGTGCCCGCCCGAAAGCAGTGTACCAACAGCGAACCCATCCACAGGCAACTGGGTCAAGAGGCATTAACTCAAGTGGATTCACACGCGCTAGGTGGTGCTCCACCTGCATTTCTCTCTGGACCGCATCATTCAGCGCTGTTTTATACACCACTGCACATGAGAAAATCTCTCTTACCTTTCATTTTTCGTTCATAATACACATTCTTTGTCAATTTTACTTACTATACACGTACTATCTACATAGAGTACAGAGAACGTATTGTATTCTACCCAAAAGTTCGATACTGAGATTTCACAGGAAATATATATTTTGGGCCCCCTGAATCAAAAAAAAGCGTCCGCCTGTGGTCTGTCGAAAACGAAAAGACCTTTAAATACCAAAGATGCGACACAAAGATAAAAAAAAAAAAAAAAAATCGTCCCAAACCAACTACCCTTTACATGGAAAATTTTTCTAAAATTTTGATTTTATCAAAAATGGCTCTAACTACGAGGTACGTCCAGAAAGTAAGTTCCGTTTCAATTTATCTCCGCTGCTGCGCTGCGATCGCAGTTCCGCACATGTGCGGTAGACGCTCTGTATCAAGGAGAAGAAACGTGCGCCATTCTGAGATCGCTGTCAGCCACATACGCTTTGTTGTGCTTGTTTACAATGTCGGTGTTGATTGAAAATCCCGCCGCTTGTGAAATCAGATCTGTGATTCGTCTTCTGAATGCTAGGAAAGTGAAATCAATTGAAATTTATCGGCAAATTTGCAAAGTTTGCGGACAAAATGCGATGAGTAATTCAATGGTGAGAAGATGGGTCCGACAGTTCAATGAAGGATAGTGAAGTGCACGATGGAGAACGAAGTGGGCGTCCATCTTTGGTTACAGAAGAACTGGTTCACGCGATTGATGACAAGATCCAGGAAAACTGCAAGTTTACAATTAGTGCTTTCGCTATGGAATTTCCCCATAGCTCACGATCATTAATTCATGAAATTGTTACCGAAAAACTGAAATTTCGTAAACTTTGCTCACGTTGCAGATTCTTACTGAGCAACAGACTGCAAACTTCTATGAAGAAGGTATACAAAAAGTTGTGCCACGCTATGACAAATGCCTGCAAAATTTCGGCAGTTATGTGGAGAACTAGTTTAAGAGTTGCAGAATTTTGTGCAATAAATAATTATTCTGTATCTGTACACAATTTAATTTTATTACCAAACGGAACTTAATTTCTGGACGTACCTCGTATTTTGATTTAAACCTCTTATATTTAAGATATTTACCTGCCAAATAAAATGCATATCTTGAATTTTCTGAAAATATCCTCTGAACACTTCTTTATGCTGGATGATTTTATTGAATTTTGCATAACTGGTAAACCGCAACAGATAAACAAAAACTTATTACACAAAAAAATGTAGATCACGACAAAACACACAATGTCATATACTTTTTTCGTGGAGTTGGCCGTTTTCGAGATATTCCTAGTTATTAGTTTCAGCTTTAAAAAACTGATACTCTTCTCATACAGGAATCTGTTAACTCCTATCCATGCAAACAAGGGAACTTCAGTCACATACCAACCAGCATGACTACCAACTTAAACTATGGCACTCCCTTATTTCGCTTCTACTAACAAGGAAGCAAGTAATAAGACTATTTCTGCTATTTTTTTTTTCTCGATTAACATTTAACATTAATTTGTTGCAGAGATATAGAGAAATTCATGTACATGGAACACATTAGATTTTTTTTCGTTCGTAATATATAATGTTTTCCATATTCTTTGTCAATTTTTACTTTCTCTACACGTAGCATGAGAAGGTATGGTATTGCATCAAAAAATTCGATACCGAGATACATGTATTTCACCGAAAATACATGTTTTGGGTCCCCCTGAATCCAGAAAAAGCATTTTCACAAAAAAAGTGTGTGTGTGTGCGTGTGTGTCTGTGGACAACATAGCTCAAAAACGAAAAGACCGTTAAATAACAAACTGGTATTTAAGTTTATCTTCAAAGGATGCGGCACGAAGATTTAAAAAAAAAAACTCTCCGAACTACCCCTGGAAAAAAATTCGAACATTTTTTATTTTCTCAAAAATAGCTCTAACGATTTGGATTAAAATCTATTATATTTAAGATATGTTCATGACAAATAAAATGTATATCTTGGATTTTCTGGGACTAGCCTCTAAAGACCTCTTTATTCTGGATGATTTTTATTGAATTTTGCATAACTGGTAAACCGTAGGAGATTGACAAAAACTGATTACACAAAAAATGTTGATCACGATAAAACACAATTTATGTCATATACACTTTTTTCACGTAGTTGAACGTTTTCGAGATATTCCTTGTTATTGATTTCAGCTTTAAAATACCTGAACTTTTCTCATACGGGAGCTTGTCAACGCTTGGCCACGCAAAGAAACGTATTTCAATCCCATAGCAACCATATTTTAAAACATTTGACTGTCGTGTGGCCTAGTGTATTCTTTTATTTCCCTTCTACTTATATAGGGACTAAGTAATAAGACCGTTTCTGCATTAAATAGTTAGAACAATAAGTTTATTAACAATAGTTTGTTAGAGAGATGTAGAGAAATTCATATGAATGGAGCAGATCTGATTTTTTTATTGTAGCTTTCGCTGGTAATTGAGATTTGTCAGTCTCGGACCAGATTCCTCCGCTGAATAAATTTTAGTGAGGCACTTGTATTATCCGGGGGAAAAATGGAGTCTATGTTGTATAAATTCACTCTACTCATCTCCTCTCTCTCTGTTCTTTTAAGTCTTCAAGAGTTTAATTCATGCAGTGGTTAACTTTGAAACCCGGAAATTAAAAGTGCACTATAAGTCGACTTTAAACCTACGATATATCGGAATACTTGTGATGGCCTTCAAATGAAACACACGTGAAAATTTAATGGCTCTTCGGGCATATTGCCAATGTAGTTCAATGCTAAAGCATAGTGGAAGATCCGTATTTACGTCACATCCGTTATACTCAAATTTTCAAGTCTGATTCAAAATTATACATATGTTACTTAGACATCAAACACTGAGTATCATCGTTATATAATTTGGCAATTCTGGGTTTTTTGAAACATTTGTGAAACTTACTTTCGGTTTGCGCGCCAGCTCACTGCAAGGTCTTAAATCGGGTTTTTTTTTTACTTTCTCTATACGTACTATGTGCATAGAGAAGGTATTGTATTACACCCAAAAATTCGATCCCGAGATTTCACCGGAAATATATGTTTCGAAACCCCTGAATCCAAAAAAAAAAACATTTTTAGAAAAATGTCCGTAAGTGTGTCTATCTGTCTGTGTGTGTGTGTCTGTGGGCAGCATAGCTCAAAAATGAAAAGATAAAATTGGTATTTAAGTTTGTTAGCTTCCAAGGATGCGACACGAAGATTTTAAGAACAAAAAATTCTCACACCCCCAACTACCCTTTATATGAAACTTTTTTCGAAATTTTTTATTTTCTTAAAAATGGCTCTAACGTTTTGATCAAAATCTCGTATATTTAAGATATTTATATGGCAAATAACATGCATATCTTGAAATTTCTGGGAATAGCATCTAAAGACATCTTTATTCTGAATGAATTTTGCTGAGTTTTGCTTAACTGCTAAACCGTAAGAGATAGACAAAAACTTTCTACGCAAAAAATGTAGATCACGTTAAAACACACACTTTATGTCATATACGTTTTTTAAGTGGAATTAATATTTCTGAGATATTCCTTGTTATTTGTTTCAGGTTTAAAATAGTTAGACTATTTTCACACGAAAAGTAGTAATTTCCAGGCCCTACATAGAAACGTATTTTAATCAAATGCCAACCAACTCTAAATTTTTTGTTGGTAAGTTTTTTTTTTTTTTTTTTTTTTTTTTTTTTTTTTTTTTTTTTTTCATTTCTTACATTTTAGCAGTTAGGCAAAATTCCGTAAAATTCCTCCAGAATAAAGTAGTCTTCAAAGGCTATTCTCAGAAAATTCAAGATATACATTTTATTTGTCTGGTAAATATTTTTAATATATGATATTTTAATCAAAATCGTTAGAGCCATTTTTGAGAAAATCAAAATCTTGAAAAAAATTTCCATGTAAAGGGTAGTTGGGGTGGGGCGATTTTTCTAAAAATCTTCGTGTCGCATCCCTGGAAGATACTTAACTTAAATACCAAGTTTGGTATTTTACCTACTTTTCGTTTTTGAGTTATCGTGTCCACACACACACACACACACACACACAGATTTTTTTTTTTTGCGAAAATGCTTTTTCTGGATACAGTTACCCTACAACATATATTTCTGGTGAAATCTCGGTATTGAATTTTTTGGGTGGAGTGCAATACCCTCTCTATACACTATGTTCATAATACGTGTAGAGAAAGTAAAAATCTGATATGTACCATTCACATGATTTTCTCTATATCCCTGCAACAAATTATTATTAAAAAGCTTATGCTTCTATTTACTTCATGCTAATCTAAAAAAATTAGCAGAAATAGTCTTATTACTTTCTTCCTTGTAAGTAGAAAGGAAATAAGGGAAGAGCATAGCTTAAAGCGATAGTCAAAAGCTGTTTACTATGTGACTGAAGTTTCTTTGTTTGTATGGACACGAGTTAAATTTCTGTATGAGAAAAGTTGAGATTTTCGATCCTGAAAACAAAAATAAGGAAGATCTCAAAAACGATCAACCCTAAGAAAAAAATGTATATAACATAAATTGTGTGTTTTAATGAGCTCTAAATTTTTTGTGTGGTAAGTTTTTGTCTATCTCTTACGGTTTAGCAGTCATATAAAACTCTGTAAAATTCACTCACAATAAAGCAGTCTTCAGAGGCTATTCGCAGAAAATTCAAAATATGCATTTTATTTGTCAGGTAAATATCTTTAATATGCGATATTTTAATCAAAATCGTTATAGCCATTTTTGAGAAAATCAAAATTTTCGAAAAAAGTTCCATGTAAAGGGTAACTTGGGGTGGGGGATTTTTCTCAAAATCTTCGTGTCGCATCCCTGGAAGATTCTAAACTTAAGTACCAAGTTTGGTATTTTACCGTCTTTTCGTTTTTGAGTTATCGTGTTCACAGATACACGGACACAAACACACGGACCTTTTTTCTGAAAATACTTTTTTGGGATACAGGGGACCCTAAAACATATTTCCAGTGAAATCTCGGTATTGAATTTTTTGGTGAAGTGCAATGCATTCTCTATACACTATGTACATAGTGCGTATAGAGAAAGTGAAAATAGCTCATGTAAAGGATAGTTTGGGTGGGAAGAGGGTTCCTTGCAAAATGTTCGTGTCATCTTTGCAAGGATCATAACTTAAATTATAATTTGATATTTAACGGACTTTTCGTTTTGAGCCATGCTGGTTATAAGTACGCGCGCACGCAGTTGCAGCCATGGACTTTTTTTCTAAAGTTGCTTTTTTCCTTTTTTTTGTTTTTTTTGTTTTTTTGTTTTGATTCAGTGGTCCTGAAAAGATATATTTCCAGTGAAATATCGGTATGGAAATGTTATATGGAACTCAATATTTTCTCTGGCTACCATGTACGTGATGTAGAATGTGAAAAAGAGCTCATATCTTGATTTCACTGCTGAGAATGTGGCTTTACCCCGTAAACATATTTTGTCCGGGAGATGTCACTGATAGGCTTTATTCAAATGGACCTTCTATGTTTAGTCTCACCAATGACACTTCACGGTTATTACGTTAAGTCAACAATGTTTGTGTTACACGAATGCAATTATTTACGTCAGATGAATGCGCTTCTCCAGGAAGACTTAATTGTTTAATCACCCTTAAGTTGTTTGCTTGAGGAAGGTTGTGATGCCCATCAACCACTCAAAGTTTAACTCGGCATAATTACTTCCAGCAAAACTGATGATTAGTTATCATTTATTCACTCTAAATGTTAAATATTATTTCCTAAAGTCTTAAACCGAATAAATTATGACACGAGAACTTTTAAATAACGGAATTCCAAGACTTTTAAAATGTTTAAAAACCATGGAAAGCACCTACAAATACGTGCAACACCTTGGGCATATAATGGAAGAACGTACACTAGGAGATAAAATATTTATGTAAATATTGTATAGCCTTATTTGGTGTTTGAGTAATTTATTAGTGTGTGTGTGTGTAGTTGTGTGTGCGTAGTTGTGTGTGTGTGTAGTTGTGTGTGTGTAGTTTGAGTGCGTAGTTGTGTGTGTAGCTGTGTGTGTGTAGTTGTGTGTGTAGTTGTGTGTGTGTAGTTTGAGTGCGTAGTTGTGTGTGTAGCTGTGTGTGTGTAGTTGTGTGTGTGTAGTTGTGTGTGTGTAGTTTGAGTGCGTAGTTGTGTGTGTAGCTGTGTGTGTGTAGTTGTGTGTGTAGTTGTGTGTGTGTAGTTTGAGTGCGTAGTTGTGTGTGTGTGTGTAGTTGTGTGTGTGTAGTTTGAGTGCGTAGTTGTGTGTGTGTGTGTAGTTGTGTGTGTGTAGTTTGAGTGCGTAGTTGTGTGTGTGTGTGTAGTTGTGTGTGTGTAGTTTGAGTGCGTAGTTGTGTGTGTAGCTGTGTGTGTGTAGTTGTGTGTGTGTGTAGTTGTGTGTGCGTAGTTGTGTGTGTGTGTAGTTGTGTGTGCGTAGTTGTGTGTGTGTAGTTGTGTGTGTGTAGTTGTGTGTGTGTGTAGTTGTGTGTGTGTGTAGTTGTGTGTGTAGTTGTGTGTGCGTAGTTGTGTGTGTGCGTAGTTGTGTGTGCGTAGTTGTGTGTGTGTGTAGTTGTGTGTGTGTAGTTGTGTGTGTGTGTAGTTGTGTGTGTGTAGTTGTGTGTGTAGTTGTGTGTGCGTAGTTGTGTGTGTGTGTAGTTGTGTGTGCGTAGTTGTGTGTGTGTGTAGTTGTGTGTGTGTAGTTGTGTGTGTGTAGTTGTGTGTGTGTAGTTGTGTGTGTGTGTAGTTGTGTGTGTGTGTAGTTGTGTGTGTAGTTGTGTGTGTGTAGTTGTGTGTGTGTGTAGTTGTGTGTGTAGTTGTGTGTGTAGTTGTGTGTGTGTGTAGTTGTGTGTGTGTGTAGTTGTGTGTGTAGTTGTGTGTGTGTAGTTGTGTGTGTGCGTAGTTGTGTGTGCGTAGTTGTGTGTGTGTGTAGTTGTGTGTGTGTAGTTGTGTGTGTGTGTAGTTGTGTGTGTGTAGTTGTGTGTGTGTGTGTAGTTGTGTGTGTGTAGTTGTGTGTGTGTGTAGTTGTGTGTGTGTGTAGTTGTGTGTGTGTGTAGTTGTGTGTGTGTGTGTAGTTGTGTGTGTGTAGTTGTGTGTGTGTGTAGTTGTGTGTGTAGTTGTGTGTGTGTAGTTGTGTGTGTGTAGTTGTGTGTGTGTAGTTGTGTGTGTGTAGTTGTGTGTGTGTAGTTGTGTGTGTGTAGTTGTGTGTGTGTAGTTGTGTGTGTGTAGTTGTGTGTGTGTAGTTGTGTGTGTGTAGTTGTGTGTGTGTAGTTGTGTGTGTGTGTAGTTGTGTGTGTAGTTGTGTGTGTGTGTAGTTGTGTGTGTGTAGTTGTGTGTGTGTAGTTGTGTGTGTGTAGTTGTGTGTGTGTAGTTGTGTGTGTGTAGTTGTGTGTGTGTAGTTGTGTGTGTAGTTGTGTGTGTGTAGTTGTGTGTGTGTAGTTGTGTGTGTGTGTGTAGTTGTGTGTGTGTAGTTGTGTGTGTGTGTAGTTGTGTGTGCGTAGTTGTGTGTGTGTGTAGTTGTGTGTGTGTAGTTTGAGTGCGTAGTTGTGTGTGTAGCTGTGTGTGTGTAGTTGTGTGTGTGTGTAGTTGTGAGTGCGTAGTTGTGTGTGTAGCTGTGTGTGTGTGTAGTTGTGTGTGTGTGTAGTTGTGAGTGCGTAGTTGTGTGTGTAGCTGTGTGTGTGTAGTTGTGTGTGTGTGTAGTTGTGTGTGTGTAGTTGTGTGTGTGGTTGTGTGTGTAGCTGTGTGTGTGTAGCTGTGTGTGTGTAGTTGTGTGTGTGTAGTTGTGTGTGTAGCTGTGTGTGTGTAGTTGTGTGTGTGTGTAGTTGTGAGTGCGTAGTTGTGTGTGTGGTTGTGTGTGTAGTTGTGTGTATGGTTGTGTGTGTAGTTGTGTGTATGGTTGTGTGTGAATTTGTGTGTGTGGTTGTGTGTGTAGTTGTGTGTGTGGTTGTGTGTGTAGTTGTGTGTATGGTTGTGTGTAAATTTG
Source organism: Hymenopus coronatus (assembly GCA_030762935.1). Lineage (NCBI taxonomy): Eukaryota > Metazoa > Arthropoda > Insecta > Mantodea > Hymenopodidae > Hymenopus > Hymenopus coronatus. Next base: position 148,998,329 of record CM060881.1, on the reverse strand, counting down.
TGTGTGTAGTTGTGTGTGTGGTTGTGTGTGTAGTTGTGTGTGTGGTTATGTGTGAATTTGTGTGTAGTTGTGTGTGCGTAGTTGTGTGAGTGGTTGTGTGTGTGGTTATGTGTGAATTTGTGTGTGTAGTTGTGTGTGTAGTTGTGTGTGTAGTTGTGTGTGTGGTTGTGTGTGTAGTTGTGTGTGTAGTTGTGTGTGTAGTTGTGTGTGTAGTTGTGTGTGTGGTTATGTGTGAATTTGTGTGTGTAGTTGTGTGTGTAGTTGTGTGTGTAGTTGTGTGTGTAGTTGTGTGTGTAGTTGTGTGTGTAGTTGTGTGTGTAGTTGTGTGTGAATTTGTGTGTGTAGTTGTGTGTGTAGTTGTGTGTGTGGTTATGTGTGAATTTGTGTGTGTAGTTGTGTGTGTAGTTGTGTGAGTGGTTGTGTGTGAATTTGTGTGTGTAGTTGTGTGTGTAGTTGTGTGTGTGGTTATGTGTGAATTTGTGTGTGTAGTTGTGTGTGTAGTTGTGTGTGTAGTTATGTGTGAATTTGTGTGTGTAGTTGTGTGTGTGGTTGTGTGTGAATTTGTGTGTGTAGTTGTGTGTGTAGTTGTGTGTGTGGTTATGTGTGAATTTGTGTGTGTAGTTGTGTGTGCGTAGTTGTGTGAGTGGTTGTGTGTGTAGTTGTGTGTGTAGCTGTGTGTGTGGTTGTGTGTGTGGTTGTTTGTGTAAATGTGTGTATGTGTGTAGTTGCGTGTGTGTGTAGTTAAGTGTGTATTTGTGTGTGTGTGTGTTTGTGTGTGTAGTTGTGTGTAATTGTGTATGTGGTTGTGTGTGTATTTCTGTGTGTAGTTGTGTGTGTAATGGTATGTGCGTAGTTGTGTGTGTAGTTGTGTGTGTGTTTGTGTGTGTGTGTTTGTGTGTGTAGTTGTGTGTGTGTTTGTGTGTGTGGTTGTGTGTGTATTTGTGTGTGTAGTTGTGTGTGAGTGGTTGTGTGTGTGGTTGTGTGTGTATTTGTGTGTGTATTTGTGAGTGTAGTTGTGTGTAGTTATGTATGTGGTTGTGTGTGTATTTCTGTGTGTAGTTGTGTGTGTAATGGTATGCGCGTAGTTGTGTGTGTAGTTGTGTGTGTGTTTGTGTGTGTGTTTGTGTGTGTAGTTGTGTGTGTGTTTGTGTGTGTGGTTGTATGTGTATTTGTGTGTGTAGTTGTGTGTGAGTGGTTGTGTGTGTGGTTGTGTGTGTATTTGTGTGTGTATTTGTGAGTGTAGTTGTGTGTAGTTATGTATGTGGTTGTGTGTGTATTTCTGTGTGTAGTTGTGTGTGTAATGGTATGTGCGTAGTTGTGTGTGTAGTTGTGTGTGTAGTTGTGTGTGTAGTTGTGTGTGTGTTTGTGTGTGTAGTTGTGTGTGTAGTTGTGTGTGTGTTTGTGTGTGTAGTTGTGTGTGTAGTTGTGTGTGTGTAGTTGTGTGTGTAGTTGTGTGCGTAGTTGTGTGTGTGTTTGTGTGTGTTTGTGTGTGTAGTTGTGTGTGTAGTTGTGTGTGTGTTTGTGTGTGTAGTTGTGTGTGTAGTTGTGTGTGTGTAGTTGTGTGTGTTTGTGTGTGTAGTTGTGTGTGTAGTTGTGTGTGTAGTTGTGTGTGTGTTTGTGTGTGTAGTTGTGTGTGTAGTTGTGTGTGTAGTTGTGTGTGTGTTTGTGTGTGTGTTTGTGTGTGTAGTTGTGTGTGTGTAGTTGTGTGTGTTTGTGTGTGTAGTTGTGTGTGTGTTTGTGTGTGTAGTTGTGTGTGAGTGGTTGTGTGTGTAGTTGTGTGTGTTTGTGTGTGTTTGTGTGTGTTTGTGTGTGTAGTTGTGTGTGTAGTTGTGTGTGTAGTTGTGTGTGTGTTTGTGTGTGTAGTTGTGTGTGTAGTTGTGTGCGTAGTTGTGTGTGTAGTTGTGTGTGTGTTTGTGTGTGTAGTTGTGTGTGTAGTTGTGTGTGTGTTTGTGTGTGTAGTTATGTGTGTTTGTGTGTGTAGTTGTGTGTGTGATTGTGTGTGTAGTTGTGTGTGTAGTTGTGTGTGTGTTTGTGTGTGTGTTTGTGTGTGTAGTTGTGTGTGTGTTTGTGTGTGTGTTTGTGTGTGTAGTTGTGTGTGTGTTTGTGTGTGTAGTTGTGTGTGTAGTTGTGTGTGTGTTTGTGTGTGTAGTTGTGTGTGTAGTTGTGTGTGTGTTTGTGTGTGTGTTTGTGTGTGTAGTTGTGTGTGTAGTTGTGTGTGTGTAGTTGTGTGTGTAGTTGTGTGTGTGTTTGTGTGTGTTTGTGTGTGTAGTTGTGTGTGTAGTTGTGTGTAGTTATGTATGTGGTTGTGTGTGTAGTTGTGTGTGTTTGTGTGTGTAGTTGTGTGTGTAGTTGTGTGTGTGTTTGTGTGTGTAGTTGTGTATGTAGTTGTGTGTGTGTTTGTGTGTGTAGTTGTGTGTGTAGTTGTGTGTGTGTTTGTGTGTGTGTTTGTGTGTGTAGTTGTGTGTGTGTTTGTGTGTGTGTTTGTGTGTGTAGTTGTGTGTGTGTTTGTGTGTGTAGTTGTGTGTGTAGTTGTGTGTGTGTTTGTGTGTGTAGTTGTGTGTGTAGTTGTGTGTGTGTTTGTGTGTGTGTTTGTGTGTGTAGTTGTGTGTGTGTTTGTGTGTGTAGTTGTGTGTGTGTTTGTGTGTGTAGTTGTGTGTGTGTTTGTGTGTGTAGTTGTGTGTGTGTTTGTGTGTGTAGTTGTGTGTGTGTTTGTGTGTGTAGTTGTGTGTGTGTTTGTGTGTGTGGTTGTGTGTGTATTTGTGTGTGTAGTTGTGTGTGAGTGGTTGTGTGTGTGGTTGTGTGTGTATTTGTGTGTGTATTTTTGTGTGTGTTTGTGTGTGTAGTTGTTGGTGTGTTTGTGTGTGTGTTTGTGTGTGTGTTTGTGTGTGAGTGGTTGTGTGTGTGTTTGTGTGTATAGTTGTGTGTGTGTTTGTGTGTGTAGTTGTGTGTGTGTTTGTGTGTGTAGTTGTGTGTGTAGTTGTGTGTGTGTTTGTGTGTGTGGTTGTGTGGTTGTATTTGTGTGTGTAGTTGTGTGTGAGTGGTTGTGTGTGTGGTTGTGTGTGTATTTGTGTGTGTATTTGTGAGTGTAGTTGTGTGTAGTTATGTATGTGGTTGTGTGTGTATTTCTGTGTGTAGTTGTGTGTGTAATGGTATGTGCGTAGTTGTGTGTGTAGTTGTGTGTGTGTTTGTGTGTGTGTAGTTGTGTGTGTAGTTGTGTGTGTAGTTGTGTGTGTGTTTGTGTGTGTGGTTGTGTGTGTATTTGTGTGTGTAGTTGTGTGTGTGTAGTTGTGTGTGTAGTTGTGTTTGTGTAGTTGTGTGTGTGTTTGTGTGTGTAGTGTGTGTATTTGTGTGTGTAGTTGTGTGTGTATTTGTGTGTGTGGTTGTGTGTGTAGTTGTATGTGTAGTTGTGTGTGTGTAGTTGTGTGTGTGTTTGTGTGTGTGGTTGTGTGTGTATTTGTGTGTGTAGTTGTGTGTGTGTTTGTGTGTGTGGTTGTGTGTGTATTTGTGTGTGTAGTTGTGTGTGAGAGGTTGTGTGTGTGTTTGTGTGTGTATTTGTGTGTGTATTTGTGAGTGTAGTTGTGTGTAGTTATGTATGTGGTTGTGTGTGTATTTCTGTGTGTAGTTGTGTGTGTAATGGTATGTGCGTAGTTGTGTGTGTAGTTGTGTGTGTGTTTGTGTGTGTAGTTGTGTGTGTAGTTGTGTGTGTAGTTGTGTGTGTAGTTGTGTGTGTAGTTGTGTGTGTAGTTGTGTGTGTGTAGTTGTGTGTGAGTGGTTGTGTGTGTAGTTGTGTGTGTAGTTGTGTGTGTAGTTGTGTGTGTAGTTGTGTGTGAGTGGTTGTGTGTGTAGTTGTGTGTGTAGTTGTGTGTGTAGTTGTGTGTGTAGTTGTGTGTGTTTGTGTGTGTAGTTGTGTGTGTAGTTGTGTGTGTAGTTGTGTGTGTGTAGTTGTGTGTGAGTGGTTGTGTGTGTAGTTGTGTGTGTAGTTGTGTGTGTAGTTGTGTGTGAGTGGTTGTGTGTGTAGTTGTGTGTGAGTGGTTGTGTGTGTAGTTGTGTGTGTAGTTGTGTGTGAGTGGTTGTGTGTGTAGTTGTGTGTGAGTGGTTGTGTGTGTAGTTGTGTGTGTAGTTGTGTGTGTGTAGTTGTGTGTGTGTAGTTGTGTGTGTAGTTGTGTGTGTAGTTGTGTGTGTAGTTGTGTGAGTGGTTGTGTGAGTGGTTGTGTGTGTAGTTGTGTGTGTAGTTGTGTGTGTAGTTGTGTGAGTGGTTGTGTGTGTAGTTGTGTGTGTAGTTGTGTGTGAGTGGTTGTGTGTGTAGTTGTGTGTGTAGTTGTGTGAGTGGTTGTGTGTGTAGTTGTGTGTGTAGTTGTGTGTGTAGTTGTGTGTGTAGTTGTGTGAGTGGTTGTGTGTGTAGTTGTGTGTGTAGTTGTGTGTGTAGTTGTGTGTGTAGTTGTGTGTGTAGTTGTGTGAGTGGTTGTGTGTGTAGTTGTGTGAGTGGTTGTGTGTGTAGTTGTGTGTGTAGTTGTGTGTGTAGTTGTGTGAGTGGTTGTGTGTGTAGTTGTGTGAGTGGTTGTGTGTGTAGTTGTGTGTGTAGTTGTGTGTGAGTGGTTGTGTGTGTAGTTGTGTGTGTAGTTGTGTGAGTGGTTGTGTGTGTAGTTGTGTGAGTGGTTGTGTGTGTAGTTGTGTGTGTAGTTGTGTGAGTGGTTGTGTGAGTGGTTGTGTGTGTAGTTGTGTGAGTGGTTGTGTGTGTAGTTGTGTGAGTGGTTGTGTGTGTAGTTGTGTGTGTAGTTGTGTGAGTGGTTGTGTGTGTAGTTGTGTGTGTAGTTGTGTGAGTGGTTGTGTGTGTAGTTGTGTGAGTGGTTGTGTGTGTAGTTGTGTGTGTAGTTGTGTGTAGTTGTGTGTGTAGTTGTGTGAGTGGCTGTGTGTGTAGTTGTGTGTGTAGTTGTGTGTGTAGTTGTGTGTGTAGTTGTGTGTGTAGTTGTGTGTGTGGTTGTGTGTGTAGTTGTGTGTGTAGTTGTGTGTGTAGTTGTGTGTGTAGTTGTGTGTGTAGTTGTGTGTGTAGTTGTGTGTGTAGTTGTGTGTGTAGTTGTGTGTGTAGTTGTGTGAGTGGTTGTGTGTGTAGTTGTGTGTGTAGTTGTGTGAGTGGTTGTGTGTGTAGTTGTGTGAGTGGTTGTGTGTGTAGTTGTGTGTGTAGTTGTGTGTGTAGTTGTGTGAGTGGTTGTGTGTGTAGTTGTGTGAGTGGTTGTGTGTGTAGTTGTGTGTGTAGTTGTGTGTGTAGTTGTGTGAGTGGTTGTGTGTGTAGTTGTGTGAGTGGTTGTGTGTGTAGTTGTGTGTGTAGTTGTGTGTGTAGTTGTGTGTGTAGTTGTGTGTGTAGTTGTGTGAGTGGTTGTGTGAGTGGTTGTGTGTGTAGTTGTGTGTGTAGTTGTGTGTGTAGTTGTGTGTGTAGTTGTGTGTGAGTGGTTGTGTGTGTGGTTGTGTGAGTGGTTGTGTGAGTGGTTGTGTGTGTGGTTGTGTGTGTAGTTGTGTGTGTAGTTGTGTGTGTAGTTGTGTGTGTAGTTGTGTGTGAGTGGTTGTGTGTGTAGTTGTGTGTGAGTGGTTGTGTGTGTAGTTGTGTGTGTAGTTGTGTGTGTAGTTGTGTGTGTAGTTGTGTGAGTGGTTGTGTGTGTAGTTGTGTGTGTAGTTGTGTGTGTGTAGTTGTGTCAGTGGTTGTGTGTGTAGTTGTGTGTGTAGTTGTGTGTGTAGTTGTGTGTGTGTAGTTGTGTGTGAGTGGTTGTGTGTGTGGTTGTGTGTGTAGTTGTGTGTGTAGTTGTGTGTGAGTGGTTGTGTGTGTAGTTGTGTGTG